>LPNX010663325.1:127641-235900 GCA_001517045.1 Pseudotsuga menziesii | reverse complement strand
AGTACTCTTGCCTAACTTGTGTCTGCAATTATATATTTACCATTGATGAATGATGATATACATGTTAAATGCTGATCTATATATGCATGAATGTGGATTGATATGTTTTTCTTCCATTGTGTATATGAGTGATTATGCTTCATAAAATGTTTTATGTTTTAAGTATCATGCTTCAACACTATATGTATGTATGTTCATGTTCATGGGGCTAGATTCCCAGATTATTTGACTTATAGTAGCGTCCTCTTCACCGATCAAAGGGTCAGGGACGTTACATAAAGGTATCCTAGGACAGATAGAAAAGCTATGCAGATAAGCACAGGATGAACAGAGAGTTCAGTATTGGGGACCATGTTTGCCTCAGGGTGAAAGCAAAGAAAAGTTCCTTGAAGCTTGGGAGTTGTGCCAAGCTGTCTCCTAGATACTATCGGTTCTTTGAAGTGCTTGAAAGAATAGGACCAATTGCATATATACTTTCATTTCCTGCTAGCACTAGGGCTCATAATGTTTTTCATGTTTCTTTGCTTAAGATATATAAACATGATCCTAACCATGTAGTATATTGGGATTTGATTCAGGTGGAACTAGAGGGAGAGTTCCAAATCAAGCCAAAGCACATCCTCACCAGGAAGGTCACAATGCTCTGGAACTGAGCAATAGGATAGGTAAAGGCGCAATGGGAGCACTACAGTCCTAAAGAAGCTACGTGGGAGCTGGAGGATGCCATGTGACAGGCACATCTGTTTTTGTTTAATTCTGCAGATTGCTGAGGGAAATACCAGCAAATCATTTTGTTCAATGTCATAAAGCACTGAGGGTAGTGCTAATGAAAGGGGAGGGGAATGTAACACCCCGACTTTTACCACATTTGCATTTTAATAATATGATGTAAATAATCATGGTGTGGAGCTCCAAGCAAAAGCCCCACCATCAATTTAGTATTTATGTTTCGGCGATTAAGATTTAGGGCGATGGTGTTTTTATGCTAGTTGAACGTTATAAGTTTGGACATCATGTTAATTTGTGATATTTAATTAAAATCCTACATCCATCTATGTCAATGCAACAAAATTAGATCGGGGCATGATTTTTCCTAAGGATAAGGGGGGGATTGGAAGAGTGGGTAGAAATTTAAAATGGGCAAAGCACCATTTCTAGAAAAACGTTTCTTTAATTTTCTCTGGCAAGCAAAACGCCAGGAACACTTGCCTTTCCCTCATGCAATCGCTTTTCACCTTTCCCTCATGATTTGGGGTAGTAGGTGGAACGTTTTGCCATGCAATATTCATGCATGCAGAAAGCAAAACCGCTCAGAGTCTTGATCCTTCATGAATTTTCCTATTATGTGAATTGTTTTCCTTTTTATGATTTACTTGTCTATTAGTCGTTCCTGAATGCGAAGGCCCATAATCTGATTTGTGGTTTTGAATGGAATGACCAGAAAATGATTTTGTTTTTGGTAATTGCAGCAGTCAGCCTGGCTCAAGGAATGCTCATAAATTTTTAATTGATGTGTGTGTGTATTCCTTTGTTTCTGTTACATTTTTTAATCCCATCACTAAGATCATTGTGTGTACATCCTCGTTTGACTTTTGAACTGATTTGGGGGATGGAAATGGAGTCTGAACTTGCTTGATAAACCTAGTGTGTGAACGAACCTCACAAACCAATATAGAGGGTTGGTTTTCTTCTTTGTATACCCTAAATAGCATTGGAAGGGAAGGTATGGCCTCAGGAACTGTTGATCAGAGAAGGGGATGCTTCCTTGTGTTGGGTGTGCAAATGTTTAGAAGTCAGGATAGATCCAATGTAGGTTTCCATAGCTCTGGGATTGAGCTCACTATCTTAGTAGTCAGTCTTCCCACCTCCTTGGTAGCCTGATAAACCCAACTAGAAGGATAGCTTGGATGGTAGCCTGATAAACCCATATGTTGGCTTGGTTGTGTCTCATGTAAATTTTGTCTAACTATAAACCTCTACCTGTGTAAGTCTGATAAACCAAACTGGAAGGATGTCTTTGCTTGGCTGGTAACCTAATAAATGACTCAACCTTACATTTCCCCACACCCAAGATCAAACCCTCAGTGAAAACTAAACAGCAAGTGTAAAGGCCAGTACAAATTTAGGGCTTACAAGGAGTTTGGTTGTGCAAGCAACCTACATCTCTACATCTAAACTACACAAAGTGCCCATGCTTTCTCTCCTATACAGACCAAAACAATTCTATAAAAAGTATGCACTTCGAAACCGTAAGTCAAACAAACAAACACAAAGGTGAAAAACAATGCAAACACATACTTCTCAAGGGGGGGTAGAATATTTCTAGTTGCATAGATATCACCAGGAGCGTGAGACCACCATCTCCACTACCACAAAAACCAAATGAACAACACTAAAACCCTACCACATCGATTGAGGCAATCTACCTGCGCTTCCCAAGACTCATTTATTATGCCACCCTATCCACCCCTATCATGCAGATCAAAACCCACTATGATATAGTTTTGATTCACGTTTTTTGCACCATCATGTAAAAACCCCAATTCCCTAAGTCTTAAACCCTCCATCATGTCCCTTTTGCAAATTTTAGTCATGGTTTCGATGGCATAAAGTTTTTGCCATAAATTTAAACCCTCCATACCATAAGTTCAAACTTATAAAGAGTAACATCTAAGGTTTTAAAATCTTAGAAAATAGTTATAACATGCATACATATAATTCATGACCCCTTCTTACCATAGGATTAAGGTCTAGTCTAGGTTTAGGACTTTGGTCCTCTCTTAACACATTTATGCATAGGAATAATGTAGTTTAGGTATAGCTTGTTGTAAGATGTAGGACATATTTGTTTCCAAGATCATAAGACTGAGTTCACCAACGAATTCACCTCCACAAGAAAATAAATACATGGCTTAGTTCATGAAGAACTAAGTAAACCCTATAGAAAGAGGAATCCTTAGCTTTTTGAGTGGAACCTTAAGGGATAGAACCCCACCACTCCACCCTTTGACATACAGAGGTAAGTGAGCCTCTTTATAAATAAAACCATAAACGAATTTAAAGACACGTAAACAAAAGTAAAATGTAAAACAAATTAAAGTGTCAACAAATGCTAGCAACTAATAGACAGGAAAAGTAAACTTACAAACATGTCAAATTAATAGAACAACATCATGTAAAACATCATCATAAGACAGGAAACACATATAGGGAAAGCAGCCTATAAAACTTAGGTTTTGTTTTACAACAAATTTTTTATTCCGCAAAAGATTTAAAGATGTCCATGAAAGTTCAATACTTGAGTAGCCTAAGAAGAAAAAAAAAATTATGAATTTTAGGGACATTACAATATCATATCAATAAATGGCTTGTCCGCTGAGGGTCTGCTTCTAGACAAAGGATTCCTCATCTGGATCATAAGAAAATAGTCCATCTATTTATTGCAGCACCTTAGTTTCTATAGGTTTATTCACCACCATGGCTTCATAAGATAGAAAATATGGAACAAGATATATATAAATTTTGCATCGTGTTCTTCCTTTCCCAACTACAAACATAGACATTGTATATATTGATATATGACAAAATTTTAATTTAAATATTTACCGATGATCTTGGTTTCAATTGGAAGAATCATACCATCTTGCAAGATTGTAGCAGCGCTGAAGAACTTTTCAAATCCATTGGTATAAGCACAAGTACAAGAATCTCCACCACCTCCCCCTTCTTAGTTGAGTGCAGGATTGCAGCAACAATTGGACCTAGAATACGTTAGGAATCCAGCTGCATAGGAGTTTATCAATGCCATCTTCAGAATTCCTCAAACATGATTGAGAGATGACCTGAAGTTTTTGTATCTCCCCTTTATTTTTGCAGTTTTTGCTCGGAAGACAACCTTTATCTCAATATGAATTTCTTGGAGAATTTGATTAAAGAATTCTGTAACCTTTGAAGATTTGGTTTTCTTCCTTGCATCAAAAGTTGTAAAATAGAAATCATCTATGGAATCAAATTTTTTTTTTCTAATTGTACATGTGCTTACCCTATTAAATATTTGGAATAAATGGTATGGTGTCATGAAAGCAGATGGAGATAAACTTATGCAATATAATCCACTCCAAATATGAAGACATATCCCATAAGCCAAAAAATATCAATCGAGGTCGACCTCCATTTGTTCTAGTCAAAGATTCATGATTAGTTGGAGAAGGGAAGATAAATTGATGAGTAGAAATATGGATCTGTCCATGAATTACCAAGGCTTATTTGGAATTATATTCAAATCTAATTCAAGATCATCCATGACCTAGAGAACATTGTAGAATCCAATCAATTCCTTCATCCTCATTTCCTTTCCAAAACATATCCTTGTACTGAATGGAGTGGTATATCCAACGCCTCTATTGGGGATCCTAGTTACTATGCAAGTATGTGTTTCAAATTAGCCATAGTATGGTCATCCTAAAAATATATATGTTATTACACACACATAATGTAAATGTAGGTTGGTATCTTCTAAATTCCAATCATAATAGTTGAAATTGTAGAGATCTCGAGTAACGGAGGTATCAGAGCAATCCAAATCCACTATAATTGCTAGAATCTGAAAACTAGGCCCCATTATTGAAACTATGAGAAACTAGCATGTTGGAAACATGGTCAAGATGAATAGGTTCATGGCTGATGACAATACAAATGCCTTCTTCTTGATATTATTCTTCTATCTTTTCCTTCATCGTTTTGTAGTGTCAAGGGCTCCAGGATTAAAATTTCAATCACTGAATTGTGAAAATGTAGAAAAAAATGGACAAAATCACTCTGATAAGACAATGTTACAAAGATGATCAAACTCTACACAACTTCGTGTTTGAACATAATTTATGAAAAAAAATATTTTTCCAACTTTCAAATTAGGTAACTAGGAAATCATCTTTTAAATTCCTAGCCCTTCAACATTTGGAAAAGTTCCTTTGCTCTTATTTTTTTCTGTCCCAAAAAGAAGTTTCCTCCAAGATTAAAAAATAAATAACTAGAACTCACATTTAGCATTCTTAATTATTTTATCGTGTTTCTCATTTCACATCATCCTTAGCACATCTCATCTATACATATATAAGAATTTACGAGATGGATTTAAAGTCTTCAAACACTGACACTGAAATATTGAAAAGCATTGCAAGGAAATTTGGCTACTTTGCTCCATCGGTTTCATCCCCTCCAGCTTTAGGTGAGAGCCTGCCATTCAACCCAAGTGTTGAGAAACAAATTGCAGAGAAAAGGTATATCAAAAGGTAGTTGGGCTTCAACTCCATGAATTCCATAACATGAACAATCATTTAATGTTATTTTGTACAGGTTCATTCATCAGAGCTGACAGCACACCAGAAAGTGTTTTCAACAATCCCAAAGGATTTACAAAGTGGAGCCATCCTAAAACACCCCTAGGAGGATACACTGGAGGACATTTCACTTCAACGAATACAATGTTATCCCCTAAAGTTTCCAAAGTTTCCTAGTAGGCAGGATGTTTGTTGTTCTAAAGGAGGATGGCCACACCCCTAAGTGCATGGCGATAGCAATGTACATGGCCACCAAGTGTTATTCTTGAAAATAGTTGCATAACACTTGACAACTATTGTAGGTTCTTATTGATTAGATGTCCATCTCAATGAATTGTGTCCACATAAGGCAGAAGGTACTCCATATTATTTCCATTAATAATTATTTTTAATAAATTTTTAATACAAAAGTATTTTTTATATTAACTTATTTTTAATGATCTTATCCGCGAGATGTAGAATAGTTGGTGGTGGGGTATGGCTAAGACACCCCCTAAGCTGAAAGGTCGTCAGTTCTAATCCCTTCGAATACCAAAAAATGCAACCATGTTAAGGGTTGGTGCGATCCAGGCCTGGTGCGATCCCCAGGGGATTTTGATGGGTTAGATGCCCTTGGTTCGTGGTTAATTAGCCAATGGAAACCCTGCTAATCAGGGGGGTTCCACCACTCTGCCAACAAAAAAAAAACTTAATTGCAATGATCTTTTTAATCATATCTAATTCAAAATATTGCAATTAATGGAGCATAAATTAAGCACTAGATCATATAATATAATGAAAGAGTCACTAAAGAAACACATCACATACTAGCATATCTAAGATGGAAGTCATTGCCCAATTTGGTGAGACTGGGTTCTATTTATAACTAAAAATCTTACATCTCAAGAGTGTCTAAAACTCTCTTCTCAAGAGATATTTTCAACACCAGATCATTGTTTCAACTACCTATAATAAATGTTGCTTCTGGAAGATTGTTACTTCTCGAACACTACTCTCCAACTTTTATAATAAACATTATCATCTTTTAATTCTATTTTTAACACTCCCCTTAATGTTTATTAGAGTTACATTATTAAGGGCATACTTCTTTAATCTCTAAGATGCTTCTAAACTTTTCAAACTTCACAATGCTCAATGGTTTAGAGAATATATCATCAACTTGATATTTTGTTTCAGAATACTTCAATATGATATTTCCTTCTTGTGTTTTCTCATGAACATAATGATGATGGATTTCAATATGTTTGGTCCTTGCCTAAAAAAATGGATTTTTTGTCAATTATATTGTGCTTCGATTATCACAATAAATAGTTGTAGTTATTGTTTGAGAATGATTTAGTTCAGCAAGGATTCCTATTAGCCATGTAGCTTCTTGTGCTACAATAGTTGCATATTTATATTTAGATTATGTTGATGATAAAGAAATTTTAGCTTGTTTCTTACTACTCCATGAAATTCCTCCTGAATCAATCTGAAAAACATATCCAAAAGTTGATCTTTTGTCTTCAACAACTCCTACCCAATCTGAGTTTGTGTATCTAGCTACTTGAACCTTTCCACCATATTTATACTCCAGTACAATACGATATGTTCCTTTGATGTATCTATGGATTCTTTTAGTTTCTTTCCAATGTTCAAGATGAGGATCTGCCATAAATACAGAAACCATTCCAACTGCATATGCAATATCTAGTATAGTGGTTGTTATATAGAGAATACTTCCCACTAGTTGTCTATATAGTGTACAATCAATTTTTTTAGAAATAGATTTACTCCTTATCTTAACCCCTGTATTAATTGGAGTGGAAGTTTACTTGCAATTATCCATCTTAAACTTATTTAATAGATCAAGTGCATACTTTTGTTGTGATATAAGAATCATATCTTTCTCTTTCCAAACCTGGATTTCAATAAAGTAATGTAACAACCCTAAATATGTGATATTAAACACCTTCTTTAACTGCCCCTTGTAGTCATATATATGGCTTACTTTGCTTCCTGTAATTATCAAGTCATATACATATAGGACCACAATTATGATATCACCATTACAATTTTTGACATGAATATCAGGATCATAATCACTCTCTTGAATCCTTCCTTTAATAAACACTCATTGATTTTGGAGTACCAAGCTCTAGGAGCTTGCTTCAATCCATACAAATATTTCTTTAACTTACAAACAATATTTTCTTGGCCAATTTTTCTAAACCAAGGGGTTTTTTGCATATAAATTTCTTCATGTAAGTCACCTTGAAGAAAAACACTTTTTACATCCATTTGATGAATCTCCTAACCAAATTTTGCAGCTAGAGATACCACTATTTTAATTGTAGTCATTTTAGCAACAGGAGAAAATGTTGCATGATAATCAATAACTTCTTTTTGTGAGTTTCCTTTTGCAACCAACCTGGCCTTATGCTTCTCAACCTTTCCATTAGAGGTGAACTTTGTCCTATATACCCACTTGCAACCAATGATATTTTTACCTTCTGGAAGAGAAGTAAGCTCCCAAGTTTGATTCTTCATTAGAGAATCATATTCTCTTTCATTGCAACATCCCATTCAGGATTTCCTTGAGCTTCTTCAAATACATATGGATCATCAACATTCAACACTCTAGTCATAAGATCATAGTTAGCATAATGCATTTGACTTTCTTAATAAATCTCTTGAATACTCCTTCTTTCTATGATCGAACCATTATTTTCATCTCGTGTACCTGCAACAACAATACCTTCTTCACAAGATTCAGAACATTCTTTATTAGTCATGTCATAAAAAAATTCTTCAATAGTTGGGTCACCAAGCTAAGTGGATGAAGAAATAGGAATAGAAGAAGAATATTTGGAATATATTATACAACCTTCATCAAATATCACATCTCTCCTAATAAGAATTTCATTTGTATCAAGATAATACAACCTGTAGGCCTTAGATGATTCACTATAACCAACCATAATACATTTGTGACTTTTATTGTCTAGTTTCTTCCTTTTCTCTTTAGGTATATGAACATATGCATCACACCCAAAAACTTCGAAATGACCTACAGTTGGTTTTCTTCCACTCCAAGAGTCTTCAGGAGTTTTATGTTGGACATCAATTGTAGGTGACCTATTGATAATATAAGATGCATCATTTACAACTTCAGCCCAAAACTTTGGATCTATGTTTATAACATGTAACTTGCACCTATCCTTTTCCATAAGGGTCCTATTCTTCCTTCCAGCTACACCATTTTGTTGAAGTGTATAAGGGACTCTATGTTCTCTTTTAATTCCATTATACTTACAATAATTATCAAAATCTTTGTTCACATATTCTTTTCCATTATCTGTCCTTAAAATCTTAATGTACTTTCCACTTTTTTTTTCTACAAAGGACTTGAATTCCTTGAACTTATCAAATACCACATTTTTATGCTTTATAAAATAAACCCAAATCCTTTTTCTATAGTCATTAATAAATGTCAAAACATACCTGAAACCTGAAATAGGTGGATGTTATAATGGTCCCATAAGGTCACTATGAACCAAATGAAGTGGAGTCTTGGCCCTCTATGATTTACCTTTTACAAAATTTTCCATATGTTTCTTTCCCTAAATAGATCTTTTACAAACTTCTTTCCCTTGAAAAAGTTCAGGTAGTCCTTACACCATTTCAATATTTTTCATTAGACTACGCCTTTTATAATTCAAGTGACCCATGCTTTCATTCCATAATATACTCACATATTTGTTTATGCAACCAAAGTCTTTCCATTTGAAGTAAACCTTCCAAACTTATAAATTCCATTTTCTACATATCTAGAAGCAACCACCTTATAATAATTATTATTAATATCCTTAATTAAGCATTTGTCTTTATAAAATTGAACCTTGTAACCTTTATTTGCAATTTGAAACAAAGAGAGTAAATTTGACTTGAGATTGGGAACCAACATAACATTATTAAATACTCCATCTTCAATAGAAAAATTTCCATTTCCAATCACTTCTAACATTGTATCATCTCCAAGAAAAAATTTCTCTTGATTGCAATCACTATCCGGCACAACAGACTTATCCTTATGGACTTAGATCCCTTTAGTTGTAGATTCATGCTACTTGGTTATGCAAACTAGGACTAGAGTGGAAGTATTATGGACCGAAAGAGTACATATGGATACTATTTTATCTTGGGTTCATATATGGTTTCTTGGTCTAGTAGGAAGCACGGTTTTGTAGCCCAGATTACTACAGAAGGAAAGTATATTGCAGCTAGTGCTACCTACCAAGAAGTAGTATGGATTAGGAATCTACTTGTTGGGTTTTTAGGTGACAATGTTGAGTATACAGTCATTCAGTGTGACAATCAAAGATGCATTAATATTTACAAAAACCCTATGTTATATGATAAGTCAAACACATTGAAATGAAGTGTCACTTCATTAGAGACATGTTAAAAAAAGGTGCAGTAAAACTTGAGTACATTGCTACTGATGAGAAAATTGCAAATGTGTTAACAAATCCTCTATGAGTGATGAAGTTTAGGTACTTTCAAGATAATCTTGGTATGGAAGATAATGTGTCCTTCACTGAGAGGGAGTGTTAAAGTTAGAGTGTCATGAGTGATTCTCCAAGCCAATCTTATGCATCCAATATTGGGCCTCATGTGTTGAGGTAGGGATCCTGTGTTGGACTCAAGAACTTGGAGTAGAATTCTTGGTTTAGACTCAAGAATGACTAAGACTTCATTGTACAAGGTTATTCCTCATGTGTTGAGGTGAATACTTTGATATGTGAAAGTGATGATGTTGCAAAGACTTACTGGAAAAGGATCAAGACTTGTGTGTCAAGTCAAATCCTAATGTGATAAGGTGGACCTCCAATGTAGAGGTGATTCTTTTCATGTCGAAGAATTAATGTTGTGTGGTGTATTACTAATCATGGTCATTTATTTTTATTAGGTATCCTTTAGAGACTAACCACCTTTAGAGTGAATTACTTTAGCATATGATCACTTGGTACGATATTAATATAACATGATCACACAACTAATAAATCTTCTTAGTATCATCTCATATCATATATAAATTAAAGTTAGCACATATTGACCATGCAGATAATATGAGAGATAAATATAAAATGCATAGAGAACAAATAGAATTCAAATTTCTCATAAGAAGACTCCAATTGACCAAAGTGAAATCGAATTGTTAAAGCTTCAGTTAAAGTAACAATGTATGCCTCGGTTAAATATTATTAATATCCAGTTAAAGCAAAAATGTATGCATTAGTTAATTAAATGAGAACTCACATGGTCACTTCAATAAATCAATCAACATGATTTCAATTAATAATAGTTAACTAAACTGTTAATAAAAAGGAACTAGTTAACTAAAGTGTTTTTCATGGTGACATTTTAGTTAAACTAAAAGATGACACTTTAGTTAAACTAAAAGATGACACTTGAGTTACAACTATTACATGATGACACTTGAGTTAGCATCCTAACTAAGTGATCCTACAATTAGTTAGAAGGAAATTTCATTCTTAATTTATTCAAGCATGATTTAATGTCATATACGAGAGACATGGTGCAATGTACTATGCAGGATTATGTATAAATTGAGGCTCTTATACCATGTGGAAAAATAGAGAGAGGAATAATGAGACTGAACACGAGAGAAGTGAAGAATGATATTTTATTTATTAGTATGTTTTTAATACATCCTTATAAAGGAAAATATAGTTTCTATAAGACAACTCATGCTAGCTCATAAAGTAGGCTTACTAAATATGATAAACCCCCATAGGTCACTAAAGCACTTTCCAAATATGTCAAGGAGCTCACGAATTGGCTAAATCATGAGTGAGTAATGATGAGTGATGGAAAATATTGCTAATCATGGAATCTAGAGAGAAAATCATGGAGAATGAGTTGGTCACAAATGATGCCAATTTCTAAGTTTGACTAGCTTTTCCTTATCCACTAAAAGGAAGGAATAAAGTTGTCTAAAGGAAGAAAAGGAAGGAAAGCACAGTTTCTATTTTGGGCAGTCAATAAAGTTGGAAGAAAATAACCAGAATCAATAGAAAGGTGCTCTTGTGGTATATATGTCAAGTATTGACCAAGTGGTGCAAGTGGAGGCCAACTACCTAGTCTAGAATATAGGAAATTAAACAGAAATGATTAATTGCTTTTATCCTAAGTATGGAGTGGGTTTAAAATATTTCAATAGATTAAAGAAACCGAGGTTTATAGAAACTATCCAAGAAGATTATCCGTTTTATTTTGCATTAGAGGATAATTCCCGTGTAGTGATTCGCTACTTCTTGCATGGCACTGGTTTTTGCAAGATATTAATGTGTTAGACACATTTCAAATCTCATATGGTTGATCTATCTTCTCTATTTCTCAGTATCTACACATGGGGTGTTTTGTTCTCTCTTATCTTGTGCCTGGGGTGTCGAGAAAAATTTATTATTGTAAAATAAATTCCCTAGTATCTATCATAATTAAACTATGAATATTTGAAAGGGTTTTATATCTTCGTAGTTTTGAGGATTTTCCCTATGGTACATCATGTGTTATTGTTGAATATTTTATGTGTATGAATGGTTCATTATTTCAAGTATTCATTATTTCTTCACTTAAAGAATTAAATATCAAATCCTAACCAAAATTCAAAATTTTCCATTGTCTTTCACAGTTGTGTTTCTCTCTAGATCTAGTTATTGACTCCATTTTTGGCCTTTTTTGGAAGAATTTGAGACCTTTTTTGAATGCATGTTTTGTGTGTATCCTATGATCCATTTGACCCATTTTAAGGTTTTTTATCCTTTTTTGTATCTTTTGTGTGGTGTTTGGGTTACTTTTGTATGCTTCAAAAAGTATAGGTCGTCCTTATCGGTTTTAGCTCTTTTCTTGGGTGTTGTCTTTGTTTGCTTGAAACTATTCAACCACTGATTTTTTTGCAGAGATAGATAGATTTATTCTCTCCCATATTGTTTAGAGATAGATCGTTCCTTTGAGTTCCTTTTGCTAGTGTAAAAATATTGAAAATCAAAAATTTCATTTTCTTCTTTACACTAGCTTGGTCTAAAGTTAATTTTGGGTCTTGTTTCTATATAAAGAAGAAAATCTCTTCCAAATTTCATATGCATTTGGAGTCTTAAGAGAACATTGACTGCTTTTTTTTTGATTTGCATTTGTATTGGAAGAATTATTAGATTATTTATCTTCCTTAACTTAGGGGTGTCTTTTTCAAGTGTAAAAAGATAGGAAATGAGTTAGAGGTTGTGAGAAGTTGATCTACACCTAGATCCAGGAGCGCAAGACACTCTCACAATTCGAATTATTTGCAAAAACCAACAAAAAATATTGAAAGAGGAAAATTTTACATACACATGTGAACAACAACTGGATATTATTGAACTTTCTAACATATGAATGTGTTAATAATGGGTATATATTACATCTAGATCAATTCATGAGGCTTAGGAAGCCAAATCTGAGTGTACATGTGACATGGCCAAAATTGGCCTCAATCCCCCCTAGGTTGACCAAACAATCTCCAACTCATCAAAAGCACTCACGAACCATGGTGTGGACATGGATTAATTGTGTTGGGGAAATGATGACTCCATGGAATGCATGGGTGAGAAAGTAGAGCTGTGTGGGAGGCTCTAGGTGACAATAAATGCTCCTAGGAGAGCTAAAATGGACAAAAATACACATAAGCGCTCTTTAGTCAAACTCAGGTCACCCAAATCAAGGATGTAGCATCCCAAGGAATTAAATGAGGGTGTACATGTGTTGGGTTGACCAACTATAGCATTGGTGCATGTGTGAAAGTACTGGAAATAACCAATTCACCTCCTAGACAAATTCCCTAAGTATAAACCATAGCAATTTAATGCTAAGAAGAAAATGAAATTGACTAAGGTTATAAATCAAGGTACTAATTGTTGGATTACTGTTCTAACACCCCCCTTAATCATGAATTAGTACAACTCATCAAAATATTATTGGACCTTATCTTTTTTAGTTCTTTTCTTGGGTGTTGTCTTTGTTTCCTTGAACCTCTTCAACCACTGATTTTTTTTGTAAAGATAGATAGATTTATTTTCTCCCATATTGTTCAAAGATAGATCCTTCCTTTGAGTTCCTTTTGCTAGTGTTAAAATATTGAAAATCAAGAATTTCATTTTCTTATTTACACTAGCTTGGTATAAAGTTAATTTTGGGTCTTGTTTCTATATAAATAAGAAAATATCTTCCAAGTTTCATATGCATTTGGAGACTTAAGATAAAATTCACTACTTTTTCTTTGATTTGCATTTGTATTGGAAGAATTATTAGATTATTTCTCTTCCTTAACTTAGAGGTGTATTTTTCAAGTGTAAAAAGATAGAAAATGGGTTAAAGGTTGTGAGAATTTGATCTACAGCTAGATCTAGGAGCACAAGACACTCTCACAATTCGAATTACTTGCAAAAAACAACAAAAAAGATTGAAAGAGGAAAATTTTACATACACATATGAACAGAAACTAGATATTATTGAACTTTCTAACATCTGAATGTGTTAAGAATGGGTATATATTACATCTCGATCAATTCATGAGGCTTAGGAATCCAAATATGATTGTACATGTGACATGGCCAAAATTGGCCTCAATCCCCCCTAGGTTGACCAAACAATCTCCAACTCATCCCAAGCACTCACGAACCATGGTGTGGATGTGGAGGAAGTGTGTTGGGGAGATGATGACTCCATGGAATGCATGGGTGAGAAGGTATAGGTGTGTGGGAGGCTCTAGGTGACAATAAATGCTCCTAGGAGAGATAAAATGGACAAAAATACACGTAAGTGCTCCCTAGTCAAACCCAGATCACCCAAATTAAGGATGTAGCATCCCAAGGCATTAAATGAGGGTGTGTTTGTGTTGGGTTGACCAACTATAGCATGAGTGCATGTGTGAAAGGCCTGGAAATAACCAATTCACCTCCTAGACAAATTCCCTAAGTCTAAACCATAGAAATTTAATGCTAAGAAGCAAATGAAATTGACTAAGGTTATAAATCAAGGTACTAAGTGTTGTATTATTGTTCTAACACCCCCATTAATCATGAATTAGTACAACTCATCAAAATATTATTGAAGGCCTTGGAAACAAAGGCTCAAGTCACCTCATTACAAACATAAAATTATTTGTCCATGAAAAATGAGGAAAAGAGGAAAACCTCATTGGACAAAAGCTCCCCTATAAAATGGACATGGGGCTAAAAAACTATAAGTGAATGGAATCCATCACCATCCATCACTCACTCCAATCAATTATCTCAAGTAAGTGAAAATATTATTGGTAAAACTCTTGGTGAATATGTCAGCATTTTTCTTGGTGGATGGGAAATACTGCAAGGAAATCACCCTGTCATGCACTAAGCCCCGGATGTAGTGCATATGGATCTCTATGTGCTTTGTTCTCTACCTATGTACTAGATTTGTAGATATCTTGATAGAACTTATATTATCACACCAAATGGTAGTGGGTGAATCAAATGCAACATCAAGCTCCCGAAGAATACCTTGCAACCACACACATTGTGTGGTTTCATTCACTGCTCCCCTATATTCAGCCTCTGTTGAAGAAAGATAAATTGTATGTTGTTTATTACTAAAACATAAAATGGGACTATCAGTAACCATAAAAACAAAACCTGAAGTGGAATTTCTTTCATTGGGATATCTGTAAGTTTTAAACTTGTGTAGTGAAGCAAAGCATACAGATTATTTTAAGCAAAATAGAGATCACAACACATCATTCACACATAAACACAGAGATTTACCCTGGAAGACCTTAACCAGGAAAACCAAAAAACCTTGGAGCCACACCTTCTATTTTCTCTTCATTACATTATGAATCCTCACAATACAAAATATAAGTATTCAACAGCATCCAAATACCCTAATCCATTAACCCGGATTAGAAAAAGACTCTAATCCCTTAACCGGGATTAAGTTACATGGGAAGTGTTGGTTGGATTAATTGTCTAATTAATTAAACAGCTAAAACTCCCAAAAATAAATTATCAACCCGGGGAAGTCTTTTATTTCAAAGCTATCATGCAATATCTATGCAAACACAATTTCTACCTGACACTATTGATCTATTGGTATGAAATCAAAACTCTTTGTAGACTAAATCACACATTCTTGAAAAAAAATCAAACCACAATCCTATTCCTAAATCCAAACTATAAATCTAATCACACTTCAATAAAATCAATGCTTCTGAAGCAAGATCTAACTACATAAATTTGAAAGAAATTCTATGTTGGCCAACGATCTATCAACGAATTAACAGGAAAACAACTATAACAAATCTAATAAATGAAATCATACAACTATGATAAATATAATGAATGAAAGCATGAACTAAATAATAAGAAAATATACATAATAAAACACTCACAATCAACACTACCACCATCTTCTCAAGGAAGAGGGCCCTTCCTCCACTGAGCAAAGCTATATCTCCACAATGAAAGTCTACAACTCCAGAATTAAGAAACTGCCAGCATGTATTATCATAATGAAATCATTACAATAGATTCTGTATCAAATCCTACATCATAACATTGCTTTCTATTGTCCTCATTTCTCAATGAGATTGATTACATATTTATACATAAAATTATCTGATGAGAAAGAGAAACCAAATCCCCAACTTGTGATCTGTTTCAACAAATTTGCTAATTTGGAAAACCGGCCATAACTACAAATCTAGAAAATACCCTTTTGAATAACCACATGTATATCTCAAATTGTAGCTTTGTTTGGTGATTCCTAGTGATTAAAGTAAATGAGGTCATTACACACAAAACCCATGTCCCAAATTTGTGAGATTCGTTTCCATATGTCTGCAAATTAAGACACGAATCAAGGTTTTCTTAACTAGCATGTGTGTTTGGTTAAGGCTATAACAGCTAGTTGTGAGTGTCATGTACATGACAAATCACTCTACAAAGCATCATTACTAAAATTATGCATAATAGTTTTCAATTCATTAAAAATAAAGGAAAATAACCATGATTAACCACTAAAGCATCAATGGAAGTAACGTGATATTTTACAGCCAGTTACAGCAAATGGATGGAAAATGGAATGATAAATGGATAATAATATGAAGAAAATGGATGAAATATATGTCAATAGGTGATGAAAATATGGACAAATCCATGACCCAACATGAAGAGGAAAACATTTTGTAGCATCCAAATATTAAATTGCTTGAGGACAAGCAATATTGGGTGGGGGGGATTGGAATGTCCCCGTTCAAATAATTGCATAGCAGGAAAATTCCATCAATCCTACTAGCTCCCTAGGTTGGGTGGAAACATTGGGAAGTTAGTAAGGGAACTAATAAATGGTTTTTAGACATTAGAATCAATAAATATTTATTTAATGGATTTAATTAAATGAATTCAAGTGAAAAATGAAATGGCTATGCATAATGGAGACACATGGAGACTATGGGGCCCACTCAAGCTAGAATTCCTACATTAAATGGAATCCTCCTCTTGCAATCTCGAATCTATGGGAAGCCTAATGTTTTTTTATGGATTATAAGGTTAATATAATTTTCCATATACTTCATAGGTCGAATTTTGGATGAATTATAACTTACATGGGGAGAGGAAGATCCAAATGGGAGTTTCATGGACACTTGGCTAGATTCCCCTTACATTTATGACATCTATGACACCAATGATGGATATTCTATGACATTTATGAAACAATTCAGGTATTAAGGATAACATCTAACATATCTAACATTTCATGCCTGAATAGAGCATCCTAGAGGGTGCTCATGGGAGTTGGAGAAGGCCAAGAGGATCCTACTCGAATTTGGGAGCAGAGGGAAGGTGAAGAGAGAGGCCACATGGCATAGCATGAGCAGCCACACCAATTCGACTTGCATTTGGTTTATGGATGGATTTGTAACCTTAGAAGACCAATAATTTTTATAAAATTCATGGATCAGCCATGAGAAGGCCCTTTTGATCATTTGTAAAACACTTTATTGTGAAGAGAGAGAGCTAGTGGATGACTAGTTCATGCCTTAGCCAATTTCGAGGGTGAAAGATTCCCATCCTAGTTGTTGTTTGGAGAGGCCACTCAGGTATTTCAAGGATATTTAATGGAGTCATAAGTTAAATTTTCAAGCTACATCAGCTCGAGCACATATCAATTTCAGCTTGTTCTTCCTTTCATCTCAAGTTTTCTCACCATATTTCAGCTCTATGGAGTGAGGTGCACTTGGTCAACTATTCATCTCTTTGAGGGAGTTTCTCTTTCTCCAGTATTTTGTATTCTGATTTAAATTCTATTATATTTAATTTCATAAATCTCTCATGTCTAAATTCCAATAAATCTCATGTATTATTGCTCAATAATGAAGAAATGGTGCCATTTCCCCAATAACTTGTTGTAAACTCTTGTAATATTGATGGATTCGAATGGGTGTATAAAATATTGATGATTTATGAATGAATAGAATTTAATTAAAGTATATTATGGGTTTCATTTTCATTAACTTATCATTTGTGTCCATTGGATCGAATTTCATAGCAATTGGAGCAAACTACACCTCATTTCCCCAAGGGTCCAAAACTAGTTTTTTATATCTGATTGAAAGAAGTGGTAACAGCCATAGGAGGTCAATTCGTTATGCATATGAGTCTATTATAATGTATTATACATATACCCTACTTCAATTTAATAATTTGAGTAGTTTTCTGCACATTTGGGAATCCATTTCTACCACTTAGCCCATGGGGGGATTTGAGCACAAAATTGCTAGTAAAATCATCTATCATGTTCATAATTTAGTACAGACTTGCAGAAGTGATTGGAGGGACATAATATATCCTTTAAAATAATAATTAAGTTATTATATCATTCATATACCTTTTCTGAATATTTGGGATCAATTGGGCTGATTTGGAGACCAAGACACTAAAACTAGTCAAGAGCCAAAATTGTGAAACAAATTGGAAAATTGGGCATTTTTGTAAAAATTTGAAAAGGGGACATTACAAGTGGTATCAGAGCATAGTATTGGCACCTGATGGTGTTAAAAAGTATTCAAAGCAATTAACCACCACCCGTAGAATCTGAATTGAAAGGTGCTCGTCTTGTAGAAGAAGAACTAGAAAAAAAAGGTACCTTTGACTAAAGCTATGGCTCATGAGGGAGAAGACTACAATAAATAGAAAATGGATTATGTAAAACTTATAAAACCCCTGTTTGAAGAGATATCCAAGGAAATGACCCAACATATGGTATACATGACCCAACAGATAGCAAAAGGATTCGAATTGATGGCCAGTCAAATGGGAAGCAAAGGGATAATAGGAGATAGTGGTAGTTCACAATCAACAGAAAAGAAGAAAATGGGTGAGCACATTTTCTCACAAAAAGGACCTCATAATAGACCCCATAAATTTCAGAGCACACCATGGCCTACTGCACCTAAATTGATACAATAACAAAAGAATGGGCTAAATTGGATGAAAAGTGTAGTAGAAGTATAAACTTTGAGCAGTACTTTACCATGGCAAACAAAATCAAATAGAAGGAGGACAATAAGTTTCTACACCAAAACAAATATTTGAATTGTGTCATAGGTAAAGTGCCACTCCCTACTTTTGATGGTTCATCTCAAAGTTCTGCTAACACTTGGGTGCAAAAATTGGATGTGTATTTTCAGTTGAATCCAATGGTGGAAGAAGATGCTCTAAAAATGGCTATTTTGCACTTGGATGGAGATGCAAATGAATGGTTATTACATGAAATAAAAACCTTGGGTCATGATCAGGTTAAAACATATGGGGAATTTGTTGACAGGGTATTAGAAAGGTTTGAGAGAAAAGATCTAGAATTGTCTTTCAAAGAACTAGCACAATCGAGGCAAGTAGGGACTCCTATTAAGTATATGTTGGAACTCCAAAGATTATAAGTTAAGGTGGATAATGTATATATGGGAAGGTTATTATTTTTGTTCATTGAAGGTTTGGTAGAGCCCTTAAAAGGTTTGGTCAAATCCCACAATCCTACTAACTTAAATGATGCAATGAGCTTGAATAGAGATCTTCAAACTGTGCTTACTAGAACAAGATTTCCTCCCAAGCCTAACTTAAGATTTGAAAGAAAGCCTTGGAAAAAGGATGCACCTAATAATAATTTTTGGAAAAGATATACATCTCAAAAGAATAATAAATAAGGACAAAATAGGGATGAATTGGAAGGAAAAAATTGTGCTTCACATGCTTCCAACCATGGACACCGGGGCATAAATGTGCTAAAGGAAAATCTCAATACATAGAAGTATTTTATGATAATGATGAGTATGAAGGGGGTATGGATGAAGAAGGGCACATTTTAGATCAAGAGGAGGCATATGAGACAGTAGCTAAAGAAGAAAAACAAGAAGAAAATTAGACTTCACCGGACAAAGCAAGAATGGAATTACTTTCATCAGTGCCTTGCTATCACACTATTCAATGCAAGGGTGTGGTATTGTGTTGGCACGATCCACCAACAAAGTCTCATCGACAGGGGTTCCCACTCTGTCAACACCCTGCAACGTGATCTCCCTGAGCACCAACCCGAATAGCTTTTACCCTACCTAGCAACATCTGCGAAGAAGACGAGGTCTCACCCGAGGCATTCAAGGGAGAGCTGTCAGAACCGAGTTTTTGACAGTGGGGAAGGAGCACATGGGGATCCAACTGGAGGAAACCATGACTTAAATGATCACCCTATCTTATCGCAGCATTAATTATGAAACATCATACTGCATTCAACAATTGCAGAGATTTAACAGATTGCATTAATAAAGAAAGGAGAAACTAACTCGTATCATTATATCAAAAGCATAATCATAGAATCACAATAGATCTACATACATTACATTGCATCATCATAACAAAAAGCAGTACTACCACATCATAACAGAAATCAGATAGATATTGAACCATATTTAGCACATCTTATATTAACCTTGTGTGAACCTTCCACATTACATCATCCTTCTCCAAAACAGGAGAGTTCATCAAAAGAGACCCAGAAAAAATCATAGTGATGACAGAGCAAAGCCTAGTACTGAGAGTGGAAAATGCAATGCCAAAATCATGTCTCTATCATTACAAAAATGGATCTATAAATAGGCTTACGCCTTCACCTCAAGAGTCCACTATTAACTAATTTCTAACCGCTATTGACCTATACAACAAAATTAGGTCCACATATATATAAAATATTCAAAAAGTGGTTACTTCTTCACTTATCATGTTAAACGGCCCTTGGGTGATCCCACATGAGCTTGTGCAGCTACTGCGACACTACGCAACTCACTTACCCTAGCCCCTTGGCAACAGGACCCCAACACAGTTTTGTGGCTCACCCTCGAGCCATGTCAAGTTGATAAGGTATATGCGACAATATTATCCTTAAAATCAGCAAATTGCTAGGCAACTTCCTGAACTTGGAGCTGCACTTTAGCAATGGTATTCTGATAATTTCTCACCATTTGTTGGAGGTGCTCCTCAGTAGCCTTAATTTCGACCATTTGTCAACTCTCCTGAACATCCTGAAATGTGGCAATATCTTTGACAACCAATTAGCCACCAATATATTGGAATTCATCAAGCTGCTCGCAGTTCTTTTGTTGGTGCTCTTGGGCACTAGAAGCTCACTATTGGAGATCTTTCAATTCAGTGGCCTGGGTGATTTGCACCATCAGGGGCATGGCCTTAAGTGTTGACTTCAAAGTGGTCAATTGACCCTCTACTTCCTGCACCTACATAGTGAGTTGGTCCATCTGCTCATCCTGAACAATACACTACCAAAACTGGGTGGTTTGCTCCATAATAGATTTGGTCTCTTGCTCCATGTGGCCAAACTAAGTAGCAATTTCCTCTAGGGAGTCCTTACGCTTCGTAACCTGCTTCGGCGGGGTAGTGGGCTGCACTTGAGCCTGAAGCAGAAAGTTATGGTCCTGAACTTGAATCAAAGTCTACCCTAATCGCTAGGCATTCACAACTGGGGTGAGCTCAGTGGGTGTGTCAACCATGTCCTAACAGGTCGTAGAGATATCCTGCTCCAATTCACTATACCGCGCACACAGCTGCACTTGCTCCACAATCAGGAAATCCTGTGCCTTCTTGAGATCCATAATCTCCACAGCAGCTTTCCACTGCATCTCGTCCTATGTCACCTTGAGCGTGTTGATTTCTTGCAAATTTTATTCAGCCAACTGCACATGGACCTGGTGCAGCTCCACGGCATCCTTCTTCAGCTACTCAACAAAATCCTGGGCTTTGATATATCATGTCATTAATTCCTCTCGTTAAGCTGCCAACTCTAGTGTGACACCATGCTGCAACTCAACCAATTCTGTAGTGGACAACCTATTCAGGTCCAGAGTCATGCTCTGGACTCGGTGCAATTGCTGAGAACCTTCTATATTTCCCGTGTCGATCGTAGTTGGGGGAACTTGAAATTTTTGAACCTAGGGCTTAGTGCTGATCGACGGGCTATCCTGCAATAGAGGTTGTGCCGACAGTTTCTTGGAAACAATATCAAAAATAGATTCGAGCTTAGTTCTTACCATACCAAATTCTGCCTAGTTTGACTCATGGATTACCGTAGTCATAGTTTTGGATGAATCTGTGATGACCTTGATAAGCCACTGCAATTGATCTTCTAAGCCAAATTTAGTAGCACTACCAGCCTCGTACTCCTGTCTCTATTGGGTGCAAGTCTCCTCCCACATCTGCTGCGCTGCATCATTTGGGTCTGTGGATGACTCATTGTCAGAATCATGGGTGCTTAATTCCAGTGGGGCAAGGTCTTCAGGGGCTTATGAGGGTATCTCCTTATCTAACTCCTCTTGACTTACTGGGGTGCACCAATCACCCAGCCAGTCTTTCACAATCGCGTCCAAATATTTCATGGTGATCTTGTAAGGAAATGGAAGCCATTGCTTATCGGGATCCCTCCTAGCCTAAATATGAATGGAGTGAGGGCCAACAACAAACCAAATAATCCTCTGGTACTTGGCCACCGTGTAGGTAGAGATCCTTGGAACCGCTACAGCGGCCTCCTGCAAGGCCTCCCAATAGATCCAAAAATGAATCATGCAATCTGTTTGACGACTGGGTTCTTTTACCCACCACAAGTTTTGATAGCGAGCATTGCAGTAAACCTTGGTTGCCTCAACTATAATTGGTCGGTAGTCCTCTGGCTCCATTGAAGCAACCAGGGAAATGAGAATCAAAATCTAACTATAAGAGAAAGGGCACCCACTCTAAGCAGCGAGCGCATCGTCGAGCAATTGATTTAATAGAAATAAAGACCAATTCATTTGAACACCTTCTGCACATTTATGAGCATAATCGACAACTCCCGAATTGCATTGCACCGATCGATTGCCACAAACAACTTTACTAGCCATAATTCTAGCACCAATTCGCACTATCTGGGAGTTGATATTATCGATACGATAGGAACGACCATCCTGTTGTAACCCAAAGTTCTCCTTCAGCTGCTTCATAAGCCTTTTGTCTGTATCTCACCCACGAATATATTGTGTTGTGTCCTCCCCAGCCTTAAGCACCCCAGTAATACTGGAAATCAAGTCGATAGTAACAAGGATTGGCGTAGTCATCCAGAGTGTCCCTCTAAGGAAACATGCCAACAGTTGCTTTACAGATGCATGCGCTTCATTTAACCAGCCAAAGTGGGGCATATTGATGAGTCCTAGCAATCCATATTTCTCTTAGCCATTGGCCCATGGCTTCAGAATTCACTGAATGGGCCCACCAAGCATTATCATGACATACTCGTAGGGTTTGTCCTGAACATCTTTTAGCAACAACAAGTCTTTATCATCGAACTTGAGCTGAATCAACGCAGGGATGATATCTACAGAGCATTTCATCCCTTCTGGCATCAGTGGAAACTTGGGTGGGTACTTCTAGTTCTTTGATAGCTACCATGGCTTAGCGCATAGATGTGTGGGAGAAACATATCCCAAAATATCATTCACTAAGACACCTTAGGGTGCCATGGACTCAACTTCTCCTGAGCTCGACGACCTTGCCTAGCCAGTGCCTTCTCCCTACATTCACAAAGAGGTGCAAGTTTTCCTCTTCTTAAGGGGTGCCAGACTGGGTCATTGAGCCTGTCATTTTCTCTTTGGGATGGATGAAAAACCCACTGGCATACTCATAACATCCTCTTCCATAATCGTGGGCCAAACAGGGGACTCGTATTCACTCGAAATTTCAATGGCGTCAAGGCCGCTCAACATCCCTTACCCCAGAGAACCAAAAGATATGCTTCAACAACACAAACTATGGTCAACACTTAGCTCAATACTCTACACCAAATTCACCTTCGCCTTCGGCTCTCACAACTGAATAATTCCAACCAATGTCGCTTGCGCAGTGTTTTATAATCACTTCAAAGGGAAAATACATCATTACCAAATCTAACTGCACCATTATTTCCAAATCAGGTATTAATGATGTTGAATCCACCAGTGATCTTATGCATCTAACGATCGAATCCCCCATTAATGCGAGTCACTTCAACAAGTATCTCCATCCAACTAGTTTAACTACCTACATTTATTACTTGAGTTGACCATCCCGTAGCGTCGTGACTATCGTGAATGGTCAACCAACTACTTCCAACAACTGTATCTTCTTTGTCCAACCTCGCTATGAGGTTCAAGGCTCTTTATGCTAAACTTAGAAATGTTTTTTTTTCACCTCAGGTGGTGCACATCGCTGACCAAATTCTAGAGGGCTTCAAGCGACTCCCATTAATGATTTTTGGCAACATGACACCATTTAATTGCTACAACTACACAACGTCTCCAGAAGTAATAGACTGAACACGATAGGGACCCAGCCAATGCATTTGAGACTTTCTTGGATTCTTGATAAACTTACTGTCATATAATAGCACCAAATCGCCTACCGTGAACTATTTGTGCTTAATGTTGTGATCATTCCATGCCTTCTGTTGATCTTTCTCAACCTGCTGCTGGAATCCTACGATGAAGCGATCCTCGTCGAGCTGAAGCAGCTACGCAACACATTCTTCTAATGCCTCTGCATCCGCCATGCCTGTTGCTATAGCAATACACAAGCTGGGAGTGATGTACTCCATCGGCATGACCGCCTTTTTCCCATAAACAAACTTAAATTATGTGTGACCTATGAGTTGTTTGCATGTAGTACGATAGGCCCATAAAACTATAGGAATTTTCAAATCCTAGTCATCGTGGTTGGTGTTACATACCTTGGTCAGTGTTGTCTCCAAAATTTTGTTGAAGGCCTCAATAGTGCCATTGGCCTATGGATGGTAGGGAGTACTCTGCTTATGTTGTACTTGAAGCTCCTCGATTAGCACTTTTATCATTTGATTGGAAAAGTGACTACCTTAGTCACTCATCAGGATGTGCGGAAACCCCAAGCGCTTCACAATGTTCTCAAAAATAAACCATGTTGTTGTCACGGCGGTGCAATCAATGACTGGTGTAGCCTCTGCCCACTGAGTTAGATAGTCAGTTGCAGTGATAATATAACAGATGCCAGTGCGCTTGACTAGTGGATTGATGGGACCTACAAAGTTGATGGCTTATTTATCAAATGGCTGCAAAGACACCTACGGTACCAGCGGCATCTCGTCTCTCCGTGAATGTTTACCAACCTGTTGGCATACATCACAATTCCTAGTATAGTCTGCGGCATCGTTATGAAATGTGGGCCACCAAATTCCAGCACACAACACCTTTCGGGCAGTGGCACGGCCTCCACAATGACCTCCCGCAACACATGCATGCACTTCCTCTAAAATAGGAACCTACTCATGTGGTAAGATTCATCAAATCCTTGATGACTAGCTGATTCTTTTGGCTAATCGACATGTCTGCAGGGGTGAGACCAGTAGATAAAAACTGAACAATAGGGCCATAGTAATTGTCTACAATTTCAACTCGGAATAATTGTGCATCAGGCAGCCCATCCTTAATATTAGTGGGTTCTTCACCATTCTCAATATGTGACAGATGATCGGGCCCATTGTTCAACCATCCTGTATTGACCACTATTTCAAAATCAAATTGTTCGAACAAAAGCAGCCACCTACAGATTCTCCCCACCAACACAGGATTATTTACTACATATTGCAAAGCTGAATGATCAGTGAACTTCTTAAAGTGTCCACCCAACAAATAGTGCCTAAACTTTTGCAGAGCATACACCATCGCCAGGTCTTCACTTTCAGTCATGGTGTAATTCCGTTCAACAAATGATAACTTCCTACTGGAATATGCTATTGGATGATCCAAGTTTCCTTCGCCTGGTTGCGCAAGAACAACCCCTGGTTCAGTAGAAGAGGCATCGACATGCACATGGAATTCCTTATTCCAGTCAGGAAAAACCAATATGGGTGTAGAATCCATCTTGGCCTTCAAAGTGTCAAAGTTGCTTTGACATTCCTAAGTCCATTCAAATGTAGCATCTTTCTTTAGTAGTTTCTCCATAGGAGTAGTAATCGCAGCATATCCCTTGATAAACTTGTGATAGTAACCTGTGTAGCCCAGTGTTTCTTGGAGAATTTTTAGATTCGTCGACGATGGTAAACTAAGGATCGGTGCAATATTTACAAGATCTACCAACAGACCTTCTTTGCAGACGATGTGCCCAAGTAACATACCAAAGGGTGCACAGAAAATACATTTCTTGGAATTCAATGCAATCTAATGCTATCGACACCATTCCAGCATTAATCATAGGTTATCCAGCTGGTCTTTAGCCAAACCATAGACAGTCTAGTCATCCATATAGACTTGCAGGAACTTCTAAATAAAATCCTTAAAAAATGTGATAACAACACGGGAAAATATGGCAGGGGCATTTTTCAGCCCAAATGGCATGACTGGATACTGGAAACAACCCCATTCGGTGATGAATGTAGTATTATGGTGATCCTCCTTCGCGATCTGGATCTAGTGGTAGCCTAGAAAACCATCTATGAAGGAATATACCTCCTAGCTGCCTAAACCTTCCAAGACTTCATCTGTGAAAGGGGTCAGGAACGGATCGTGCATACATGCATCGTTCAATTTTCATAGATCGACAAAGATGCAGATTTCTCCAGTCTTCTTATCTTGGACGACCATCAGGCTTATCCACTCTGATTCTTCTACTGGCTTGATAATCCCAGCATCAAGCATCTGATCAAGCTCAGTTTTCACTCAATCCGTATATCATAGGTTCAGTCTATATGGCCTCTGGCAGACTAGTTTTGCATTTGGTTTGAGCAGAATCTTCATTTCTCCTAAATCGCCAAGGATCCCCTTCATCTTGTAAAACCATGTGGGGAACAAATCTTGGAACTCATGCAGGAGATTTGTGATTTTGGCTATCGTTTCTTCACCCCAATAGTCCCCAACATTGGCAAATTTCAATTTTTCTGCCGTCCCAATGTAAACTTTTCTAATGCACAGCAGTTGGTTCATCGAGTCCATTGGTATGTCTGGTGCTGCGACACCATGACTTCCCTCAAACTCTGGGATATTAACATTCAATATTTCGTCGTTATCTTCAGGTTCCTCGGACAAATTGTAGCACATCATCATGGATTGGATGAAGCAATTTGCATGGGGATCAACTGGATATGAGACAGGGGTGAATTTTAGTACTATGTCATGAATAAGGTGTAAAGCATTACATACCTCAACATCAGCATCTTGGAAGTTAAATGTCTACACGAAGTGACCTAACAACTCCTCCCATGTGGTAATTGTTCTGTGCAACTCTACTGCTACATACCAGGACCATGGCATTTCTTCGAGAGTATGAACAAAAGCATGAACCCACTCATCTCTAGGTCACAATGTCCATAACATCTGACATTCGATCAAATGACTGGCAAGGTCATTATGTCCATCATATCTCCCAGCATGGTAAACTTCTATACCACCAAAACTGACCATCATCAATCTTTGGCACTGCTCCCAGTCATGGATGATCTGTTTGTGTGTCTCCCACCAATGGGAAGGGGTAGCTTTTAGTGCTACATCAAGAGCCAATATCCTTTGCAGTTCCAACACTTTATTTTCAAATTCTTGAAAGAACTCATAGATTCTTGGTATTCCTTCATAAGTGGGCAACTCGACCATCTCAGTTGCAACATGTCGGAGAGACTGTGTAATTAACCCACACTTCCTAAATGATACCTCATGCAACTGATTCTGCCAATTTTCTAGAGCATCCTCGGAATTTGAAGATGAGAAAATTGCACTGTGCCATCCAAGTTTGATGTTGACAGTGGGATGGATGTAGTCCTCAGAAATGTTGTATGCCTGATCTCGGCTTCTATCGGATTCACCCTTCATAGGTTCAATATAGCGTCGTCCTTCCCGGGGGTCCATAGGAGCAATGACCCTAACATCTTGATTCTCAAACATCATGACTCAGTTTTTTGAATTGGAAACTTTCATGCTATCACTAGCCCACCCAATTCCTAGTAGCATTGGATAGGAACCACCATCTTCTACAACTTCTATCACATCAAAGTTAGCATGTGTTCGCATACCTTCAATGTCAACAACTAAATTTGAAACACGACCAATGGGATGAACCTTCACCTGATTTGTTAATCACAACTGCATTGGTGACCATCCTAGTGTTGGATTCCCCATCAACTTCCAAGTTTTATTTGTTAGAATGTTGACATTAGATCCAAGGTCCAGAATAACCGAGTCAACCTCATAATCCTCAATTTGGATATTCATCCTCATTTCCTTTCATATCTTTCTTTTTTGCAAAGAATTTACAACATAATCCTTCACAATTTTTTTTGGAAGGTGCATCAATGTCTCAAGCTCGATAATGGCATCCAAGTCCCTTTCCAATGATAGACAAATTTCAAAAAACTTACGTAGAGTGCCATGCTTCCGCGATGGTCCTACTTCTACAGATGGGTCAAAATCGAAAGGCATGTTAATAATTGGAATCTTACCTGTATTCCTTCTAATCGCCTGCTTCACTTCAAAGAAAGTGTCTTTTTCTGGTGCAATATCAAATGCAACCTTTTTCTTGCCAGCAAGTCGAACAGGTTGTCATGGTCCATCATCACTAGTTATCACTCCAGCGTGAGAGACAATCCTGACATCGGCATCCTTCGTCCTAGGCTCTGCATGGGTTGCTACAACTATCGGTCCTTGATGCAAGTTCTGGGATTGAGCTCCTGTATGATTTGTAACTTGATTCATCGGTATATTCTAAGCCTGGGATTGAGTTGGATTCTGATTCTGTGACATGATCCAACCTTGCAGGGGTAGCTGATTCTACACCTGGAACGGAAGTTGATTCTAATTCTGAGTGCAACTGCAACTAAAGAAAATCATAGGCACAGCAGTTCGTGTCCTCATGTCCAACTAATTGACATAATGTATAGTAAAATTTCTCTACTTTAGTAACCATCTTCTGCATGTAATCACAGTTCTCATGTCGATGCCCATAGTCCTGGCAGATATGACACCAAGGTGCACCAGCACTGCTTAATGGATTAGGGGCTCCTGATAGCGAATAATTTCAAAATGTCAAACATGTATCCTTAGTATGTCCACCTACATGGCACTGGGTACACCAAATATCATCACAATTCTCCTTGGACTTCTCGATGTCTTGCAGCTGCAGTGTTAGATTGGACAGCTGCGTTTGAATATAATTCATCCCAACAGTGCTTTCTCCTACTGGTGATGCTTCTAGTTTCATCATGGTCTCCAGAGCCTCACTCTATGTTGCAGTCTTTTGCTGCATTAATGGTTTCCAAATATGTGGGACAAGTGCTGCAATGAACCATTCTTTGTGTAGAACATTGCTCATTTGAAAACTGGTCCGAGCCATCAATTTCTTAAATCCCTGATCAAAATCCCAAATGGTTTCATTGGGGAATTGTTTGATCTCTTTCATTTCAATAATGTATCTGAGCTTCAAACTTTGGCTTCTTAAATTCCTCAAATAGCCCTAACCTGATCCCATCCAATGCTTTTGCAATACCTCCTTGAGGCACTCGAGTGAATCTCATAAACCATTCCAATGCGTGGCCCCTCAGAGTGGTGGCCAGCTGACTTTTCTTGACATCACCATCGATGGTTTGTCGAGCAGTCCAGATAGCTTCACATAAGAACCAGTACCATTTTAGATCATCAGTGCCATTTCCATTGAATATTGGAAACTTCATCTCATCGCTCGCCATCTTGGGTCTTCTTCCTCCTACAGGTGCTCTATTACTACATTGTTGTTGACACATCGGGCAAGTCAACGTAGAATGCATGTTCCTTCCTTGTGGTGGAGTAGTGCACGGAGGGGTAGGCACGCTACCACTGGGGTTTGATCCTGCCATTATTCTAGGTGTATCCTGGGCTTGTATATCCTTGTCTTCAAATAAATGTCACTTTGGCCTATGTGGTTTCTCTTCACGCTATCACACTTCGACTTCAGTAGGACCTTCTCCCGTCCTTTGCCTCTTTTCTCGAAACCTTGCTCCTCCCCTCGTACAACCACTTATTTCTTCAGCGACCTTTATATTCTCACCATAACTCATGCCCATATACCCCTTATTTCCTTATGCATTTCCCCCCTTTTTGGTCGCAGTGCCTACATCCCCCTTACACCAGAGGTCCACTACTCTTTGTCCATCATCAGGATACCCTTTTCACATACTAGTTGCTTAATCGATAGCTGTAGCGACAATAAGAACTAGCCACGAGGTCCACTAAAAATATCCCTTTCTGATTCGCTAAAATATTTATTAGTATCAATATCAAATTCAATGATGTATCCTTCTAAGATACTATCCAACCATACCTCAACTGCCCATGATGCCTTGTTGCTAGTTCCCTGCAGCGCCTAAATTAATTCTGGGGTCCAAGATGTCGGCTCTCCTCCTTGGAAATTTGTCTACTGCTTAGTGAATTTGGTCAACCATTCAAGCAAGAGTACCAAAAATTCACAAAAGTACCACTCATGAGGACCATCATGGATATATCTAGCCAGCCATTGACTTGTTGATAATTTCAAGCTCTAGTTTTCAGTTTCAGCAAACTCCCGCAACTTCTGATCGAGTCGGATGCCAAAACATGTCCCCCTCCTAATTGCAACTCTGTCCTAGCAATGGAACTATTTGTTGGCATGATCCACCAACAAAGCCTCATTGACAGGGGTTCCCGCTCTGTCGATGCCCTGCAGCGCGATCTCCCTAAGCACCAGCCCGAACATGTTTTACCCTGCCCGGCAACGTCTGTGAAGTAGACGATGTCTCACTCGAGGCGCTCAAGGGAGAGCTGTCCGAAACAACTTTCCAACAGTGGGGAATGAGGACATGGGGATCCGACTAAAGGAAACCATGATTTATGCAATCACCTATCTTATCGCAGCATTAATTATGAAACATCATACCGCATTCAATAATTGCAGAGATTTAACAGATTGCATTAACATAGCAAGGAGAAACCATGCGCATCATTGTATCAGAAGCATAATCATAGCATCACAATAGATCTACATACATTCCATTGCATCATCATAACAAAAAGTAGTACTACCACATCATAACAGAAATCAGACAGAGATTGAACCATATTCAGCACATATTATATTAATCTTGTGCGAACCTTCCACATTACATCATCCTTCTCCAAAACTAGAGAGCTCATCAATGTTACACCCAAATCTTGTCACCACCATGTGATAAGACCTTTGACTTACATATTTGCCCTTAATTCCAGCACTTGCGGTGGAGACCCATGTTGTTTGTCAATATTTCATGAAAATACTCAGCATCGCACTTTCCTTGTTAACCATGAGTGGTACCTTGCTCGCATCGCCTGTATCTTGTTTTCCATAAGCGGTGCCACCGCCTATGGTCTTTGGTCCATAAGAATTTCTAACCTAAACTGCTCTGTCATAAGAGGAGAAAAGTGGTACCCTAGGTAAAATTTGAAAAAGAGAAGTTTCTCGAGGCTTCTAGATCATGAGCCTCATGTCCTCCCTTATCCCTATCATTGTGGGTCAGTTGAGCTCGAGACCCCCCATCATAGGATATTAGAGGCCACCTCATCCACAAATCTCTCAACCATTCCTATCCATTGAGCCTTATAAATACAAGCTCATGTCCATGGTTGAGGGGGAGAAATATAGAGGTATTGTTATGCTGTTGGATTGACCACTTGGCCCAAGCCATTTCAAAGCGTAGAGAGAAAAGTGTGAGCTTATGGGGATGAAGTGTTGGTTTCATGGAGATGCATGTTGACACTAAGGCTTAATTGGCTGTAAACTTCTCCATTCATCTTAATGCAAAGCTGATTTTCGATCCACATTACTGTTGTTTTGATTTCGCATGTAAATGTTGTTCGATTCCTTAGTCACTAACGTGGATAAGTAGATGATGTTCTAGTAGCTTTGATGTGTTTGCATGTTTGATCTTGTTGCAGGTACACAGGTTCACTATCGAAGCAGCATTCCAGGTGTCTGCAACATCCAGGGAGGGTCTTCATCCTTTGTTGTTCACTCATTTGTTCTAGATCTGAACCATTCAGACTAGAGGAACAACTTCTGTCCGCAGAAGGTGAAATATTCCTGCTTATAAATATGCCGACCATACTGGGGATTAGATATATGTATTAGTTGATCTGATCTTCCTCAGTTCTTCAACTCTTGTCCAAATCCAGGCTCCATCTCCAACTCTCTCCAGTCAGATCTGCTATCTAACTTAGAAAATTTTGGTTTGAAACTTCCAGATCTGTCTAGATCTGAATTATCTTGACCTTTTATGCTCTTTTTTATTCTCAATATATCAATTTTTACCTTGATCTGTTCTTTTTCTGAATTTATCTATCATTCTCCTTTGTGTTTTTGATTTATATAGGGAACCGGTCTTATACAGTTGGCGAGAAGTGGTGCCACCGCCTGAACCTAGTTAGCAGCACGCAGTGCCACCACCTGAGTCCTGTTGGCAAGAAGCGGTGCTGGTCCAGAACCACTCTGTCAAGACCCCTGTAGTGCGGTGCCAGGTAGGCCTTATTCCAAGACCACTTTTTCTCATTTTTTGAAAAAAAATTGAGTTGATTTGCTTTCATCCCTGCACTGTCAGGATTGTGTGTTAGAATCTAATGCTTGTGGTTTGAAATTTTGTGGTTAAATATTGGTTTGATTGGAAAATTCAAAAGCTAGATTAGGCCTATTGATTGTTCATTCACTTCTGTGCTTGTTGGTTGTGATTGTGAAAGGACTTCTCGTTTTTTAAAAGCTTAGGGTGTTAGTATGATATTTTTTCATCTCTTTATATAATCTGAAAGAAAAACATTTGATTAGTGTCTTGGTTTCATTTCTTGTTTTCATAGAGAACTTATTTTTCCTCCTTTAGAAATTTTTTTTTTTTACTGAGATTAGGTTATCATCATTGAGCATTAGACATTGGATCTTTGATTGGCCTTACAAGCTTTCAGTCTCTTTATGTTCTTTTGTCTCTCATGCATTTAATACTATCTCATCAAAATAAAAATATGCTATTTTTAAGTTAGATTTGTATATGTTTTAAGAAAAATTGAAAAATAGAGTGCATATGCATGTAGTGTGCTTCTTGTTTTTGTTTTAGGAAAAGAGACTCTTCCCCTTCTTATTGCTTTTAGAAAAGAGAAATCAGTTTGAAAATTGTTGCTTGTATTTGAATTTGTGTTCAATATTGTTGTTTGGAAATATTTTTGGTTTTGAAACAAAAGGAAATACTCTCTTTCCCTCCCATAGGTAGGCATACCGAAGGGTAAACTGAAATATTTGCATACGCATATTGCATGGTTTTACTTTTTCTATCAAAACACCATGCATTCACCTAACTGTACACTTTAAAATTAATGGTAGTTATAGGTTAAAATTTACATAGCAATTGGAGTGATAGGTTAGAGACGTGTTCGGGAATCGTTAAATGTAGGATTTGTCATTATTTGTCTACATTACATCCCGAGACTCATGCAGTTCTTCCACATACCATCGGTATATTGAACAGCCTTTCACGTACCCTTGAGGTATATAGAAAGGTACTTCATGTACTTGATTATATATTGGAAGGCCCCTTGTGTACAGTTATGCATTAGACAGCACTACTACCGATTCGATCTCCCACATACCTTGAGTATATTGGGAGACCCCACTAGGATACTTTATCCATCTAAGAAAATCCCTTTGGCCATCTTGCTTGGAGCCATACATCGAAAACAGCATTCGAGGAGATTACTATGCACGTACCTTAGAGGTATATCGTGAGTGGCACCTTCTTAACAATCTTGGTGAGAGACCTGACTACCTGAACTCCTCCTGTCATTTTAAGTTTGCTTATTTGACCTATAGCTTGAGTAGGGAAATTTTTTGTTGTGTTTTTTAGTTTTTTAGACCCTAGGTTAGATAGGAACTATACAAACTGGCTGAGCTAAGACAATCCAGAAGAGTACGGGGCTTGCGACCCAATTTTATTCCTAGTTCAGGAGAAAATCCAATGGAAGCTATCAACCAAGGAGGTGCTACCACCTCCCAAGTGGGAGATAATGTGGTTGCAAAAAGTGGAGGACCATATTCTTCACACTTTCCTCCCTTGGTCCAACAACCTTCTTGGGGAAATACCTTGTTCCATTCTCCCATAGAAGGTCATGTTGATGATATTACCCATCGGATTATGGTCCCAATGCTCCATTTTGGGATACCTCTATAGGACAAGCCATTGCCTCATTTGGCACCCGTTTAAACCTTTCTAAAGAAGTTTCTTTAGATGAAGAAGAATATAGACAATACCATGCAGCCATTCTCTGTGCATAGGAGATTGAAAGAAAAATAGATGACATATTAGGCACACCACCATCACATTCCACAGCTGTTCCTATGGGATACCATTCACTAGCCGATTCTATGAGACCCATTGAATCGAGTATAGATCGCACAGTAACACCACACATACCAGTTCAAAATACCAACCCCACCACCTCCCATATTATGTATGTTCGCAATCCTCCCAGGTCTTTTGCACATGGGTCCCAACCTTCAATTCTCATTTCGTCATTACCTTCTAGTGGCGGGGGGAAACCCCCGGCATGATCTACGTTATTTGGCACTGGAATAGTACTTAGTCAAGGAAAGACCTCTAATATAGAACAATCTATAGTTTATGTCCCTCCCACCCATACTAATGTGGTTAATCCCCCATCCAGTTCAAGTCAGCCCTTTAGGGCACAACCTGTAACCATTCAATCTTCTAGAGGTTATGGTTATCAAATACCTATAGGAAATATTAATTATCCATCTAACCCTACAAGAATGCCTTTATGCCGGAATTCCATACCCTAGTAATACGTTTACGCCATGGGGGTAGCCTAACTGGTATTACATGCCAACTATGGGGGGGATACCTATACATACTCCAGGAGGTGTTGGAGGACCGCCTCATGGAGGCCCTCCCCTCGAGGGGCCTAATGGTCCCGGAGGACCTGGCAGTTTTCCTCCTTATGGTCCTAATGGTCCTGGGGGGCCCGGTGGATTTCCCCCTAATGGCTCTGGAGGGTCTAGTGGCCCTCCTCCTAGTGGTTCCGGAGGCTCTGGATGTTTACCCCCCAGCAACCCTGGAGGGTCTGGTGGTCCGCCTCTTGGTGGCCCCGATGGTCCTGGTGGTCCCAATGGTCCTAGTGGTCCAGAGGGCCTTGCTGGTCCTAATGGTCCTGATCCCTAAAATCAACCCCCTGTGGGCAGATTTTCCATTAGTTCTTCCTCACAACAACCTGTCTATCAGTCTACTTATGGTCCTAATGGTAATTATATGACATATCAATATTACCATTACATGCAACCTAACCATCAGTTACCTTTCCTAGCAACTTTGGACTTTCCTGACCTATCCAAGTTGATTAATGACCCCATTCGACACAATCCCTCATGGCCTCCCATTCCGGTAAAGTTACCATCAGACATATCGAAGTTCAATGGGAAGCAGGGAGACGGTCTGAAAAACCATGTCATGACATTCCATCTGTGGTGTTCTTCAAACTCCCTCATGTGTGATTCAGTTTAGTTATCAATTTTTTAGCAAAATTTGATCGGTATAGCCGCGAAGTGGCACATTGAACTTCCACAACATTCGTTTGTGGATTTTGGCTCCTTGGAAACTATGTTTCTTACACACTTTCAGCTCCCTATCTGTTATGAAATGGGTACTGATCTCTTAACTTCTCTGCAACAGAACACCTCCACCCACATATTCGATCATATCCATGAGTGGAGAAGGAGGAGAAGGCTTATTAAGGCCCCTATTCTGGATCAGTTATTAGATGATTGGTTCACCAAATCTTTGTTTCCCCCAACTACCTGAGATGTGGCTATGGGTGGTGTCGTTACTGAAGAGCAGGCTATTAGTCGAGCCTAGTATCTAGACTTGGTCTATTCCCAGTCTGGAACTCTTTATGACTTGATTCCTCAAGTTCTTCACCCAAGCACCGACCTCGCAAAGCCACCAGCAGAAGTACCTATTGATGGGATTATTGGTTCAATCCAATCCTCATTAGCAGCGAAACCTACCAAGCAACCCCAAACTACTACCCCTACTCCTTCGACTCCTAAGGTTTCCACTGAGGTCAATTCTATTCAGAGTACTCAAACCTTGGGCAATAATAAAAAGAAGGGTAAAAGTAAGAATAAAAAACCCGGAACCCAATAGGAGAATCCAAGACCAACCAACAATGATAACGATAAAGGGAAAACAAAGGAAAAATATACATGCCTTCTATGTGGAGGTGACTATTTCACAAAAGAGTGTCGCCGTCGGGATGAAATCTCCCAATTTCTAAAATCAAATCCCGCACCCGCAGTACTCAGGGATCCTTTTCCCTCTCAAAAACAACTGATAGACCACATGTCTAATCAGGGTAACTCTAGATCATTAGAGGAAATTTGTATGATGTCCTCAGATACCATTATTCTATAAACTCGTAGTCAGAATTATGACAAACCCATAGACAAGAAAGAATATCATTCTTCTTCAGGAAAAGCTCCCTCTACTAGTTCTCTGGAATCCTCGTCTACTGTCCCCCTATCCATCGAGAATCCTACTCTCGACATGATTTTTCATCCACCTAAGAGTACTCTTCGAAAGGTTGTATTTAACCCTAATGCCCGAGCTGCTCAATTTTATAATGTAGTTGAAGATCTTGCTCAGGCATGTTGTGCAATGTCTACCTTAGAAGTACTCCAAAGTTGTCCTATGCAGCGCAAAAATTTGTTAACAGCATTAGGAGATTTAGACCCGAATAATACTAATATGATTCATTTCAATATTGAGAACTATAAGTCTAGGTTACCTCACAAACTTGATTTTCATATCATTATGAAAGTAGTTGGAAAGAAATTTTCTAGAACGGTACTAGATGAAGAAGCTTCAACCTCGGTTTTGTCTCTGTCTTGTTGGAAATCTCTTAGCTCTCCCGAGCTTGTAACATCACCTATGACTTTGAATGCCTTTAACAAACAAGGTTTTCATCCCCATGGTCTCATATCAACCCTCATAGTTGAGCTTTGGGGGAAAACCATTTCCATTCAAGTAGAAGTGGTAGATGCCCCATTAGATTGCAACCTCCTAAGAAGAAATTGGTTTTATGCCATGACTGCTTTCACTTTGAAAGTATTTCGAACAGTCCAATTTCTGCATCTAGGGAGAATTGTTACCATTGACCAGCTTGATTTCTGCATGCCGGATGTTACTACCTCTATGGCTAATAACATCCCCATGTTAGGCCAGTCCCTTCCTCCTTATCAATTGATTGGGGTAGGCATGTTGAAGGATACATCCCTTATGGGGATTTTTCCATCCACTCCTCCTAACATGGATACTGCGACAGTCCATATGATCACCTCATTTTATTATGAGACTAAGGGAAAACAAGTTGTTGATTCCACCTCGTTGAGTTCACATAAAGCAATGTATGACACCATTCAAACCCTTTCCGATGATCACACTGATGACCTTCATCTAGTGGCTTCGGATCCTTACTATTTACCTTACTGGTTAGAACCATCTCTTCCTGTTCTAGATGATATCTCTGAGACTTTTCCTTTCAACGAGTCCATTATGGAGATCATGAGTATAGATCAGTCCATTTAGGAGGATCACCACCATAGATCCATGTTCCTCCCCAACACTAGTTTGGTTAACCATGATTATTCATCCCTGTTTCCTACTGATATTGTCAACGTACCCCAAAGTCCCATATTGTTGCAAGACATGAATTCTAAAGGAAACCTTTACAACATTACTCAGATGAACCCGATTGACATATCATCCAAGGCTGGTACCATCGAGCATGTTCATGTTGGGAAGAATCACTCAGCAGATGAATCTGAAGCATATAAGGCACTTTTAAAATAATTCTGTGATATTTTCACCTGGTCCTATGAAGAGATGTCGAGGATTGACCCATCCATTATGGTCCATGAGATTAAAACCTATCCCACAGCTAAACCTGTCAGGAAAAAACTAAGGCAATTCCATCCATGAAAGGCCACAGCTATTAAAGCTGAAATAGAGAAACTTCTCAAAGCTAGGTTTATTCATCCTGTACCCTTGACAGAATGGGTATCGAACATTGTCCCTATCAATAAAAGGCAGGGCACCATTAGAGTCTGTATCGACTTTAGGGATTTGAATAAAGCTTGTCCCAAGGAAAACTTTCCTACTCCACACATCGATCAGATTATTGACAACTGTGCTAGAAGTGTCATCTTCTCATTTATGGATGGCTTCTCTGGCTATAATCAGATTGATATATTACCCACCGATCAGCACAAGAAGGCATTCATTTTCCCATGGGGAACCTTTACATATAAGAAGTTACCTTCTGGCTTGAAAAATGCTGGAGCCACATTCCATCATGCGATGTCCTATGTGTTTCACAATATTAAACATATTGTTGAATTGTACTTTGACAACCTCCCTGCTCATTCACAGCAACGGGAGGACCACCTTGGTCATCTTAGAGACATTTTCCTAAGATGTCATCATTATAATATACAGCTCAATCCACATAAATGTTTTTTCTGTGCTGAGACGGGATGTCTGTTAGGCTTTGTGGTCTCTAAGGATGGCATCTGAATTGACCCCTTGAAAATTTCCACCTGGTTTTATCTCTACCAGCCCCAACTAATCTCCTTAAACTCCAAAGTTTGCAAGGGAAGGCAAACTTTCTTCGTCATTTCATGTGCAATTTCGCAGAGAAAGCGCACAGTTATATGTGTCTCCTCAAGAAGGACACCCCATTATTTTGGGATGACCAATCCCAATGCACCTTTGACAATCTCAAACACGCTCTGACTCATTCACCCGTGATACACCCCCCAGATTATTCAAAGGAATTTCTCTTGTATCTTGCTACCTCCACTACTACCATCGCTATGGTTTTGGTGCAGGAAAATCCCAACGGTCAAGAGCACGTGATTTACTATGCTAGTAAGAATCTTATGGATTCTAAAACCCGATATTCATGAGTGGAGAAATTAGCAATGGCCACGGTCATTCCTGTACAAAAATATTGTCACTACATTTTTCTCCGCACAACCACTGTATTGGTAGACTAGAACCCTATGTATTACATCTTAATGAGCAAGTACTCTCGATGGATAGTCATACTATAGGAGTTTGATCTGGAATTTTCCAAAGCCACATCAAAGAAATCCCTGGTCTTTGCCAAGCTCATGTGTGATATTCCCTGTGCTTCGATGGAATCTGAGCCTAGTGATTCATTTCCGGATGAATTCTTGTCCCTAATTAGCACTACCGATCCATGGTATGGATATTTTCTTATTTATCTCCAAACTCAACGATTTCAGCTGCATTTATCCCATGAGGATCATCATCGTATCTATCACCACGTGAAATACTACCTCATCCTGAATGATACCTTTTATAGATGTGGGATTGATTCTATTCTCTGGTGATGCCTCACCCATGAGGAGGATGAACATGTGTTGAATGATTTCCACTCTGGAGCATGTGGCGGTCATTTATCTAGGATGGATGCAACCCAGAAAATCCTTTGCACTGGCTATTTCTAGCCTTCAGTCTTCAAAGACTGTCATGAGGCTATTAAGAAATTCCCACCTTGTCAACATTTTTATACCAAAAAGCGCACTCATCCTGCTCCACTACACCTCGTCATTGCCATTGGCCCATTTGCCAAGTGGGGGATTGACTTTATGCATTGTAAGCCTACCTCGGCCGGGGGGCATGGTTACATCATCGTAGACGTTGACTATTTTACAAAATGGGCTAAGGCCATGCCTACATATGCAGAATATGGTAAGACTGTCACTTTCTTCCTGTTCAATCATATCATAGCTAGATTTGGAGTCCCGCAGTCTATTGTTACCGATCACAGATCACATTTTCGTAATCAAATGATGGAGTAACTGAGTGCCAAGATAGGTTTTCACCATGAAAACTCTACACCATATTATCCACAAGCTAATGGTCAGGTAGAGGCCATTAACAAAGTTTTGAAAACTATGCTTCATCGGATGGTTGGAGATCATATATCCAACTGGAACCACATTCTTTTCTCTGCTATTTGGGCCTATAGGACTTCGGTGAAAATAGATACTGGTTTCATTCCTTTCCATCTTGTTTACAGAATAAAAGTTGTCTTACCGATTCAATGTCAGATTCCATCTTTACAACTTGCCGTCGAACTTCTCCCAGACACTTCCGCAGAGGAAGAAATATTTTTGTACTTGAATAACCTTGAAGAGACTCGAAGAGATGCTGCCTTGGCTAATGAGGCACATAAGAAACATGTCAAGGCGCAGTATGATAAATTCATCCAACCCCGTGCTTTTAACGAGGGTGACCTAGTTTTGACTTACGACCAGAGATACGACAAACTAGGGAAAGAAAAGTTTGAGTCCATGTGGTACGGTCCTTTTGTCATTTCTAATTTTCTGGAGAAAGGGGCCTACGAGCTCGTTGATTACGATGGAATCCCTTTAGGGCAACCTCGCAATGGGTTATACCTAAAGAGGTACTATGCCTAGGTATTTCTTGGATAGTATCTTGTATATATGTATATTTCTTGACTTTCAGTGTTCTTTTAGTATTTCCAATATGGTTTTGAGTTTAGTGTTCGCATATTTGTATACCATGTTTTGGTCATGCAGAGCAGATGGATTTCTACGGCTTCGCTGATGGTGCTTGCCACCACACCTTGAATCTTGCCTCGGCTGCTTGGGTCCTCTATTCCCTGGATGAATATTTGGTCAGTTCAGGTGTGGTTTGTACTGGTCCCACTACCAATAACATTGTTGAGTATCGAGCAGTCATAGGTCTTCTAACTGAAGCTTCCTCCCAAGATGTTTGCAATATGGTAGTCTTGATGGAATCACAACTTGTGGTTTGTCATCTAAACCATTTCTACGCCATTAGAAATCCCATGCTTCTCTACCTTTTCTAGAGGGTACATTTGTTAGAAAGGTCATTTGAAACCATCACTTATAGGCATATCCCTAGGGAACATAATGTAGTTGCTAACTCATTAGCTACTTACGTCCTAGATTGGTATATTGCCCATTCATGACGTTAAATCAAATATGGTTCATTTTAAATAAAAAATTAAAGACACATAAAACTCATGTAAAATACATTTACCATTTGAGACATATAAACACCTGGTAAAAGTCTGTATATATATATATTATATATATATATATATATATATGAACAAGTTTACAAAAAATAGGTCATGAGACCTCATCTGAAGCACGTAGGCTTTCAAGCAAAAATCACCATACAAAATACTGAAGCTATTAGCTTTTAGTAGATATCTCATGCACACAGTGTCTAGTGATGCTTGTGGTAGCACATCACTGCCCGGGCTACTCTACGTAGCAGCCTACTAAATCCACCTGGTACTCTCGCTATCGGTCTCTGATACCTTAGAGGGAGGTCATCGATGGAAGCATCTGGGATGTCTAAGCTCAACCTTTCCAGGTTTTCCTCTAACTCCTCAGTGATATCATCGCCCTGCGGTACAAAGCAGGCTCTAGCTCATCTATCCAATGGGCAATCTCCCCCAGGTCATGCTGCTCCAATGTCTGCATGAAAATATTCAGGCCTTGTTACTTAACATAAAAAATATAAAAAATCAAAAAACATAAAAACATTTTATCCATTTTAGGGTTTCTTGCTTCTTACCTATGTCACCCCACTGTCCGCTAGGTGGGAGCAGTAGGTCAGGGTCTCCACTGAAGTATGTACCTGCATAAGCATAATCCTCCACCATGAGGATCTGATCTCAGAGCCATCTAAAGAACGGGTCACCGAACTTCACCCTCCCCCTGCCTACTCCAATACGGGCCATAATATGGACCCACCTCTGCATATGGGGGTCCCATGCTCTCAACTCTATGAATACCACCTGAGGTCTCATCTATGGTACCCGCTCGAAGAAGAAGCAGGCTAGAATGGAGCCAAATTCGAACTGCTTCAGTTCTCCCTACTTACTCTTAGTCAGCTGATCTTTGAATATCGGAAGCAAGGATTTTTCCCAGTTGAATACTATAGGAGCCATGGCCACTATGGAATATAACATATGTGCCCTAGAAGCCTGGTGCACACCCTAACTCCCTGCCACTCTCTGCATAGTAAATAAGAAATTCTGTAGGGGCCCATCCATCACTGCCTTTATGGGGATTTTCTTTCCCGATGTACTCATCCCTGAAATACAGTGACGGTCTATCAACTCTTGTGTGGTAATATCCCCTGCTTGGGAACTTTTCAGTGAGATGGGGCAACCCCGTCTCGAGATTCTAGTCAAGAAGTAGATGTCCTCTACCTCTACTATCAGAATATGAGCCCCAACCTCAAAGTGTTGCTACTCTGGATTCCACATCTGAAGTATGTGCTCTAAAAACCACTCATGTGATACCATGCTAGGGGTCCGAAAGAATTTCATGAGCCCAGAGTCTCATAATGCGGCTATACAGCCTACATTCCTTTCAACGAAAGCGTCATCATTGTCATGTTGTCTTTCTTTCCAGATCACCATGATTGATCATCAAAGACCTACCAAAAACAATCATAACACATATTAGGATCATCCTCAATCATTTAAAATCAAAGAAATGATTTATCTTTGCTTGTGTTATCATTTTCAAATCTTCACGGCCGACACTGCCTATGCGCCATTGAAGACAGGCGGCGGCACCGCCTGTGAGCTTTGTTTTAGGTGCAGTTCTAGTGAGGTACTATGTATCCCGTAAGGGATAAGCGCTGTGCCCATTCCCATGGTTTTAGGGCTTGCCATACAAGCCCAAAACCCCATCAAAACTCAAAATAATGACTATGACAAGGAAAAGTAGGGTTTTCACTGTTACCTGGAACTAACGGTGAGCAAATCCAACGATGGAAACTCCCGATATCAGCAGCCGAAGATCTAACTAGGAAAGTGGTCCAAATTATCTCCACTATGGGTAAATAGTAAAATAATTTGATTTTTTACTATTTGCATGACTTATATACACATTTTTGGGTTTGACATGCTATAGTTTTGATTTAAAATCGCTTTTTACTCGAAATTTATCTGTCGTAATCCCTTAATGTTAGTTATGAGTGCATTTAACACTTGTTTTTTGAGTTGATTGCAGGATAGAAGAACCATAGTAGTAAAGTTTTCAGTGTTTGTTTATGACTTTTTCATACTTCCATAAAACGAAAAAAATCGATGAGCGTTTGTTACGACACTTTGGTCACGCTCTTTACACCTAGTATCAAAGGTCCGAGTCTATTTCTGATTCTTTCCAGGCTCGTTAAAATTGACATTGTGTAAAGAAACCTCATGGAGTCTTATTTTAACCCTTTTCAGGATCCTTAAACATGAAAAGATCGTCGAGTCCGTTTCTGATTCTTTACAGGCTCGTAAAAAGTAACATTGTGTAAAGAAACCCCATGGAGTCCTCTTTAAACTCTTTTTAGGATCCCTAAATACAAAAATATTGTCGAGTGATATTTTCTTCTTCACGCTCATTAAAGCATTCAAAGAGTCGTCTCTCCAACAGTAGGTTATCTCTTTTCGGTTCGGATAGACTATTTACGAAAAAGGAACACTCCATCCAATCATGACTGGAAGAGTTCTCTAAGGTATGATTTTACACTTTTTCGGGCCTTAGGGACTAAATAATACGAAAAAGGATCCCTTTGGAGTCTTCTTCTGTAATCGTTCAGAATCTCTAAACATGAACGATACCAGGTTTTCTTTCATTGGACTCGTTAAATTAAACATTGAGAGACCTATTTTTGGGAAAGGAGGGGCTCTCAAGTTCATAAAACATATGAGTTTGTACTTGTCTTAGGACAAGCTATATCGAGTGTTTGTTACCCTCTTTGAACTCATAAAATTGAAAAGAGGCACTCATCGATCATGATGGGGAAAATGGGAAGGGAATCATTTTGCAAATAAATGGTAGTAGTTTTTCGTTACCTTTGAACATGGCACTTGTCTGCATATCATGTTAGTCAATTGGGTATTAAGCTAATCTCCATGATGATCCACTTTCATGAGTGATGCCACTCCTTTGAGTCTTTCAAAATAATCCATTGTCCACTACCGCATTTTGTATTTGTCCCATTCGGTCATGCTGCCAAGTCTTTTGTCATGCCGCTCGATGTTCAAATGGAAGTTGAATAATTTTTTCCTCCGCAATCAGAACAATATCTATGTCAGTACTTTTGATTAAGTCTCATGGTTACTAAATTCACATCATTCTAGAACTATGTTCCAAGTTTCATGTCATCGATGTGGGACTCATCATGGCCCTCCTTCGACGAGACTATTTCCATCGACATCAGCTCATCATCTAGGAAATAGTCTTAGAAATAAAAATTTAGTACCTTGAGATCTGTATGCCTTAATGACAGATTCTCTTGCTCTTGACATAGGTTCACATCATTGACCTTTGATCGATAGAATCGACTGGGTGTTCAACATCAAGACATCTATTCACACTTAGTATATTGTACTAGGGTACCTTGGGAATCATTGACATCAATGATGATCTCCCTCACACTTGTTAACAGTTCACATCATTGGCCAGTAATCAAGTGGTTTCTACCATGTTCGACTTCATATCATTGTAATCACATGGATAGAATCGTACTTTGTGGAAGATGAGACGAAGACCCTGGGTATGTGTTTAAAGCGCTCATTGCGTTTCCCCAGGTTGTGATGGAGTTTTGAATATCTAGCATGGATCCACATTTGTATGGTCATGGCTATGCTCAAATTTGCATCCGCAAGACATAGATATACATTGTATGTCTAGTAGCTATGTCCAAGTTTAAGTCCTCTATCACATGGATCTACACTATATTCTAGTAGCCATGCTTGTTTAGTCCTCCCATGGATCTTCCTTGTATTGGTCTGCAGCCATGAGTTGGTTACTTGTGTCTATGAGTCAAAAATATTGATGTACTACATATGCCTACTGGATGACATGCTCCGATCTAGCTGACATTTTCACCTCGAAGTGACAACTTGTTCTCTCAAAACTCTCGTTTATCATATCCCTCTAAGGCTCATGCTTTGGGGGGAATTCTATTACACCCAAATCCTATCACCACCATGTGATAAGACCTTTAACTTACATGTTTTCCCTTAATCCCAGCACTTGGAGTGGAGACCCATGTTGTTTGTCAATCTTTCATGAAAATACTCAGCACCGTGCTTTCCCTGTTAACCATGAGTGGTACCTTGCTCGCACTGCCTATATCTTGTTTTTCATAAGTGGTACCACCACCTATGGCCTTTGGTCCATAATCATTTATAACCTAAACTGCTCTATCATAAGAGGAGAAAAGCAGTACCCTGGGTAAAATGTGAAAAAGAGAAGTTTCTTGAGGCTTCTAGATCATGAGCCTTGTGTCCTCCCTTATCCCTATCATTGTGGGTCAGTTGAGCTCAAGATCCCCCATCATAGGATCTTAGAGGCCACCTCATCCACAAATCTCTCAACCATTCCTACCCATTGAGCCTTATAAATACAAGCTCATGTCCATGGTTGAGGGGGGGAGATATAGAGGTATTGTTATGTTGTTGGATTGACCACTTGGCCCAAGCCATTTGAGAGCATAGAGAGAAAAGTTGGAGCTTATGGGGATGAAGTGTTGGTTTCATGGAAATGCATGTCGAAACTAAGGCTTAATTGGTTGTAAACTTCTCCATTCATCTTAATGCAAAGCTGATTTATGTCCCACATTACTGTTGATTTGATTTCGCATGTAAACGTTGTCGGATTCCTTAGTCACTAGCATGGATAAGTAGATGATGTTATGGTAGCTTTGATGTGTTTACATGTTTTATCTAGTTGCAGGTACATAGGTTCACTATCGAAGAAGCATTCCAGGTGTCTACAACATCAAGGGAGGGTCTTCATCCTTTGTCGTTCACTCATTTGTTCTGGATCTGAACCATTCAGACCAGAGGAACAGCTTATGTCCGTGGAAGGTGAAATATTCTTTCTTACAATCAAAAGAGACCTAGATAGAATATAGTTATGATAGATAAATCCCTATTACTGAGAGTGACAGCTACAATGCCAAAATCATGTCTCTATCATTACAAAATTGGATCTATAAATAGGCTTACACCTTTGCCTCAAGAGTCCACTATTAACTAATTTCTAACCGCTACTGACCTATTACAATAGAGTTAGGTCCATATATATATATAAAATATTCAAAAATTGGTTACTTCTCTACTTATCGCACTAAATATCCCTTGCGCGGTGCCGCGTGAGCTTGCGTAGCTGCCGCAACGCTGCACAACTCACTTGCCCCAACCCCTTGCCAACATATTGGGACAAAGAGCTTCAGTTTTTTTAGATGGAGGATCTACACATAATTTCATTTATGCAAATATGGTGGAGAAAAGAGAGATACCTAGTGAACCATTCGATGGCTTCACAGTTTTCATTCCAGGTCACAACACAATCAATGCAACACATGGGTTCAAAAGCTGCAAGTCACCATAGGTAAATATAATTTTGTTGATATTTTTTATGTGGTTGATGTTGCTGATACTAATGTATTATTGGGAGTGTAATGGTTGTATTTTATAGGAGAGAATTCAGTAAATTATCAAATTCCTGAAATGAAATTCCAAGATTCAACAGGTGTACTAAGGGTTGTGAGAGGGAAGCACACTTACCCAAAATAGGTAGTAAATTGCAATAGTATGAGATATATATTGAGGCATGGTGATATATAATTGGATGCTCAATGTTATATCACCTCTCCCAAGAAAATAATCATAGTTGTTAAAAACCCAAAGGAGATAGAGACACTTTTGCACAAATATGAAAAAAAATTCAGAGATCTTCCACATGGTAGACCCTTTGATAGGGGGGTTGAGCGTAACATTGTTTTGGAGGAGGGTACTTCACCAATTCAGATACCACCTTATAAACATCCTAATAATTTCAGATATTATATTGAGAAGGCCATTCAATAACTCTTATAGTTGGGACTCATTAGACCAAGCTCTAGCCCTTATGCTTCTTTAGTAGTGTTGGTAAAGAAAAAATATGGAACTCTGACGATGTGTATAGAATTGAGATATTTGAACAAGAATACCATCAAGAATAGATATCCTATTACTAGGATTGATGAGCTCATGGATGAGCTATTTGAAGCTAATTACTTTACCAAAATTGACCTTAGATCTGGTTATCACCAAATTCGGATGAAGGAGGAAAATGTGCAAAAGACTGTTTTTCGATGTCATTATGGTCAATTTGAGTTTCTTGTTATGCCATTTGGGTTTACTAATGCTCTAGCTACATTTCAAGCATGTATGAATAGAATATTTTGTAAGCAGCTTAGAAGGTTTGTTTTTTTATTCTTTGATGATATTCTCATTTACAATAAAACTTGGGAAGAGCACTTGCAACACCTAGAGATTGTGTTGAAAACTTTGCAAGAATAGTCTTTGTATGCTAAGATGTCTAAATGTGAATTTGGGATGAAATAAATTTTCAGATTGGTGGGAACTCAGTTGAATCCAAGTACAAGCTACCATCCCCAAACTGATGTACAAACAGAGAGGGTGAATAAATGGTTGGAAGGGTACCTCTGAAACTATGTGGGAGAACATCAAAAACCTTTGACAAAATGGCTACACTTGGGTGAGTTTTGCTACAACACCACCTTTCACATGTCAATAGGGATGTCTCATTTCATAGAATTATATGGTTGTGATGCATTTACATTTTCTGATATGATATTTGGTGATAGTAGAGCTCCAAAATCTAAATATTTGGTGGAAGAAAGCTAATAAATTTTAAATCTTTTAAAAGACAATTTGCAGGTTGCCCAAAATCAGCAAAACCAATATGTAGATAAACATAGAGAGGAAAGTACCTTTCATGTTGTTTATTTAGTGTATTTTAGTTTGCATCCATACAAACAAACATCTCTCAAAAGGAATGGAGAATAAAATCTAAATCCAAGATACTATGGGCCCTACAAGGTAATCTACAAGATTGGAGAAGTAGCATATGAGTTGGAACTTCCGAAAGGGAGTAAAATTCATAATGTATTTCAATTTTCTTGTCTCAAGAAATATTTTGCTCAGAAAATTGTCATTTCAGATACACTCCCTCCTTTGGATGATGAAGGACAGCTCACACTTATTCTGGAAAATATTTTGAATACAAGGGAGAGAAGATTGAGGAGCAGAACAATCAAAGAATACTATGTGCAATGGAAGGATCTACCAAGTGAAGATGCCACACGGGAAGAGGAGAATATTTTGAGGCATCCAAATATGAAATTTCTTGAGGACAAGAAATATTGGTTGGGGATGACTATAATGTCCCCATTCAAATAATTGCATAGCAGGAAAATTCCATCAATCCTACTAGTTCCCTGGGTTGGGTTGAGACATTGGGAAATTAATAAGTGAGATAATAAATGGTGTTTATACATTAGAAGGAATAAATATTTATTTAATGGAGTAAATGAAATGAATTCAAGTGAAAAATTAAATTTCTAAGGAGAATGGAGACACATGGAGACTATGGAGCCCACTCAAGCTAGAATTCCTATGTTAAATGGCATCCTCCTCTTGCAATCTCGAATATACGGGAAGCCTAATGTTTTTGGATGGATTATAAGGTTAATATAATTTTCCATATACTTCATAGATCAATTTTGGTATGAATTTTAACTTGCATGGGGAGAGGAAGAGCCAAATGGTAGTTTCATGGACACTTGGCTAGATTCCCCTTACATTTATGATATCTATGACACCAATGATGGAGATTCTATGACAGTTATGAAGCAATTTATATCTGAAGACTGAAATATAACATATATGAAATCTCATGCATGAATAGAGAATCATATATGGCGCTCATGGGAGTTGGAGAAGGCCAAGAGGCTCCTACTCGAATTTGGGAAAAGAGGGAAGGAGAAGAGAGACGCCACATGGCATAGCATGAGAAGCGACACCAATTTGACTTGGATTTGGTTTATATATGGATTTGGAAAATTATAAGACCAAAATTTTTTATAAAATGCATGTATCAGCCATGAGAATTCCCTTTTGATCATTTGTGAAAATTTTTATTGTGGAGAGAGAGATAGTCGATGACTAGTTCATGCCTTAGCCAATTTCGAGGGTTAAAGATTACCATCCTAGTTGGTGTTTGGAGAGGCCACTTAGGTATTTCAAGGAGATTCAATGGATTAATAATTTAAAGGTTCAATATACAGCATCTTGTGGACATATCAAGTTCATTTTGTTCTTTCTTTCATCTCAAGTTTTCTCACCATATTTCTGCTCTATGGAGTGAGGCGCACTTGGTGAGCTATTCATATATTTGAGGGAGGTTCTCTTGATCCAGTATTTGTATTATGATTTAAATGATATTACATTTAAGTTCATAAATCTCTCAGGTAAAAATGACAATAAATATCATTTATTATTGCTCAATAATGAAGAAGCAGTGGCATTTCCCCACTACCTTGTTGTAAACTCTTGTAATCTTGATGGATTCGAATGGGTGTATAAAATATTGATGATTTATAAATGAATGGACTGTAAATATTGTATATTATGGGTTTCATTTTCATTAATGGATATTTTTTGTCCATTGGGTCGAATTTCATAGCAATTGGAGCAAACTACACCTCATTTCCCCAAGGGTCAAAAACTAGTTTTTTATATCTGATTGAAAGAAGTGATAACAAAAATGGGAGGTCAATTGGTTATAAAAATGAGTCTATGATAATTTATTCTACACATACCCTGATTCAATTTAATAATTCTAGTGGGTTTATTCTTATTTTGGAAGCGATTTCTACCACTTGCCCTGGGGGGGATTTGAGCCCAAAATTGCCAATAAAATCATCTATCTTGTTCAAAATTTAGTACAGAATTGAAGAAGTGATTGGATGGCCATAATACATCCATGAAAATAATAATTATTTTATTATATCATTCATACACCTTCTCTAAATATTTGGGAGCAATTGGGCTTATTTGGAGACCAAGACACTAAAACTAGTCAAGAGCCAAAATTGTGAAAAAAATTGGAAAATTGGGCATTTTGGTAAAAAATTTAAAAAGGGAAATTACAAGTGGTATCATAGCATGGTCTTGGAACCTGATGGTGTTAAAAAGGATTCAAATAAATAAACCACCACCCTTAGAATATGAATTGGAAGGTGCTCGGTTTGTAGAAGAATAACTAGAAGAAAAAAAGTACCTTTGACTAAAGCTATGGCTCACGACGGAGAAGACTACACTAAGGAGAAAATGGAGTATATCAAACTTATAAAACCCATGTTTGAATAATTATCCAAGGAAATGACCCAACATATGGTAGAAATGACCCAACAGATAGAAAAAAGGTTCGAATTGATGGCCAGTCAAATGGGAAGTAAAGGGATAATAGGAGATAGTGGTAGTTCACAATCAACAAAAAAGAAGACAATGGGTGAGAATATTTTCTCATGAACAAGACCTCATAATAGAACCCATTAATTTCAGAGCACACCATGGCCTACTGCACCTAAATTTCGTATTCCCAAAGAAGAGACTAACATTCAATTTGAAATTGATACAATAACAAAATAATGGGCTAAATTGGATCAAGAGTGTAGGAGAAGTATAGCATTTGAGCAATACTTCACCATGGAAAACAAAATCAAAAATAAGGAGGACAATAATTCTCTACACCAAAACAAATAATTGAATTGTGCCATTGGTAAAGTGTCACTCCCTACTTTTGATGGTTCATCTCAAATTTCTGCTAACACTTGGGTGCAAAATTTGGATGTGTATTTTAAGCTGAATCCAGTGGTGGAAGAAGATGCTTTAAAAATGGCTAATTTTCACTTGGATGGATATGCCAATGAATGGTGGTTACATGGCCTGAAAACCTTGGGTCATTATCAGGTTAAAATGTATGGGGAATTTGTTGATAGGGTATTAGAAAAGTTTGAGCAAAAAGATCCAGAATTGTCTTTCAAAGAACTAGCACAATTGAAGAAGGTAGGGACTTCTATTGAGTATATGTTGGAATTCCAAAGATTATAAATTAAGGTGGATAATGTATCTATAGGAAGGTTAGTATTTCTTTTCACTAAAGGTTTGGCAGAGCCCTTTAAAGTTTTGGTCAAATCCCACAAGCCTACTAACTTAAATGATGCAATGAGCTTGACTAGAGATCTTCAAAATGTGCTTCCTAGAACAAGATTTCCTCCCAAGCTTAACTTCGGATTTGAAGAAAGCCTTGGAAAAAGGATGCACCTGATAATAAGTTTTGGCAAAGAGATACATCTAAAAATAATAAGAAATAAGGAAAAAACAGGGATGAACTTCGAAGGAAAAAATTGTGCTTCACATGTTTCCAACCATGGACACCGGGGCATAAATGTGTTAAAGGAAAATCTCATTACATAGAAGTATTTTCTAATAATGATGAGTATGAAGGGGGTATGGATGAAGAAGGGAACATTTTAGATCAAAAGGAGGCATATGAGACAGCAGCTGAAGAAGAAAAACAAGAAGAAAATCAACCTTCATTGGACAAAGCAAGAATGGCAGTACTTTCAGCAGTGCCTCTCTATCACACTATTCGATGCAAGGATGTTATATTGGAAAAAATAGCTTCAATTTTGGTAGATGGAGGAGCTACACATAATTTCATTGATGTAGAGATGGTGGATAAAATAAAGATACCAAGTGAACCATTCAATGCCTTCACAGTTGTCATTACAGGTCACAACATAATGCAATGCAACACATGGGTTCCAAAGCTGCAAGTCACCATAGGTGACTATACTTTTGTTGATATTTTTTATGTCATTGATGTTGCTGATACTACTGTATTCGTGGGAGTGCAATGGTTGTATTCTATAGGAGAGCATTCAGTAAATTATCAAATTCCTAAAATGATGGAGATTCTATGACAGTTATGACACAAGACAGATCTGAAGACTGATATTTGACATATATGACATGTCAAGAATGAATAGAGAATCTTATAGGATTCTCATGGGAGTTGGAGAAGGCCGAGAGGCTCCTACTCGAATTTGGGAGAAGATGGAAGGTGAAGAGAGAGGCCACATGGCATAGCATGAGCAGTCACACCAATTTGACTTGGATTTGGTTTATGGATGGATTTGGAACCTTAGAAGAAAAATAATGTTTATGAAATTCATGAATCAGCCATGAGAAGGCCCTTTCGATCANGATGACTAGTTCATGCCTTAGCCAATTTCGAGGGTGAAAGATTCCCATCCTAGTTGGTGTTTGGAGAGGCCACTCAGGTATTTCAAGGAGATTAAATGGATTCATAAGTTAAATTTTCAAGATACAGAATATTGTGGACATATCAAGTTCATCTTTTTCTTCCTTTCATCTCAAGTTTTCTCACTATATTTCAGCTCTATGGAATGGGGCGCACTTGGTGATATATTCATATATTTGAGGAATATTATTTTTCTCCAGTATTTTGTATTCTGATTTAAATTATATTCTATTTAAGTTCATAAATATCTCAAGTTTAAAGGCAAATAAATCTCATGTATTATTTCTCAATAATGAAGAAACAGTGTCATTTCCCCACTACCTTGTTGTAAACTCTTATAGTCTTAATGGATTCCAATGGGTGTATAAAATATTGATGATTTATGAATGAATGGACTTTAATTAAAGTATATTATTTGTTTCATGTTCAGTAACTGATAATTTTTTTCCATTGGGTCGAATTCCATAGCAATTGGAACAAACTACACTTCATTTCCCCAAGGGTCCAAAACTAGTTTTTTATATATGATTGAAAGAAGTGATAAAAGCCATGGGGGTTATATTGGTTATGAATATTAGTCTATGATAATTTATTATACATATTCCATTCTTCAATTTAATAATTATAGTGGTTTTATGCACAGTTGGGAAGCCATTTCTACCACTTACCCTGGGGGGATTTGAGCCCAAAATTGCCAGTAAAATCATTTATCTTGTTCAAAATTTAGTACAGAATTGAAGAAGTGATTGGAGGGCCATAATGCATCCCTGAAAATAATAATTAATTTATTATATCATTCATACACCTTATCTGAAGATTTAGGAGCAATTGGGCTTATTTGGAGACCAAGACACTAAAACTAGTCAAGAGCCAAAATTGTGAAAAAATTGGAAAATTGGGCATTTTGGTAAAAAATTTAAAAAGGGAAATTACAATATTTCTCAAAGGATTTCATTATATTCTCTTTTTATTCAGAGAATACCATAGTAGGGGTGTTTTTACAGGAAAATCAACAGAATACAGAACAACCAATTGCATTCCTTAGTAAGACTTTGAGAGACGTAGAATTAAAACATGATATTATGGAAAAGAAAGCTTATGCATTGATCGCATCACTGAAGGATTTTAGATTTTACATATTACATTCTCACATTATTTCATATGTTCCAAATAATATCATAAATAATATTCTTACCCAACCAAATCCTGAAGGGAAAAGAGCTAAGTGGATTACAGTATTTTTGGAATCTGACTTGGAGATTAATCCCACTAAATTGGTGAAAGTTCAAGGATTGGCTAAATTGATGACTGATGCAAATTGTGAGTCTCTAAAGATAAATTTTATTTCTAATGTTTCAAGTGGACCAATCCCAGATGTTCAGGTGATCAAATATTTTTCCCTATATACTTGGTATAGTGATGTTTGTTATGTTTTATAGAATCTACAAGCACATCCATAATTAAGCAAGACCAAAGCCAGATCTTTGAAACTGAAATCCATAATTTTTAATCAGTACTTGTATTGGAAAGATCCATGAGGAATTTTTCTTAATTGTTTGCATGAAAATGAAGCCCAACAAACCATGGAATAATTTCATCGACTGTGTGGGGGACACCATTCATGGAAGGTAATTGTCAATACGATTTTCAGAGCGGGTATTTATTGGGCTACTATTTTTTCTGATGTTTACAAAGAAGTTATAGCTTATCATGAGTGGCATATTTTTGATGGAATAAGGAAACTTATTCCCTTACCTTTGAATCCAATATCAATGGAGGTGCCATTCTAGCAATATGGATTAGATTTTATTACAGAAATTAACCCTAACTCTTATGTCGAACACAAGTGGATTTTGACTGCTACAGATTATTTTACTAAATGGATTGAAGTTGTACCGACCAGGAGAGCTACAGATGTTGTCATAATTGATTTTCTAGAAAATAATATTATTTCTAGGTTTGTGTTTCCTAGGAGGTTAGTTACAGATAATGCACAATCCTTCAAGTCCAAGAAATTAATCAATTTCTATCATAAGTACCATATAAACTTGAATCATTCGACATCATATTATCCTCGGGGAAATGGGTTGGTTGAGTCCAAAAATAAGAGATTGGTAAGAATCATAAAGAAATTTTTGGAGGAGAATAAGAGAGCATGGAATACCAAGTTGAAATATCCTTTATGGGAATACATAATAAGTACTAAAAGGGCTATTGGAATTTCACCCTTTCAATTCCTGTATGGAGCATAAGTAAGTTTTCTAGTTTCTTTGGGTTTACTAGTTATGAAGTTGCTACAAGAATAGGATGAATATCCAAAGAACATGAAAATAAGGATTAATAAGTTGATAGAGCTTCATCAAATGAGATATAAATCATATGGCAGGGTACAGGCGCATCAAGAGAAGATGAAGAAAACTTTTGATAGAAAGGTGAAAAAAGGGAATTTCCAGATAAATGATTTAGTTCTGAAGTGGGATTCCAGAAAGGAAGATAAGCATGGAAAGTTTGATCACTTATGGAAGGTTCCTTACATCATTGTTGAATATAGGGGAGACAATAGTTTTATTCTGCAAAATCAAAATGGATTTGACATTAAAAAAGGTCTTATGAATGGGAGGTTCCTCAAGCATTGTCTATCTTGAACACAAAATAAATTTGTATATTAGTTGTATATATTTATCATTTTAAGTTGAGTTTGAATAGAAAGTTGAAATACCTGAAGCCCAATGTTGAAGGCCCTAATATCTAGAGGGTTGTCATTTTTAATTTCATGTACAGAAAAAGAAAAGATAAAGAAAAAGTAGGTTTGCATTTTTATTTTAAAATACATGCTTGTACAGGGTGCCTAATGGTATTGGCACTGGTCTGCGGTTTCTTTTCTATATCGTTAGGAGGGTAGCATCCCCAGTTGGAGCTAGTTTTTAGCATAGTTTGCTTCATAGGGTTGAAAGGAATTTAAGGTAAGAAAAATGGGGTTACATTTCGAAGTCCGGTGATATGAACGTGAAGCTAATGAGTTGGGCACCTAATAGAAAACCAATTTCTCCAAATTCCCAATAGAACTACATGTTAGACGTGGAAAGTGACTACAAAGAAAATTTACATTGCTTTATCATCATATGGGAGAATTGATGGCTCAGATCAAAAGTATGGCAAGATCGACGGTGGATAGGGAATCCGTTGGGTGGATTTTCTCGATCAATAAAATGGTAAATGGTTAGAAAAATGACCGTTAGGAAAGATTAAAATTCATATTTGATTGATGGTGCACAATCAAAAGGGAAAAATATCAATGATGGAGGTTTATTCTGATCCTGCAACATGCACTGAGGACGAAATGGTTGGAGGCTAGAGGAATTTTTACCGCCTTCTACATGTTGGGAGAAGGATCATTCCACTAAATGAAAGGTGGTAGGGAGAAACTACCTCCCGTGATCTCGAAACCACCTATTGGGAATATTATGAAAAAGGTTAGGCCACATGGATAAAAATAATTTTCCTTTTGTGCAAATTGAATAATGTGCATGTACCTGTGGAAGACAAGTCGGATACGTTTTTTTCCAAACGTCATTTTCCAGGTAGGACACGTAGCTAACCTGTTAAGTTATTTTAAAAATGGAGGAGGAAAATGAGGTTGAAACACATGTTCATGAATTCAGCAAGCTCGATGAATTTTTTTAAGACAGATATGGTGATATTTTTGATACACTACTCTCCTTTGGTCTGATGCATGAGTTAAAGAATAGATTGAAAGATTTAGAACAACAAGAAATTGACTTGCATGGTGTTTAGAGGTATCATTTTCACCACTTTTGTCCAAACCAAATTCTTAATTTCCTATATTTTTTGGTCTAGTGTGCATCCAATTAATTATAGCTTATGTGTGTCATAATGGACTCAAACAAGTCTAAAATCCTTTTCCCTATCAATTCATTGGTTTTCAAAGACGCATTAAAAGTACCCTAGTCATTCGCCCAAAACCTGGAATATTTTGCTAAAGAAAGTTTAATTGAACAATTCAAACATGATGTGACCGAAGAGAAAAAAATATTTTATTCTAAGAGACTTAAACCCAAGATCTCTGTTGAAGTTGAACATTTTCCCCTTGACATTGACTTGTTTAATGAAGAAACCTGGTGGGTCATATTCCTGTTGAGTCAATTTTTAGGGTTGGACAATGATAATTTTTTCCGAGAAGTCTTGTTGATTCTATTACTAAGATTAAGTATACATCAACCTAATTCTAAGTCTAGTCAGTTGTCTTGCCTTAAATTTGATGAATTCCTAGATGAGAATATTCATTTTCAGTTGGTGAATTTCCACTGACCAGACATTTCAAATTTCAATATTACCTGGTTAGGATTTTTTTGTTCTTCAATGAGGAGACTTTGCAATTACCAAAAATAGTATTCACTTTTGAAATTAGAAATAATACCTTCACTTACATGAATATCATAATGTCATAATCGTACAGAGTGATGTTTTAAGACAAATTATCTAGAGTACTACCTGAGATGGAAGAAATTTTGTAGTTTATCCTAGATAGAAGAGTTGGAGACTGGTTCCTTCTAAAGGAACATACCATTATCATATTTTATGCTTTTGTTCATGAACCATACACTCTGCCTACCTTCTTGACACCTAGAATATTTTATTTGGAATTCATCATACAAAATATTATTGTGGAGAATGAGCACTTTCTGAGTTTTAGAAATTCCTATGAGATTAAATTTCCTTTAAAGGTAGGTCCTTTCATTTTAAAAAATAAGGCTACTCTACCAGTAGTTGAAGGCCTAATACAGGATATAGATTTTATGAAATCCACCAAAATTAATTATGATCCTCATGATATCATATCATAGAGGAAGCAACAAAACAAAAACAAATCATTTGATCACCAATATATAGTAGGGTTAGCTCAAAGATCTAACTTGATGGAATATCAGTTAGATGTGGAGAATTCAGAGAACCTACAGGAAAATCCCTCTAACAAAATAAATTCATCGGCAATGATAATACCAACTCCCAGTAAAATTGAGATTACCAGAAAGAGGAGTTTTTTAGAGTCAATTGAAATTGAAGATGAAGATTCATAAGTAGAAAAAAGACCAAGTATGGATTTAGACAAAGAAAAGGTGGAGGTTGGAGGCAACAAGATGAAAGAAATGGTTGAGGTTGGAGCCAATTATGGAGACAAGCACATATGCTAAAGTCCAAGCTCTGTCACAAGTGAGCTTAAGAGATGAATAAATAAAGGGCTTGAAGGGATAAAATCAAAGATTGGTTGATATGATTAAGAAGAAAGAAGAATAAAAGACGCTCTTTCAGAGTAAGAAGAAAGAGTTGTTTGATAAAAACAAGAAACTAGCATAGAAAGTTTCGGGGAAATTACCAGTACAAGGTGCTAGGCATATTATTTGGGATATGATTATCACAAAAGTTACAAAAATGAGACCTTATCTATATTTTATTAAAGACAAATAAGTGGTAATTAGTGTGGCAAGTAAAATTTGTGCAGTTGTGAAATAAACTTTGGATAGAAAACTAACATATACAACACATAATACTATTAATTTTCTTAATACTTTATCTTAAGAAGAATTGAAAACAATGGGTATTAAGGATAGGATTGCAGTTATAACTTGAGCAAGAAATATTATTGGGAAACACCATCATATTGAAAGTCTCCAGGCAAAGGTAGACCAAATGTTGCAACATGTGAAGTCCTGTTGGTTGTGGAGCCTAATCTCCAGAGATGTTATTGAGAATTCATGTTTGTACCCCAGGTTTACTGTATACTCATCACAACCGGGGGGTGTAGGTGTCTTGCCAACAGTTTTGCGGACCCATGGTATTGGGTTAACCGTAGTATTTTCCCATTTTATTTCCCCTATAAGAGAAAGCATTGTAACACGGCTATGTATGGTATTATAGCATTGTAAACAATCTTTGTGATTGTGTGAGAGAGACTGTGAGAGCATGAAGAGGAAGTGCAGCGTTTTCACAGGATGTATCCCTTCATCTTTCTGGACTATAATAAAAGGACTGGCAATTTCTTTGTGGACGTAGCCCATCATTTGGGTGAACCACATTATATCTGTGTCTCTATGTAGTGTGTTTAATGTGTTTTGCATCTTGTTTAATGATTTAACTATATATTTTTTATTGCTTTGCGGTCTTGTTTTATAACAATTGGTATCATAGACAAAAGGTCTATTTGGTTGGTAAACTCGTAGGAAAGAAGGGTTCATGGTTCGAGCAGGAGAAATGGAAGAAGAAGGAAAGTTTAGGGTCAAGAAATTTAACAGCCAAAACTATTAGTTATGGAAGATGCAAATGGAGGACTATCTATACCAGAAGGATCTGTACCTACCATTGGGCAGAAAAGAAAAACAGTCGGTGGCTATGAAGGATGAAGAATGGGAGGTTCTTAATAGAAAGGCACTAGGAACAATATGGTTGTGCCTGGCTTCATCAGTGGCTTTCAATATTTCAAAAGAAAAAACAACAGAGGGCATGATGAGCGCATTGGGTAAGCTCTACGAAAAACCCTCAGCTTCCAACAAGGTATTTTTAATGAAGCGTTTATTTAATATGAAGATGATGGAAGGTGGATCTATTGTCGATCATTTAAATGAGTTTAATACACTTACCAGTCATTTAATTTCTGTAAAAGTGAACTTTGATGATCAGGTTAGGGCTCTTCTAATATTGTGTTCATTTCCAGAATGCTAGAATAGCTTGGTCATGGATGTAAGAAAATATGTCCCTAGTTCAAACACTTTTAAGTTTGATGATGTTTTTGGTGTTATTCTTAGCAAGGAAATGCGAAGAAAAAGCACAGGTGAGACATCAAGTAATGCGTTGACCATGGAGGGCAGAGGGAGACAAAAGGAGAGGGGAAAAAGTCCAGGTAACCGTGGCAAGTCTAGAAAGGGAAGTTCCAAGTCCAGATTCAAAAAAATAGAGTGTTGGAACTATGGTAAGAAAGGAAATCTGAAGAAAGACTGTAGAGCTCCAAAGAAGAAAGGAGACAGATAGCAAGAGAATACTCAGGAAGCAAATGTAGCAGGTGATGTGTTACAAGATTCTTTGATTCTTGCATTATATAATACTAGTGATTACTGCATAGTAGATTCCCGGGATTCATGTCATGCTACACCCCATAGGAAATTCTTTCATGATTATGTTCAAGGTGATTTTGGACATGTTTTATAGGGGGGTGATGAACCATGTAAAATTGTTGGAAAGGTGTTGCAGCTGCAACTTTTTCCACCAAATTTTCAATTTTCTTTTATGAAGTCTGGCCTAGAAGTATTTTTTTTTCACTGAAGTTACCCTGGAGTTCAGTTTTTTCCTCAAAAAACTTGATCTTTTTCATTTTCTGTGTCAGAAGACTAGTCGACTATCCTTCTGATATCAGAAGCATAGTAGACAATCTTTTCGATGTTGCAGAAGCCAAACTATCAAGCTCGCCAAAAAAACTTCCAACTCCCTCATCGATACGTCGAAACATCAAGTTTTTTTTTCTCCTCCTTGTCATTTCTCTGAGCTTAACATTTAGTGGTTTTGATTTCTGATTACTTTTTATCGCTATCAGTAGGTTTGGCAACAGTGAGCCGGAGTCCTAGTTTTTTACGTTGCTGACGTTGTGGGAACCTAGTGCTGAGACATTTTGACATATAGTGTTTTTCCTCACCGGCTATTTAGAGCTTAGGATGTCTAATTGCCGACACTCGTTAGAACAACTAGAGTCATGATGATTGTTCTTTACAGCACCGACGTTGTGAAGGAGGATCTGTCTAGAGGTTTCAAACTTAGATTTTAGTGGTGCTAATGTCCGATAAAGTAAGTATTACAAGCTTGTAGTTTTGTTTGCACCCATCGTTGCAGCACTCTTCCAATGTAACCTTTCGATTGATTGAGGTTTTGATCACCGATAGGATTGACCACCGATAGGTTTTCACCGAAGGTTATATATATGCAAGGCATGTTTTATAATATTTTATCTGTATTTGACTTGTCACTTGCACCAGTCCATGTCGTTTGCACCATTAGTGTGCGCCCAGCTGTCAGAACCTTTTTCATTCAATTCGTTTCCATGGAATTTTTTCATCCATTCAATTTTATTGCTATTTACCAGGTAGGCGAACCACAGCATTACTCTTTCGATTTTATTGGTTTATTTGGGAACCGTTAGGTTTTCCATGGATTAGGTTCTGTCATTGGTTAGGGTTGTCCATATAAAAAGATTTCTTGCCACTTATGATGTTTGATGTTTTTTTTTACTAGGAGGGTGAGAAGTTTAAGTTGTTTTCATTTTCTTTAGTGCGGAGTTTTAAGCTGCTTGCAGTTTCTTAGGTTAGAGAATCTAAAGTCTGTGTGTTCTTTTTCCATTATGGATGCATTTGTTCCAACGCGTGGGGTTAGAATAGGGTTGCAAACAAGCGTTTCGCTGTCTGCAACACCTGTTTCTTTGTTTTTCCACAGTCAGCCAGGGTTTTTAAAACATTTTTTGGGTGTTTACCTTATCCCATGGGACTGCGGAGGTTTTTTTTCCTCTTTTAGTCAGTTTAGGGTTTTTCCTCAAGAACAAGCACTACGTAGGGTTTGGTAGTTTTGATTTTGATGTTGAAAATGAGTGGTAGGTATGATACGGCCCAAGTTGAGACTGAGGATTGTGAGATGAATTGAAGTTTTGCAGACAGTGGAGCTTAGGCATTTTGGGAAGCATCTCGCAGGACATTTCCTTTTCCTTGTTAATTCTTTCATTCATTGAATACTATGTGTAGCTTATTTTTCCGCATGCATATTGAGGAGGTAAACAAATTGATATAGTTTCTTGTTTATTGTTTCAAAACTTGCTAATAGATCAGTGGGTCTAAGAATATGTTTTGACTATGACAGGGTGATTGTTATAACGAAAACATGTTGAAGAGACAAAAGAAGAAAGCTCCTATGGTTGAAGGAGAACATGAAGTAAAGATCATCACCAAGGTGGAGTATATTTACAAAGATACCAAAGCCTCCACTGGGGTCGAACTGGACTACAAGTGGGGAGATATCTATAGAATTATTGCCAGCCATAATGTACCTGATGTCAGTTTTCAGGAGCTGACTATATATGCCAACATTGAGAAATCAGCCCTAATGAAAGTAGCCACAAGACCTGAGTTATTTCCTTGTTCAGAAGTGATAGGTTGGGTTCTGCCTAGGGCAGATGTAATAACAATGATTCTGGAGAACACTACCAAGCAAGTCTATACTACATATAGCCCTACATATGTCTCTATGGCTTATCATCTACCCTCACCCCAAGTTTATTTGATAGAAATTTGGTTAAAGGAAATAGGTATGGACCTGATGGAGATAGTGAAAAGAATGATGATACCCAAAAAAAATTATGAACTAGACCTTGTGGAGAGTATGACACCTATACTCTCTGAGCTCCCTACAGGTTCATTTTATTAATGCTCAATAGGATCTTCAGCAGAGCCCATGGGAAGAGCTTCAAGATAGGATGGATACCAGTTATTTTCTTTGTAGCTACCCAAGGAACCATCTTTAACTGGGAAAATATTGTGTCAAACAGCCTCTATGCATGTATATCAGCAGCCTTATGAGGGGTATCACAAAAGAGATCAGATTTTTATATGAGCTCTATCCTGATTGACTATATACTATGCACTTAGTCTTTTCTTGCTTTGACATGTAACTGGGAGAAGGATAGAACACCAGTGTATGCAGCCTACAAACTGTTATGGGCACATAAATACTATAGTTATTACAAGGAAATCTGTGAGCACTTCATCATGCCCTTATATACCCTCATTTTCTTGACTGAATGCAATTGCATGTCTGAAGAGGCATTCAAAGTCATCCAGGAGTTTGGAAATTACTATTTCATGGAAGATGGGTTGTATGTAAGGATGTAAGGTGGTTCCAGAGCTCCTTCCTTGCTACCAAAGTATGCCACAGATTATGTACTCCAAAAGGAGGCAATTAGGCAAGTGTATATCAATGGTGTAGGCAATTTTCTATTTGAGCATAAAAAGGCAACATATCCTGTAGTACCTTTCCTGCTGGGCAGCTACAAGTTTTCAAGAGTAAAGAAGGCGGTAGAATTTGTTAAGGAGCTGGAGTATTTTCATTTTGGCGAAATGAATTTTTACAGGAATGACCCCCACAATAAAGTAGCGGATTACTTTAAGGAAGCAGGAAATAATTTTGAATATACTGATTTTTGGGACAAGGACGAGGAGACATTCAGTAATGCGAAGAACATAACCTCCCTTAAGAAGACATTCAAACAAAAAATAACTACTAAGGGTGGAAAGGGAAAAACTTCAGAAAAGGCTAAGAAATTGGAAGAGGAAGAGGTGAAAAAGAGAGAATAAGATGTTAGAAGGCTAGCACAGGAAGTAGAAAGATGGTTGAAGAATGAAGAAGAAGAAAAGAAGCAAGCTACAGAAGAAGTAGTTAGGAAGGAAGAGGAAGAAAGAAAGAAAAAATAAGAAGTTGAAATCAAGAAAAAGAAAGAAGAAAGTGAAGGTTTGAGACTAACAGGATCTTAAAAGGATCAGCAGACTACAGAGCAAGTAGATACACAAGGAGTGCAAGATCAAATAGATCAAGAACAAGGACAATCTGATCCTGATCCCCCAGAACCTGCTGCATCTTCTGGCAGCATACTAGGAAAAGCTTCATTTTCTAAGATAAATTTGATCCCTTTCATGCCTACAGAAGGGGAGGAGGTTCTGATTTTAGAACCATTTTTTACAATAAAGAAAAGAAAAGAATTGTAAAAAGAACTGGGAAGAAGGTCAAGAGTGGAGGACAGTCAGGAAAAATGGTAACAGATAAAACATTGGTGCATGGGACACATAAAGATCCATGTTTGATAGCAATATTTGGGGTAGCATTAACCTTAGTGACTGAGGACAACATGGACAGGCTTATGACTAACCTAGAGCAGTCACGAAAGAATGCAGCCCAATTTAAAGAAACTCTACAAAACGAAAGAGATGAGAGTCAAAAGCTGAAAAGGAAGTATGAAGATATGATGAGTAAAGTTAAGAATTCAAAAGCGAAGTTCTATAAATTTCAAGCGAATAAGAATACTTTAGAAATATCCACAGAGAAAACAGAAAAGAATGCTCAAGATAGCTTAGCTGAATTACAAAAGCTACATCTATAACATCAAATGTTAAAAACTGAAAGGGATGATCTCCAGGTATCATATGAGAATTTAAGTGCAGAGAAGAATAGGTTGCAAAGCAAGGTTGATGAGCTATAAATGGAGAAGGCTATCACAGAAGAAAAAGAGAAGCAGTATCAAATGTAGGTGGCAGCCCTAGAAGAGCAAAACTCTTCATTGACCGCATCACTGAAAGATGCTATGGAACAGAAAACAGACATTCATCCTTTGAAAGAACACGTTCTGACTCAAGAAAGAAGATTCACCAACTACAGATATGCATAGATGATGAAAGGTGTAAAATTTTACAGATAGACACCAGACAAGAGAAAATTATAGATGCTACTTCATACTTTTTGGATAGATCTCAAGATATTCTGGAGATTCTAACAGGAAGAATGGTCTGGGAAAAAACAAATAAGGAATCTCCTATGGACTTAGTAGTAAAGGATCAACAGATTTTAAAGCAGGAGTATGAGTTACTGGAATTTGCGATTAATGTAGCAGAAGAGTTCAAGAAAACTATGAAAAATACAAAGGGAGCTTGTGTTGAATATTGCAGGAGAGTGCTTGCTACATACAATCGATGCCAGAATTCTACAAAAAAAAGATTGGATGTGCTACCAGAACATGAATTGTTTCTAGAAAATCTATAGAACAAGTATCAAGAAGATGAGCAAGAAATCCAGCAGGTCAAGGACCTAGATGAGTGGATCTTGAAGAATGCAGTGGCACATGCAGCAGTAAGCATACATCTACTAGAAGATCAGCTGCACCTAAGTCCTGCCAGGATAGAGGGGGTAAAAACCCAGGCTGCTAAATATGAGATTAATATTATATTTCTTGAGCCTTCCGGATTTGAAGGCATAGCAGCGGATGCTCATGCATGGAAAAAGTTCATCAATGAGCAAGCTGGCCCTTCTTCATAAAGTGTTTTGAAAATTCTGATTTAAAATGTAATATATTGTATTAATTATGTGCACATGCTACGAGACAAAATTTTGTAAAATGAAAGGTTGGGGAAGCTCAAAAGACATTGAGGGCCAACCCAAGATTTTTGTTTTTTGTATAAATATAGGATAGTTTTAGATATACAAGGACCTTTTTCCAGATTATCTTGAGAGAGTATTAAGAAGAACTATTTCCTTTTACAATAGATAGTCACATGTTTCTGCTGGAGAAAGTTCTGTGGATTGTTTCAAATGTTTGCTATGGTTCAGTTGGATATGAACTATTTTGGTTTCAGCTTATTTCCATTAACTATGAGATCATTCTAACTCATTGAATTTCTTTTCATGTTATGAATGTACTCTAGTTTATTATGTGAAATTTCCACATTGAGTAATGAAGGTTTTAATTAACAATAAGCTATCTTGTTGTTTATATTTCTATTGATGTTCATGTGTTCTGAAACATTAAACAACTATCTGTGATTTTTCTTTATGCATGCACTATAGTACATTACTCGCCATTAATGATAGTTTTGCTCCCTAGGGATAGGTTAATAAAGTCTTAGTTAGTTTCTTGTTTTTTTTATTTAGATGCGAGAGAGGTAAGACAAGAGGTAAGAACCTGCGCATCACATTATGACCCTCCTCATTATCTCTATTGTCTACATTTTATTTAGGCACTTGTACATCATACCATAACATCAAAAAACTAAAAATACAACACAGTGGACCGGGCCATAACTGATAAAGCACTTTAATTGTTACTTGACCTACGGTAGCTGGACCGTAAACCGGACGGATTCCCCATACCAAATAGTAACGGGCTAATTGGGAACGTTTATTGGGGAGAATTCCTAACTATAGTTACCTATGATTTTCCAGGCCTCAACAGTTTTTGGCACTAGAAGGAAGGCCACCAGTGCATGGCTGGTCGAGGAAGCCCGCTTCCTTGAAATCACTCCACCGGTGATAGTTCTAAAAGTAGTTTGCTTCACAAACCTACTCCTGAAGATAAAGAGAAAGGGCATCTGTATCTTGTCGATAACGAAGTGGTTGGTGATTTAAGAAGAATTACCAGGGCATATGCGAAAAATATTGGAGGATTACCTATTATTTTTGTCCTACCTAGAAGAGAGTATCAAAAGAAAGATCGCCCTAAATTAGAAGACTAAGTGTTGGTAGAAGATCTTGAAGAACTAGTAGAAGCAGCCTTACAAGAAGTTGACCAACCTTTAAATCAATTGGATCTAGATTCGCCTTATTGTTCACCTTTCCAGACCCCTGTTCAGTCACAACCTCATACTCTACTCAGAATCATGGCTAATGTAAATGCAAACCAACCACCTCCACAACCTGCTTGGAGGGTTAGGTCACCTTTAAATTTGACACCTCCCTTGCATGATTTGCCTCAGGCTTTTGACAAGATGTTACCAAAGTTTGAGCCAAGTGAAGTAATTCTAGTAGACGATCATTTACAGAGTTTTTACATGGCTGTAGAAGGACTATGAGTTGGAGAGCATGAAGATGTGGTCTATATATTGTTTCCCCGCACCCTGAAAGGAAAAGCAGCCTCATGGTATTTTTCCCTTCCTGCAAATTCAATCATGAATTGGAACACTTTTGAGAGAATGTTTAGAAGTAAATATGCAGTCTAGAAAACTCATGTAGCTTTAATGAAAGGGTTATGTGCTCTAGAGAAACAAAGGAAAGAAAGAGTGCATAATTTAACTCAAATATTTGCTGCTTACCTAAACAATTTAACTGCAGCTAATAAGACATCTAAGAAGGTAGAGGATGAGATGGAGAGTATAGAAAATTACCCTGTGCAGTCAGAACAAAATACTTTTGGAAACAAGAAACCTTTATTACTGACTAAACCTAAGGATGAGCGATCACAGGATTTCGAAGGGATGGTGAAGATGATGCAGAAGTTATCCAACAGAGTGATAGATTTAGAAAAGGAGAAGGAGGCTCACAAACCATATAAGCCTTATTATAAAAAAGGGAAGACAGCAGTCAACCTAAAACTCCTCCACACAATCCTACAGAAATGAATTTAACCGATGTAGGCATGGATAATTTTTGTACTTTTCATCAGCAACCTCATTCTGAGAGGAATTGCCCATAATGGATTAATTCTATGATGTTAGTAATGAATCAATTATTGGACTCCAAACTGACAGAAACTGGTAAGGAGGAAGAAAAGGATAATGAACCTACAGAAAAACAAGAGGAATATATTTTAGTTTTATGGGACTGTCTCTCTATGTTTGATACAAAAGAAGAACATTTTCTGATACAAAGGGAAACACCATAAACCAATGTAACAACAAGAAGTCAGAGTCTGTTAAAAGAAGATAAGTCAATACTTCCTAAGATTAAGAAACTTCAAGAAAACATGAAGAAGATAAAGAAAAACATTGCAGCTGTTAAAATACCTGAATTTTCCATTTCAAGTCAAGATCCGAAGAAAATTAACACACCTCTTAAGCCTGTTGAAGTTAATATTGATAATGTCAAGAAGAATCTCAAAGAATCTGAGATGGGATATGATATTGTGGAATACATTAAAAAAGCTAAAGTGAATATCTCATTGTTTGAAATGTGTAATTTACCTCAACAAAAAGAGAAGCTTTTAAAAGCACTTGAGAAACTAGAAGAAGAGCCTCCCAGTGACAACCAACCTGAGGAAGAAATTGGTGAGGCAAGTTTAGGAGGGAAGTATAAGTATAAAACTCCAGCATTTCTCCTAACTTTTGAAATTTTCAACTATAATGTGCACAACTGTTTAGTAAACTCGGGAGCATTAGTCAACATTATGCCACTTTCAGTCTACAAGAAAATCAATGGTCAACCTAAACCATCTACTTAGCAAGTCCTTCAATTAGAAAGGACAGTTGTAAAAGTAATAGGAGAAATGGAGGATGTTCTGATTTGCTTATCCAAATATGAGAGGGTGTGTCAGTACATCGACATTGTAGTAGCAGACATACCAGATACTTATGGACTGGTTTTGAGTCGAAACTAGTTGTCAAGGTTAGAAGGATATTTTGCATCAGATTGGTCACATCTATGGTTGCCTCATAAGGAGAGTCCAAATAAGATAAAAGTATTAAGAGAGCCTCAAATGAAATACAATGTCACTCAGTTAGAGGGAAAAAACGAACCAGTAAACTCTGTATTGGGAAATTATTTCATTGACTTGGTACTGGTAAATTACCAAGATGAAGAAGCCAGTAGTATACCTGATGCCCACCCCGATCTCCTTTGATTTTCATGGGCTGATGAGATTGACTGTAATATAGTAGGTCTAGTTTCAGATGTAGTTTGTACTTCAAATTCAGTAAAGGTAGATAGTTTTTGGACTCTTTATTTTGATGGTTCTAAAACATTGGAAGTATCAGGGGTTGGCTATGTCCTGATTGATCCAAGAAAAAATAAACATTTTCTTTCTTGTAGGTTAGGATTCGAATGCACAAATAACACAGCTGAATATGAATCACTAGTTCAGGGACTTAAAAAAGCAATAGAACTAAAAGTAAAAATCTAAAAGTATGTGGAGATTCTGAAATCGTTGTTAAGAAAATTCGGAACAAGATACACTATATTTCACCACATTTGAAAGCTTACCAAATTGAAGTTTGGGATTTGCTTATAAATTTTCATACATTCAATATTGTGTCTATTCCTAGATTAAAGAATGCAACAGCTAATTTACTGGCTACCTCATCTGCAAGGCTAGTACCTTCAAATAATAGATGCTCTATTGAATTACTTTTTAGGCCTTTTGTTCTAGATATGATCACAAATCTACAGGTTTTTGACAATGATCAGCTGTAATGCCCCGGTTTTGACCCCGTTGCATTAGATGTATATGATGTATATATTGTAAATGAACCCGACCAGCTACGATCACGACAACTAAAATGAGAAAGGGGCATGATTTTCACAAGGATAAGGGTGTGGGGGAAATTAGTCAAACCTTGGCCAATGAGAGAAAAATACCCATGTGTCTTCTTTTCCTTGCTTTACCCAACCACTTTCATTGAAGAAATGCTACTGGTGGTTGAGGCAGTTATGATCTTTGGGAGTGGGGTGGCAGGACTGTCAGTCCTCACCCACACACACACTCTACCCACGATTTGGCTGTTCATCCCCTCACGTAGACACTTCTTCCTCTCCACAAGTTGCAAAACACCCACGCACTGCAATTTCCCATCCTCTCCATTGTTGTTCATTCTCATGCAGAGGGATTCCTTCCCATTTTTCGTCTTCATACACAGGATTTTGCTGGATTTACCCACGCAGTAGTTTTCTTCTACGGATTTGTGAATAGTGTGGCCATATCCTTTACTCACGGGCTGATTCGTGGGTTTTGCATTGTGGTTTTTCACGCACCGGTCGTGAGACTGTAAATTAATCCCCATTGTGGTCTGCGTACATTTTTCCCAGTAGCATTGGTTGTGCCAAATGGGTCGTTGTTCCCCATGTCATTGGTAATATGTATGCTAATGTGTTTTGGAGCTGTGGTGTTTTCCCCCTGTTGGAATTGTGTTTGCTGTTGTGTTTGGGACTGTGTAATTTCACTGGGGATTCTTTTTCCTGTTTAAGTTGTGATAGCTAATGGATTGCCTGAGTGCAATGGTTGGTCTTCGGACTGTGAGAGGAGCAGGGATGTTGGCTTAGATTTGCTTGATAAACCTGGTGGCTGGAAACCACACAGACAGAACTAGAGGGCTGGCCTTCTTCTCCATCACCCATGAATAGCACTGGAAGGGAATGCAGGGCCTGAGGGACTGTGTAGCAGAGAAGGGACTGATTCCTTGTGTTGGGTGTGTTTGGGTGTCTTCAGGGTAAGGCTAGTTCTGGTGTAGGTGTTCTTGGCTCTGTAATGAGCTCACCAGCTTAGCAATTTTCCTTCGCCGTCTCCTTAATGGCTTGATAAACCCAACGCTGTTGGCTTGGCTGTGTGTTTTGGGTATCCTTGGCTACGTGTAAGCCTGTTGTTCCCTTATTCCTTGAAGAATCATGCCTATCTTGGGGGTGGCAGCGTTACTGAGAGATTAAGGAGCACGCTGGCCTATGGTTGGGTGGAACGTTGCAGCGACGTAGCTGGTTGCGGAACGAGTTCATCAAAAGATAAGTGATCTTGTCCATTTTTACTTCTGTAACCTTAATTTATGTTAATGATATGATGAACATGTTGCATGAATGCTTGTAGAAATGTATGTGTTTTCTGCTGTGTATGACAAATGAATGGAATTTGTGCATGTTTCACTGTAATGCATTTCCCTACAGCATTCTGTTTATGCAATTTTTATCATGTACATGTTCATGGGGCTCTCAGCCCAGGTGTTTGAAGCTTGTAGTCGCATCCTCTTCCCAGTCGGAGGCATGGGGACATGACATCAACAAATTTTGGAATGTTTGATGAATGATGATACTTTCAAAGGAGCAATAATAGTTTATGAAGAACATCAAGCAGAATTAAAATTTGGACACTTTATTCCTAAAGGAGTCAGGACCTTGGAATGAATGTTTGATTTAGATAACAAATTCAGAAATCCAGTGAATGTCAAGACCCATAGCTCGTCCTTACAATTCGAACTAATAAATTTGGGGACTGAAGCTGAACCCAAATATCTAAATTTGGGGAAGTGTTGTTCTCTAGCCAAAAGAAGTGAGTTCATCAGTCTTTTCAAGCAGTACAAAGATGTGTTTTCTTGGACCTATGAAGAGCTTAAAACTTATGACATGAATATCTTGAAACATGTTATCCCAATTAAAGGTGGAATCAAGCCTTACCAACAGCCTTTGAGGAAGATGCATCCTAAACTGGAACCTTTAATTCAAAGTGAAGTAAAAAAATTGTTGGATGCTAAAATCATATTTAAAGAAAGGCATTCGGAATGGGTCTCTAATTTGGTGCCGGTACGGAAAAAGTCAAGAGAAATCAAGATCTGTGTAGATTTCATAAATCTTAATCGTGCGTTCGATAAAGATAATTATCCAGTCCCACCCATGGAACAAATATTACATATGGTTTCAAGTTCTGAATTGTTTTCATTATTAGATGGATTCTCTAGTTATAATCAAGTATTAGTAGCTAAAGAAGACATGCTTAAAACCACGTTCAGAACCAAGTCGGGAACTTTTGCATATAGGATAATTCCCTTTGGACTTATTAATGCTGGAGATACATTTTAGAGGTCCATCGATATAGCTTTCCAGGGTCTGATTGGCCATAGTGTTGTGGTTTATCTAGATGATGTCACAATATTTTCGAAAAAGAGAGAGGAACATGAATTTCATTTGAAACATATTTTCGAGCATTGTCGGAAATATGTTATTTCACTAAATCCTAAGAAATGCATGTTTGCAGTCATAGAAGGAAAGCTACTAGGTCATGTTATTTCTAAGAAAGGGATTACCATAGACCCAGAGAGGATTAAAGCCATAGAACAGATCCCTTTACCCCATAATAAAAAGGGTATGCAATAATTTAGGGGGACAATCAATTTTGTGCGAAGGTTTGTACCAAAATTTGCTCAAATCGTCAAACCTTTGCAGCAAATGGTTAAACAAAGTGTACAATTAAAATTGACTAATTTGGAAAAGAATGCATTCAACAAGATAAAAACATCTGTTGCTAATGCACCATCACTCAAAAGTCCAAATTTTGAAAACGATTTTATTCTGTACACTTTTGCGTCCAATGATTCATTAGTAGTTGTGCTTACACAGAAGGAAGATGGGGGAGACAAGTACCCCATATCATTTATGAGCACTGGTCTGCAGGGAGCTGAATTGAATTATCCAGCAGTTGACAAACAAGATTATGTAGTTTTTAAAGTGGTAAAACAATTCAGGCCATATATACTTAAGAATTGCACCAAAGTAATAGATCCACACCCAGCCGTATGATCTCTTTTTGTACAAAAGTAATTAGGAGAAAGAAGAGGCAACTAGGTGACTGCCTTACAAGAATACGATATTGAGTTCAAACCAGCATCCTTAGTTAAAGGACAAGGATTGTGTAAACTAATGACTGAAGGTTAAAACAATGAAGAAAATAGTTGGGATAATGAAGCTGAGTTACATATGGTGGATGTATGTCCTTTGTTTACAGCTCCAGATTCCTGGTATCAGGACCTAGTCAATTACCTCCAAGAAGGATATTTGTCGAAGCATTGGAGTCCCAAACAAAGGAGAGCATTACATCTAAAATCATATTTATATCAGATAATTGATGGAGTACTATTCAAAAAGAACTATGAACGAATTTTTCTCAGGTGCTTAGAACAGGAAGATGCAAAGAAGGTCGTAGAAGAATTTCATGATGGGCCTACTGGAGGTCATTCTTTTGGAGACACAATAGCACATAAGATTCTCAGAGCTGGATATTACTGGCTTACACTGTTTAAGGATGCTCATGCTCATGTTAGAAAATGTGATGCTTGTCAAAGATGTGTTGGAAGACAAGCTAAAGCAGTAGGACCATTAAAACCAGTAATTATATTAGAACCATTTGAACAATAGGGAATTGATATTATTGGAGAAATAAACAAAAATTCTTCCTTGCAGCACAAGTATATTCTGACAGCAACTGATTACTTCACCAGATGGGTTGAGAATATTCTGTTACAAAAAGTAAATGAAGATGCAGTCATGGATTTCTTACAGAATCACATTATGACCAGGTTTGGGATTCCAATGTCCCTAGTTTTTGATAATGCTACTTACTTTTCTTCTATTAGATTAACTGCATTTGCTATGAAAGAGGAATCAAGTTGCATTATTCTGCAAATTATTACCCACAAGGAAATGGTTTGGTAGAATCCACAAACAGAAATCTGATTAGGATTCTAAAGAAAACTGTAATAGAAAATCAAAGAAGTTGGCATTTAGCGTTGCCTAATGCTCTCTGGGATGATAGAGTCACACCCAAGAATTCCTTAGGTGTGTCACCATACACTCTCATTTATGGAAAAGAAGTTATCCTTCCTCCTAATATTCTGTTGCCATCTTCCATAATGGCTCAAGAATCTATGGGTATCAATAATGAAATTCTACAAATCAGAATCTATAATTTGTTAAAGTCAGAAGAGTCTAGGTCCAAAGCCAAAGAAATATTTAAGCATCAACAGGAAATAGTGAAGCGTTGGTTTGATAAACATAAAGCTGGGAACAAAGAATTCGAAGTAGGAGATCCGGTTCTTAAGGGGGATCACCCGCACGATGAAAAGGGAAATCACACCAAGTTTCAGCATTTATGGGTAGGCCCTTTTCAAATTACAGCAAAGCTAGGCCCCTCAACTTACAAGTTGCAAGACATACAGGGGTGGGAAGAGAACTTACCAGTAAATGGTTTAGTTCTCAAACCTTATTTTTCTTGATTTTTTATTTTGGTTTTCTTGTACATAAATAAACATTTGGTTTGTTTTTATTTTTTATGGTTTTTGGTTTGTTTAGTTAGAGTTTGATTGATTGTAAATTTTAATAAAGAAGCACGACTTTTGGTTGCATGGATTTCATCAAAATTATGGTTTAACTAAAATATTTGATTATAAGACTGTGTGTTATTAATTCATTTAATATTTGAAAGAGATTCTTCAAGTTTAGCAGTTTTCCTAAATGGTTATGCACACATTGAAGTCCTGCTTAATCCTTGTAAAATAACTCAGGATCAAAAGGTCTAGAATACTATTTCCAAGCTCCATTCATCTCACACTAAAAATGTCTTAGGGGGTGACAGCAAAATACCCATGGAAAGGAAGCAAGGTAAATAGTATATTGTGTTTAAATGTTTCCATGTCATGAATTGAAAGCCAAAAAAGGCAAATAAGAGTCGCAATCTACTCGGAAAAGAAATATGTATCAAAGAAAAGTACTGAACCATATTAGTACGTATAAGATTGCCAAATTTCTTCTCCGTCCGTGAACTGAAAACTAAATATATCTCTCACACAAAAGGTCACTATGGATAGAGGAGCCTAAATTAAAATTTCAGAAAGAATGTAGGCAAGAGGACTCAAAAGAGGACAAAAGTCCAAAAGCACCAAAAGTGCAAAATGGCATGGGAATGAGGAACAAATGGATATATCTGTTTACCATATGTTACAATCCTGTGGTGTCTAAGCTAGAAACTACTCAAAGACAGAAGTAAAATGAAACTCATATTCTTGGTCTCAAAAGAGTTATCTAGACTATGAAATCTTGGTTCCCTTGTTCCTTAACTTGGACTATAATCAATGATTAAAGTGCATATATCTGACATTAGGGAAATCCAGATATCTTGAAGAATTCAGCATGTTGGTATTGTCAAAATAGTTTGTTGGTCAAAGAGTAAATTGTTCAAAGATCTGTGTTCACCAAGTAGTCACCAATTGTTGCAAATGCAACTTTTTCCCCAAAATTTTCAATTTTAGGGCCCTCCTTTTTATTTGCTTTTAACCTGGAGTTCAGTTTTTTCCTCAAAAAACTTGATCTTTTTCATTTTCTGTATCAAAAGAGTAGTCGACTATCCTTTCGATATCGGAAGCATAGTACACTATCTTTCCAACATTGTGGAAGCCAAACTGTCAAGCCCGCCAAAAGAACTTTCAACTCCCTCACCGATACGTCGAAACCTGGGGTTTTTTTTTCTCCTCTTTTTCATTTCTCTGAGCTTAACATTTAGTGGTTTTGATTTTCGATTACTTTTTATCTTTGTCGGTAGGTTTGGTAACAATGACTCGAAGTCCTAGTTTTTTACGTTTCCAACGTTGTGGGAACCTAGTGCTGAGACGTACCAACATATAGTGTTTTGCCTCGCCAACTATTTAGAGCTTAGGATGTCCGATTGCCAACACTTGTTAGAACAAGTAGCATCACGATGATAGTGCTTTACAGCACTGATGTTGGGGAGGAGGATCTATCTAGAGGTTCCCAAATTAGATTTTAGTGTTGCAAATGTCCAATAAAGTTAAAGTATTACAGGCCCGTAGTTTGGTTTGCACTCGCCGTTGCGGCACTCTTTCGGTGTAACCTTCCAATTGATTGAGGTTTTGATCGCCGATAGGTTTCTGCCAAAGGTTATATATATGAGGGGCATGTTTTATATTATTTTATCCGTATTTGAATTGTTGTTTGCACCAGTCCGTGTCGCTTGCACCAGTCCATGTCGTTTGCACCATTTGTGCACGCCCAGTTGTCAGAACCTGTTTCGTTCAATTCACTTCCGTGGAAGTTTTTCATCCAGTCGATTTCGTTGCTATTTACCAGGTAGGTGAACCACAGCGTTACTCTTTCGATTTTATTGGTTTATTTGGGAACCGTTAGGTTTTCCATGGATTAGGTTTTGCCATTGGTTAGGGTTGTCCGTATAAAAATATTTCTTTCCCCTTATGATTTTTCATGTTTGTTTTTACTGGGAGGGTGAGAAGTTTAAGTTGTTTGCATTTTCTTTAGTGTGGAGTTTTAAGTTGCTTGCAATTTCTTAGGTCAGAGAATCTGAAGTCTGTGTGTTCTTTTTCCGTTATGGACGCATTTGTTCCAGCACGGGGGGTAGAACAGCATTGCAGACAAGTGTTCGGTTGTCTGCAACACTCGTTTCTCAGTTTTTCCATGGTCGGCCAGGGTTTTTAAACCATTTTTTGGGTGTTTACCTTATCCCGTTGGACTGCGGAGGTTTTTTTTCTCTTTTAATCAGTTTAGGGTTTTTCCTCGAGGACGAGCACTGCGTAGGGTTTGGTAGTTTTGAGTTTGATGTTGAAAATGAGCGGTAGGTATGATACGGATCGAGTTGAGACCAAGGATTGTTAGATGAATTGAACTTTTGCAGACAGTGGAGCTTAGGCATTTTAGGAAGTAGCTCACAGGACATTTCCTTTGCCTTGTTAATTCTTTCATTCATTGAATACTGTGTGTAGCTTTTTTTTCAGAATGCATATTGAGGAGGTAAACAAATTGATATAGTTTCTTGTTTATTGTTTAAAACACTTGCTAATATCTCAGTGGGTCTAAGAACATGTTTTGACTGTGACGGGGTGATTGTTATAACAAAAACATGTCGAAGACACAAAAGAAGAAAGCTCCTATGGTTGAAGGACAACATGAGGTAGAGATCATCACCAAGGTGGAGTATATTTACGAAGATACTAAATCCTCCACTAGGGTCGAAACGGAATACAAGTGGGGAGATATCTATAGAATGAGTGCCAACCAAAAATGTACCTGATGCCAGTCACTAAGGAGATGACTATATATGCCAACATTGAGAAATCATTCCTAATGAAAGTAGCCACGAGACCTGAGTTATTTCCTTGTTCATAAGTGATATCCTAGGTTCTACCTAGGGAAGATGTAACAACAATGACTCTAGAGAACACTGCCAAGCAAGGATATGCTACATATATCCCTCCATATGTCTCTATGGATTATCATCTACCCTCACCCCAGGTTTATTCGATATAAAGTTGGTTAAAGGAAACACCTATGGACCTGGTGGAGACAGTGAAAAGAATGATGATACCCAAAAAAATTTCCAAACTAGACCTTTCGGAGAGTATGACACCTCTACTCTCTAAGCTCCCTACAGGTTCATTGCATTAATGTTCAATAGGATCTTCAGTAGAGCACATGGGAAGAGCTTCAAGATAGGATGGATACCAGTTATTTTCTTTGTAGCTACCCAAGAAACCATCTTTAACTGGGAAAATATTCTGTCAAATAACCTCTCTGCATGTATATCAGGAGCCTTAGGGGTATCACAAAAGAGATCAAAGTTTTATATGAGCTCTATCCTGATTGACTGTATGTTGTGCACTCAGTCTTTTCCTTCTTTGAGATGTAACTGGGAAAAGGACAGAACACCAGTGTATGCAGCCTACAAATTGTTATGGGCACATAAATACTATAGTTATTACAAGGAAATCTATGATCACTTCATCATGCCCGTATATACCCTCATTTTCTTGACTTAATGCAATTGCATGTCTGAAGAGGCATTCAAAGTCATCCAGGAGTTTGGAGATTACTATTTGACGGAAGATGGGTTGTATGTAAGGATGTACTGTGGTTCTAGAGCTCCTTCCCTAATACCAAAGTATGCCACATATTATTTACTCCACAAGGAGGTAGTTAGGAAGGTGTATATTGATGGTGCAGGCAATTTTCTGTTTTAGCATAAAAAGGAAACATATCCTGCAGTACCTTTCCTGCTGGGTAGCTACAAGTTTTCAAGAGTAAAGTAGGCGGAAAAATTTGTTAAGGAGCTACAGTATTTTCATTTTGGAGAAATGAATTTTCACGGGAATGACTCCCACAATAAAGTAGCGGATTACTACAAGGAAGCAGGAATTAATTTTGAATATACCAATTTTTGGGACAAGGACGAGGAGAAATTCAGAAATGTGAAGAACATAACCACCCTTAAGAAGAGATTCAAACAAAAAATAACTACTATGGGTGGAAAGGGAAAAACATCGAAAAAGGATAAGAAATTGGAAGAGGAAGAGGTGGAAAAGAGAGAAGAAGATACTAGAAGGCTAGCACAGGAACCAGAAATCTGGTTGAAGAATGAACAAGAAGAAAAGACACAAGCTGCAGAGGAAGTAGTTAGGAAGGAAGAGGAAGAAAGAAAGAAAAAGGAAGAAGCTGAAATCAATAAAAACTAAGAAGAAAGTGAAGGTTTGATACTAACAGGATCTCAAAAGGATCAGCAGACTATAGAGCAAGTAGATACACAAGGAGTGCAGGATCAAATAGATCAAGATTAAGGAAAATCTGATACTGATCCCCCAGAACCTGCTACATCTTCTAGCGACATACTAGGACAAGCTTCATTTTCTGAGATAAATTTGAACACTTTCATGCCTACAGAAGGGGAGGAGGTTCCCAATTTTAGTACCATTTTTTACGGTTAAGAAAAGGAAAGAATTGTAAAAAGAACTGAGAAGAAGGTCGAGACTGGAGGACAGTCAGAAAAAATGGTAACAGATAAAACATTGGTGCATGGGACACATAAAGATCCACGTTTGATAGCAAGAGCTGGGGTAGCATTAACCTTAGCGACTGAGGACAACGTGGAAAGGCTTATGACTGACCTAGAGCAGTCACGAAAGAATGCAACCCAATTGAAAGAAACTCTAAAGAAGGAAAGAGATGAGAGTCAAAAGTTGAAAAGGAAGTATGAAGATATGATGAGTGAAGTTAAGACTTCAAGAGCAGAGTTCCAAACTCTGCAAGCGATAAGAATGCTTTAGAAATATCCACAGAGAAAATAGAAAAGAATGCTCAGGATAGCTTATATGAATTACAAAATCTACAACTAGAACATCAAATGTTAAAAACTGAAAGGGATGATCTCTAGGTATCATATAAGAATTTAAGTGAGAAAAAGAACAGGTTGCAAAGCAAGGTTGCTGAGCTAGAAATGGAGAAGGCTATCACAGAAGAAAAAGAGAAGCAGTATCAAATGCAGGTGGTAGCCCTATAAGAGCAAAACACTTCATTGGCCATGTCACTGAAAGATGCTATGGAACAGAAAACAAACATTCAGCCTTTGAAAGAACATGTTCCGAATCAAAGAAAGAAGATTCACCAACTACAGATACGCATAGAGGAAAAAAGGTGTAAAATTTTACAGATAGACACCAAACTAGAGGAAATTATAGACACTACTTCATACTTTTTGGATAGATCTCAGGATATTCTAGAGATTCTAACAGGAAGAATGGTCTGGGCAGAAACAAATAAGGAATCTCCTACGGAGTTAGCAGTAAAGGATCAGCAGATTTTAAAACAGGAGTATGAGTTACTGGAATTTGCGATTAATGTAGCAGAAGAGTTCAAGAAAAATGTGAATAAGACAAAGGGAGCACGTGTTTAATATTGCAGGAGAGTGCTTGCTACATACAATCGATGCCAAAATTCTACGGAAAAAATATTGGATGTGCTACCAGAACATGAATTGTTTCTAGAAAATCTACATAACAGGTATCAAGAAGATGTGCAAGAAATCTAGTAGGTCAAGGACCTAGATGAATGGATCTTGAAGAATGCAGTGGAACATGCAGTAGTAAGCATACATCTACTAGAAGATCAGCTGTGCTTGATTCTTGCCAGGATAGAGGGGGTAAAAACACAGGCTGCTAAATATGAGATTAATATTAGATTTCTTTAGCCTTCTGGATTTGAAGGCATAGCAGTAGATACTCATGCATGGAAGAAGTTCATCAGTGAGCAAGTTGGCCCTTCTTCATCAAGTGTTTTGAAAATTATGATTTAAAATGTAATATATTGTATTAATTATTTTCACATGCTATGAGACAAAATTTTGGAAAATGAAAGGTTGGGGAAGCTCAAAAGACATTGAGGGGCAACCCAAGAGTTTTGTTTTTTGTATAAATATAGGAGAGTTTTAGATATACGAGGACCTTTTTTCTAGATTATCTTGAGAGAGTATTGTAAGAAGAACTATTTCCTTTTACAATAAAGAGTCACATGTTTAGAAAGTTCTGTGGATTGTTTCAAATGTTTGCTATGGATCAGTTGGATGTGAACTATTTCGTTTTCAGCTTATTTCCATTAACTGTGAGATCGTTCTAACTCATTGAATTTCTTTTAGTGTTATGAATGTACTCTGGTTTATTCTGTGAAATTTCCACATTGAGTAATGAAGGTATTAATTAACAATAAGTTATCTTGTTGTTTATATTTCAATTGATGTTCATGTGTTCTGAAACATTAAACAGCTATCTGTGATTTTTCTTTATGCATGCACTACAGTACATTACTCACCATTAATGATAGTTTTGCTCCCTAGGGATAGGTTAATGAATTCTCAGTTAGTTTCTTGCTGTTTGTTATTTATATACGAGAGAGGTAAGACGAGAGGTAAGAACCTGTGCATCACATTGTGACCCTCCTCGTTATCTCTATCGTCTGCATTTTAGTTAGGCACTTGCACATCATACCTTAACATCAAAAAAACTAAAAATATGACATGGTGGTCCAGGACGTAACTGGTAAAGCACTTTAATTGTTACTTGACCTACGGTAGCCGAACCGTAAATCGGACGGATTCCCCATACCAAACAGTAACGAGCTAATTGGGAACGTTTTTTGGGGAGAATCCCTAACTATTTTTACCTACAATTTTCCAGGCCTCAACAAAAGGGTAAGGTACGAATTAATTTAAATAATGGAAATGAATGATAACTAAAATATGTAAGGCACATCACTGCTATGAAAAGAAATCTGATCTCAACAGGGCAGTTGGGAGATAGCGGTTGTTTGTCTACGTTTGGAGAAACGTGGTGGAATATCACTAAGGGATCAATGGTAATAGAAAACGGAGATAGGATATGTACGTTATATTTATGTCCTCATAATATTGATTATTCTATCTTTGTAGCTTCCACATAAATAGGCGCAGAGTTGTGGCATCATAAGCTTGCCCACATGAGTGAGAAGGGGATGAAGATTCTCCACTTAAGAAAACTACTTCCAAAGCTGAAGCAGGTAAGTTTGGAATTTTGTGAGAACCGTGTTTATGGAAAACAGAAGAGAGTTAGATTTCTTAGAGTTGGGAAAGAAAAGAAGAGTGAAAAGTTAAATCTTGTCCATACAAATGTATGGGGACCAGCTCAGGTACAATCTCTTGGTGGCTCTCGTTATTATGTTGCTTTTATTGATGATGCAACTAGAAAAACTTGGGTTTATTGCATTAGACAGAAATCTGATGTGTTTGATACTTTTAAGAAGTGGAAAGCTTTGGATGAGAACGAGACAGAAAAAAGGTTGAAATGTCTCTGATCTGATAATGGAGGTGAATACTGCAGCAAGGAGTTTGAAATTTACTGTTCACATAATGGGATTCGTAGAGAGAATATAGTCCCTGGAACACCACAAGAAAATGGTGCGTTAGAAAGGATGAACAGAATGATCATGGAGCGTGCAAGGTGTATGAGATTGCATGAAAAGTTTCCCTTATAGTTTTGGGTTGATGCTGTAAACACTGTTGTTTATTTAATAAATAGAGGGCCTTCAAGCACATTGGATGGTGGCATTCCAAAGGAGGCATGGACAGGTAAACAAGTAAAATACTCATTTCTGATAACTTTTGGTTGTGAAGCATTTATCCATATTGATAAAGATGATATAACAAATCTTGAGGCTAAATCCAAGAAATGTACCTTTATTGGATACTTGGTTGATGATTTTGGTTATCGTTTGTGGGATTACGAAAAACGAAAAATTCATTAGGAGTAGAGATGTAGTATTTAAGGAAAAGGTCATGTACAAATATCAGTTGCAAGGAAAGAAGGTGGAAAAGGAAAACACAGAGTACACAGTGCTTGATGAAATCAAATAAAATGAAGTTCCAAAGGCACTAGAAAATCAAGAGCAGCAGTAAGTGCCTAAAAATCTTGCAACTGTAAGAAAATATACCAGGTTAAGTAGACCCCCTAAACGATTCTCTCCTTCACTGTATTATTTATCAATGACTGATTTTGGTGAACCAAAATGTTTTGAAGAAGCAATGCAAGTAGAAACTAGAAAGAAGTGGGAGAAAGGCATGGATAAGGAGATGGACTGATTGGTAAGAAACTAGAATTGGGATTTGGTTCAGTTTCCTGCAGAAAAAAGGGCATTGCAGAATAAATGGGTTTATAGGTTGAAGGAAGAAGATGGAGGCAAGAAGCGGTACAAGGGTAGACTTGTTGTAAATGGGTTTGCACAAAATAAAGGTATATATTTTGATGAAATGTTTTCTCATGTTGTTAAAATGACTTCAATTAGAACTATTTTAAGTCTAGTGGCGGTAGAATGTTTGCATCTTGAACAGTTAGATGTAAAAATAGCCTTTCTCCATGGGGATTTGGAGGAAGAGATTTATATGCAGTAGCCATAGGGTTATGAGGTCAAAGGTAAGGAGAATTTGGTTTGTAAGTTGATGAAGATATTGTATGGCCTGAAGCAAGATCCAAGGCAATGGTATTTAAAATTTGATAATTTTATGACAGAAAAAGGTTATGATAGATGTCATTCTGATCACTGTGTTTATTTCAAGAGACTATATAACAGAAGATATATTATATTATTATTGTATGTGTATGACATGCTTGTTGCAAGGTCTAACATGCAGGATATAAATGTGCTTAAAATAAAACAAGCTAAATCATTTGTGATGAAGGATTTGGGTGCTGCAAAGTAAATCCTTGGTATGAGAATAACAAGAGACGGGAAAATTGCAAATTGACGTTGTCTCAAGGTGAGTACATAGAAAAGGTGTTGCATAGGTTTAGAATGCAGAATGTAAAACTAATAAGTACACCTTTAGCTAGCCATTTCAAACTAAGTAAGGAGATGTGTCCATAGACACAGGAAGAGATAGATTACATGTTGATGATTCCCTATTCATCAACAGTTGGAAGCTTGATGTATGCCATGGTGTGTACAAGACTAGATATTGCACATGCAGTGGGAGTTGTGAGAAGGTATATAAATAATATAGGTAAAGAGCATTGGAAAGCAATACAGTGGATTCTCGGGTATTTTAGAGGTACCACTTCTCATGCATTATGTTTTGGAGGTTCAGACACTGTTCTACAGGGATATGTTGATGTAAATATGGCTAGTGATAAAGAAAGGAGGAGGAGCACCACATTGTATGTGTTTACTATGGGTGGAACAGCAGTAAGTTGGATTTCAAAACTGCAACATTTTGTTTCACTTTCAACAAAGGAAGCATAGTATGTTGCTGCTACAGAGGCTAGTAAGGAGATGATTTGGTTTTAGAGTTTCATGGAGGAATTGGGTAAGAAGCAGGAGAATAACAGACTGTACAGTGACAACCATAGTGCCATTCATCTTACAAAGAACTCAGCCTTCCATTCGAAGACTAAACATATACAGTTGAAGTACCACTTCATAAGATCTGTTCTAGATGAAGAACTGTTAAAACTAGAAAGATACATACTAGCTAGAATCCTGCAGACATGTTGACAAAGGGAGTAACCAGAGAGAAACTGAGTTCCTGATCAGTTTCTATTGGACTTCAAGCATGAAGGTGAAAATAAGAAATTTTCCAAGTCCAAGGTCCAGAGCATAGTCTAGCAAGTGCAGTAGCTATGGATTTGTTATGATCAGTCTCCAAGTGGGAGATTGTTAGTTGTGGATCCTGATCTCCGGAGATATTATTGAGCAATCGTGTTTGTACCCCAATTTTACTATATACTCGTCCTAGTCAGGGGGTGCAGGTGTGTTGGCTAACATTTTTTTAGACCCATGGTATTCGGTTAACTGTAGTATTTTCCCATTGTATTTCCCCTATAAAAGAAAACATTGTAACACAGTTGTGTATGGTATTATAGCATTGTAAACAATCTCTCTGATTGTGTGAGAGAGATTGTGAGAGCATGAAGAGGAAGTACAGTGGTTTTGTTGCAGGTTGTATCCCTTCATCTTTCTAGACTTTAATAAAAGGACTGGAAATTTCTTTGTATACATAGCCCATCATTTGGGTGAACCACATTATATATGTGTCTCTCTTTAATGTGCTTAATGTGTTTTGCATCTTGTTTAATGATTTAACTGTATATTTGTTATTGCTCTGCGGCCGTATTTTCTAACAAAGTCCTTCAAATGTTTATTCATAGAACTATTTCAAAAAGGTCTACCTTCCTTTTGGGATGAGGATGGAAAGCTAATATCTTAGCCTTAATATCATGATTTATTGGTTAAGGCTAGGTTAGACCACAAGAAGTTCTAATATATAACTCAGTCCCTATCAGGAAAATCTATAATTGAGAAATTATATGTGGACTTTGAGATGGTGGATTCATTTAGGATGATTGGTATCAAGCTACCACGTATTTCTTATGTAGATGATGTGGAGCTAAGGGTACTAGCTAAAGAAATGGAAAATATTGAATTTCCATCTGAAGATCAATGGAAAGCCTTGAGAAGTTTGGAAAAATGAAATATAATATGCATCAATAAATATTTCCATTCTAATACTCAAGTTGAAAATATGTAAAGATCTACTTCAAAGTCAGGATAAATATTTTTCAATATTTAGATAGGTTTAGTTTATTAAATGGTATGACAAAACTAATAAGGTAGTTATAAGAAGCCTATTTTTAGAATGTATGTAGTTAGGTATCATCTCAAGAATCATTTTGATGTATAAAATCTTATTTTATAGTGTAATTTGATTTGGAACCTGTGAGAATGAAACTCATTTTGTAACTAAGCATTTAAAGTCAATAAAAAATTGCAGAGCCAAGCAAGAATTTTTCCATATAGATTCTTGTGTTGTTGGTTTATAGTTTGTATTTCCTCTTCTCATGTGAATAATTTTCCTATTATCTTTTCCATTTTGTTGTCTTTAATGCTTGAATAAGTTTATATTGGATCAGAATTCAAAATCCTATGCTATGTTTCATAGATTTCAAGTATCCATAAACAAGATTCCTCTAAAGTTAATATTGGATTCATCTTTGGTGCCCATATTAATGGACTATTCATTTTTCCTCCTTACCACTAGACAATCAAGAAATCAACTGTAAAAGAGTGACTATACCACGTCTATGAAGAACTATTTTTGCAAAAGCACTTTTATTTATAATAAATTTTAAAATTTGACTACATGCCCAATGATACCCTCTTGTTTCAGCCATTATTATCATTAAACTTGTTTCTTTAATAATATCTCTAACCATTGTATTTATTTATTGAGAGATACCTCTCCGGTAGGAAAGAAACAAGCTTTCCTCCTAAAGGTTCGTTTGTAAGGTTACCATGGAACTATCCTTCCACAACCAAAGGGTAAATTGTGAGTGATAACACATATGTTAGTTTCATGTCGATGATGTACGATACATCATGGCCCTCCTTCGGTAAGTATGTTCCCGTCGACATAAGCACATCATCCAGGAGTTAGAATTAGAAACCAGTTACTTCCTTGGAGCCTTCTTTCCTCAATGGTAGTTTTCCTCACTTTGGACAATAGGTTTAAATCATTGACCTTTGATCGAACGGTTTCACTGATGTTTGAATTTAGCTCATTGTTACGGAGAGAAATTCCTATGGCTTGGGGTACCACAACAGACAGCTTGACTCCAGAAATCAATCTTTTCCAATATGCAATAGAAAATAAATATCTAACACTAAAGGATCAGACCTCATACCTTATTCCGGACGGTTGAAGTAGATCCCCGTTGAGCTTTCCAACTTCAGCTTGAAATGATAAATTACTTCCTCAACAACAAGTAAACAATACAAGCATACTATATATCATGGTGTTAGATCTATTCTACCATATATAATCAACAATGTATAAGCATTTGAAATAATCCCATGGATAAAATATTCAGTCAAACACACATTATTGGACAGGAAAAGATATTTCTATTGATATAAATCAGAGATTACAATAGATACAACCTCTGATGGCATGTCTGTGAACTGGAGAAACTGAATCCCCCACTTGGGCCTCCATCACCTCAATCCTCCATCTCTCGATCGCAAGCTTACAAGCAAAAGGAAAGCTTGGGAAGAAAACACTAGTGCTCCAAGGGACAAAGGGATGCAAACTCAAGCATAAGTTCCAGCAACAATGGACTATAGTTTCTTTGCTCTCAATTCTCTCATATGCCTTCAATGTACCATAGAGTTCCTTATATAGTTTTTGAAAGGGGTAATGAAAGGTTGAATCCGAGCGATCTCAAGGCATAGGGAAGGCCAGGAGTCAAGTGAGTCGGATCCATGTCAAGGAAAACTCCAAAAGGATTTGGATTTTTGTACACATCCCGATGTACGTGGTTTTAGGGGTCAAACCCGCATATATACGCGATTAAGGGATTAAAAGTCACGTATAGCATTTTTCACATGTTTTTAGGGATGATCAAGGAAACATCAAAGGACAAAAAATGGTCCATGGGGTCTAAGGAATCTGCAGCGGTACAGGGGAAGACCATACAAAGTGTGATTTACCTAGAGTGGTAAAATCAGCTATAACAGATGCCCCCTAATGTGTGAGGTCAGAGGGGTCATACAATGGCCAAAATACATTTTAAGTCCATCCCAGAAGTGGAGTGATGAAGGATCCCAAATGGAATACCAGCCACCCAATCAGCATAGTACAATGATACAACTATGCACATATTCCAAATACATATAGCAGTCCCAGATACATAAGAGTACAATGGCCATGAATAGGCATGATACGAGATATCACATAAGTGGTCATCGCCACATACAATATACATAGATCAGAATCTCCATGATGAAGATTACAAAGGACCATGATCTCCATAATAGCTAAAGATATATAATAGATCAAGATCTCCATAATGGATGGAAATGTCTGACATATACTAGAATCGAGTCACGAGAGCTGAAATCTCATGAACAATGGCACGATCAAGGAGGTAGCATATAAGGGATGCCACCAATCTGGAAAGTCTTCTACACAAAATGCTACGAGTATATGTCCTACTATGTGAATAGAGGTGTCGAGGTCGAACATAGTAGTCCATCGTCTGATTACCGGTCATTAATGTATACTGTTAACAGACGCGAGATCACCCACCGATAATGAAAATGGGAATCAAGGTACTAGAGTGCAAACTAACAAGTGTGAATAAATGTGTTGAGGTTGAACACTTGAGAGGATCCATTAATCAGGGGACATTGATGTATTCCCAAAGACTGTAGATGGCGAGAGAACCTGCCACTGATGACTGTAAGTCTCAATGCACTCAAAATGACTCTAGATTCCAATCCCAAAATAAATGATCTGAAGTCGATGGGATGAAATCCACTGGAAGGAGGGAATTAAGGAATCCCCCATCATCCAACATGAGGTACTCAGCAAAGCTGTATAATGTGGAAGAACTTGATCATAAGGTGCACGAGCCAGTAACTGTACCGGGAATGGATGACATGTAAAGTCAAGGTAACTGACAAATGGTTGACTCAGCCTTCAACTTCCTTTGAACAAGAGCATAATGGCGTATGGTGACTGAATGAAGGAAGCATAGACTCGATATACAAATTGGGACATATTTGTGACATAGGAGGCATCGACAGAGGCTCCATAGGGACTGGAAGCTTAACCAGTTGGTGGAGATAAACTCAGATAAACAAGTACAGCTCCTAAAGTCAAACTATAACCCAACCAATGGATGTGATATACAGCGCTTTGTTCGAAGGCGACACGACTCAACGGCTACCACAGATAACATCTTTCCTTGTCCGGATTTTTGGTTTTTTTATTTTTTGGACTTTTTCAGTTATTTAAAAAGATTGAAAAAGAATAAAATTGCTTTATAGTTACAGACTAGGAGGAGACAAGTGTCATAAGGGAAAACAAACTAGTTCCAAGCAGTGGAACATACCTATGCTCAATGCAAGGATACATGTGTAGGATATCGACACTTAGGGGAAAATCCCCTCCTGGTAAAAATGGAAACAAGCTGCGAAGGATATAAAAAATGGCTCTACATGGCTAGACATGAGACAAGCTCAGGCTATATGGCTGAAACACAATGTCAGGGGAGCCGGCATAAATCTCAATAAGGCAGGAAAATCTCATGATAATGCATTCACAACTTGACATGAGGGAGTCCTAAGGGAAATAGGCCAGCAAAATATCAAGAGGAGTATGAGGCTCTTACGAAATGTCATGGCAGTACTATACAATGGATTCCCACACCCTAAAGGAGAAAATGTCAGCATGGGTACCAAATGAAAATAAGGTGCTAACTAGGGTACCCATGTAAGGTGAAGCTCTACCACTCATATCATGCCACTTCTAAAGCAGTAAGAAGGTTCTGTGACATAATAGAGTGGGTTCGTACCTAAGGTCATTATGAAATGGTCATAAGGTCATGAAAAATGCAAATGGTGATGAAACCTAACCTATATGCCAGTTTAGACATGATACCTGATATCGGCATGAACGAGCCAATCCAATGGATGAAACGGCACTGAAAAAGGTCCTCTACATCATGAATTATGTCAAAAATGGTCCAAAAAGGTTAGAAAATGTCAAAACTATAGGAAAGGGGGTAAAAATTTTCAAATATTTGAAAATTTTCTATAAATAGTAAACAATTCAAAATATTATAAAACATTTGAAACTTTTACCCATTTGAGTTCAGATTTTCCACAACAAATTCCAGGAGATCCAGCTGGCAGAATCCACTACCGTTTCTTCCAGGTATTTACTCGTGCTCTTCTCTTTCATTTTGATGCAATTTTTATGAAATTCCATGGTCAATTAAGCTTTCTAGGACAAACTAAAATAGGCACTGTGGCCCACGTAGAAATCGAGGGTTTTTCCACGTATAGGGATAGATATACGTAGAAAATGCCCCCAAACCTGGGTACATACACAGCTGTTTTGAAAACAATCGCATATGAGGTCGCGCATAAGGTTTTCTAAGTGATCTAATGGGAAAATTTGCAATTTCTTGTGTAGGATGGTCCTAGAGTGGAGAGAGCGTGAACATGGTGAGCTAGAGGAAGCAGTAAAGGCCGATCTAATGGCTCAACAAGCTCTACGTGCATGTGGACTCTACAAGTTTTGGTGTCTTGGTGGTTTGAGGGCCAAACCAAGCCTATTATAGATGCTGGTGGATTATTGGGATCCATAATCGGAGTCCTTCTAGATAGATGGGATGTCCCTCACTATAGAGGTGGAGGACATATACTTCATTACAGGGCTTTCTAGACGAGGGGAAGTGGTGAACCTTCATTCCCATGGTGGGCCAGGAGGTGGTCTGACTATCAACGAGTACATTGCAGTGTACTACTATCCAGACATAGAGAAGGTGGGGAGTCAGGTCCCTACCAATGCTATACAGGTGCTGGGCCTAAAGGCCATACTATTGACATTGGGCAGGATAGCAGGCTTAGCATCACTCCACCAGGCCTCGCGGCCTCTGATGTTCTATGCAGTGGAGTGCATGAGACCCACAATTTATGACTGGAGCACTACACTACTGAGCAACATGAAACATTAGCTCAGTGAGTGTAAGGAAAGAAGAGTGTGGAACTTCGAGTTCAGCGGTATACTGAGCACATTTTTCTTTGAGCGTGTTCCAAGATTGAGCCCCAGAGTGGACATTCCTCTTCACGGGGTTCGAGATCCAGTCCAACGGCATTGGGCAGATGCAATGTGCAGACTGGGGGATGGTAGGGTGGCCAACCCCTATCCAGCTTAGTTCTTTCCATGGTGGTGATGGAAAATAGTTTCCATCGATGACTACCCCTATGCAGGGATAGATTTCCGGGGGGACCCGAACATGCCGCTACCACCAGGATCAGCATATGGCGATATAGGTAACGAATCTCGACCCTCTCTTTTTTAAATTTTTTGAGTTATTTAATTTTTTTTGTGTTTTCTTGATTATATGGAATCAAAAAGACATATTTTTGTGTAACAATACATAGTGACATCTACCATTTGTGTGTAGATGTGGGACCACGGCGGCCAGAAGGATTCCCTCGTCATAGATGGAGGGGAAGAGAAAATGATATCATGGGTGTGGATGAGGAGCGGAAGCTCCAAAGCATTCATGCCAATTTCATCGGGCTGACACATAGGGTTCCCATGGCGCAAGTCAAGGACTTGCCTGAGGCTATGCAGCGCCAGGTGGTGGGTGTACCACGAGCATGGGTGTGATTATTCTGACGACTAGCTAGAGCCGTAATGACCTTCCATGATCACAACCCTCCTCCTCCTCCACAGGATTAGACACCTGGGAGTGTATACATTTTGTACTACCATGTATTATATGCTGGTGGCTTGAGAGCCCCAATTTTGTATCATGACACTATGTATTATCACATTTTGGGTTTTATATAAAAAAATTTATGGTGATCAGTTTATTTATTTACATGTGTAAAAATTGTGTTTGTGATGAATTTACTGTGAATGAAACAAATGCCAATATAACACGTAGTTAGCATATGAGTCAGCAACTTGATTATTAATTCTTGAAATGTGTATATATGTTATATTGCCAAATTGTCATTCTAACAATCTCACATGTAAGAATCTTCTCAATAATGTCAGATCTCTAACATGGTACAAACCATTAAGCTATGACACTACTAACTTCGAATCAAGACGTACCTCAAGAGAGAGAACGCCATGTGAAATGGCATCTCGTAGAAGCTCAATAATGGCACTATATTCAACAACATTGTTGGAATATGGCCGCAGACATACGCCTCCTAAAGACAATACCTGACCCATAGGAGTATAAATCACCCAAGCAGTAGAGGCTGAGTGTTGAGTGTGATGGTTCGCACCATCCATGAATCCTATGTAGGTGGAAGATTCCATTGACATCTGCCAAAAGAAACGGAAACTAATCACAAACCTGATCATGATAAGAAAAAGACCTAACTATGCAAAACTATACACTAATATACAATAAGCAGCCTTGGCTGAAAATTATGCATAGTATTTCTTGAGATAGACCCCATTTCTAGGCTTTGCCAAGGCCGTTCCTTCGTAATCCACTAACTCATAAGCACCCTTCTCTAACACACCTTTGACCACATAAGGGCCCCACCACATAGGATTAAATTTCCATGCCCCCAAGGGTTCTTTCGGTTGATCCCAAAAAAGGACCAAGTCCCCTCCACTAAACCTCCTTGGACAGACAGATTTATCATACTAGACATTTATGCGACGTTTATTGACTTCTAGAGCCACCAAGGCATCTCAACGCTGCTCATTAAGTTGCTCAAGGTGGACCAAACGCTCTTCCAATGGTGAAGTGTCTGGTAAGAGTTCTACAGCTAGTTTCAAAAAAGGAATCTCGCATTCAACCGAAAATATCAACTCCACTCCATGTACAAGTTGGTATGGAGAAAAACTAGTGGCAGTCTTAACAGCAGTTCTATATGCCCACAAATCAGGGTATAACATGATGTGCCAATTATTCTTGCTTTGTGCGATGGTTCATTGGAGAATGGATTTGAGTGATTTATTCACTGCTTCTATCTGTCCATTCGCTTGAGGGTAGTAAGAAGATGAATGATCTTCCTTATACAATAACTTTAATGCCAACTCTTCCATCATACAGTTCTGAAAGTGTGAGCCATGGTCAGTGACAAGCTCTTTTGAAATCCCGAACCGAGTAATGATTTGGTTGAATACGAAGTGAGCGGCTGTCTCACCATCGTATTTTACTGTAGGCATAGCCTCAGCCCATTTCTTGAAGTAATCAACAGCCACTATAATATGATGGTGCCCCCAAGCTAAAGCTGGGCTGCAATCCATAAAATTGAGCCCCCACTTAGTGAAGGGACCGATGATGATAATGGGATGTAATGGGGCAGGTTTTGAGTGCATATTACATGCGAACACCTGGAAAGGGTGGCACCTCTTAACCGCATCAACACAATCCTTAAAGATCGACGGCCATAAATAACCCGCTCTTAATATCTTTTGAGCTGTAGAAAGCCCAAATAAATGACCCCCACATGCCCCTCCATGGCAATCATTCAGCACTACCTCAGCCTCTTCATGAGTTAAACAACACCGTAAAATGGAATCTACCCCGTGGCAATACAAAGTTTTATCCACTATGAGGTAGTTCTTAGAGACGTGACGTAATCGTCATCGTTCATATCGTGAGAGGTGAGTAGGGTTCTTCAATGTTTGTAAATATATTATGATATCCCCATAACATGGGTATAAAGTTGAGATTAAGAAGATGTGTTCATCCACAAACCAACTCCTTGGCCTCGCTCGGGAAATCCACTATAAGTTCTGCAAAAATTGAAGACTTCTTCAACTTTGCCGAAACAAATTCGAGATCGAATTCTTGCAGAATGACAATCCATTTATTATATTTTCCCCCAATCATCCTTCGAGTGAGGACAAATTGAAACGGATTGACATGGGCTACAACCAAGGTCTGGTGAAGGAGAATATAATGTCTCAACCACTAAACTACATGTACAATAGCTAAAACAAGCTTCTCGACATGAGAATAAGAAATCTCTACATCAATTAGGTTTTGACTTAGATAATATATGACATCCTCTTGGAGCTCCTCATCCTCTTGAACCAAAACCATACCAATCTTCTCCGTGGATGCGGCCACATAAAGTAGGAAATCACGGCTATAGTCTGGGGGACTAATCACCAGGGTCGATGCTAGGGCTCACTTAAGTGCATCAAAGGACTCCTGGGCTCGCTCATCCCAATAAAAGGGGGTGTCCTTCTTCAAGAGATGCATGAAGCCTATAGTCAAATTGGCAAAGTTGACAACAAATATTTGTAAGAAGTTTTCCATGCCTTGCAAACATTGAAGATGATGAATATTCTTCGGGGGAGACAACTGAAGTATTGCCTCAACCTTCAAAGGGTCGACTCTTATACCCTCTTTAGACACGATGAATCCAAACAAACAACCTGACTTCACACAAAAGATGCACTTATGAGGATTTAATCTAACCGAATAGTGCCTCCATCTTTTGAATACCAATCTCAAGTGATAGGGATGACGCATTCTCATACGAGAATGAGAAGCAAGTTCATCCAAAAATACTTGGATAATTGACTTGAGATCGTGGAAGATCAAGGTCATTGCCCGCTGAAATGTAGCTCCGGCATTTTTAAGGCCGAAAGGCATTTTTCGATATGCAAACGTTCCCCAAGGACAAATAAATGCAGTCTTATGTTGGTCCTCAAGTTTAATCTATATCTGATTATATCCGGAAAAGCCATCCATGAAGGAAAAGACCTCGCTACCTGCACACTCATCCAAAATCTGATCAATAAATGGTGTGGGGAAATTGTCCTTAGGACAGACACAATTCAAATCACATAAATCAATACATATACACATTGCTCCCTGCTTCTTATCCACCGGAATGGGGTTTGAAACCCACTCCGTCAAGGGAATGGGATAGATGAAACTGGCTTGCAACAGCTTCTCTATCTCTACCTTAATCGCGGGTGCTTTCCTAGGATTCACCACATGCAAACATTGTCGAACAGGCTTAGCGTTGGGGTAAGTCTTAATCTCGTGCTCGACAATACGAGGGTCAATACTTGGCATCTCATCGTAAGACCAAGAAAAAATATCACGGAATTCCTTAAATAGCTCAGTGTATTCTAGAATCTCAGCATGGGAACATTCTGCCCCAATATAGACATTCTCTATTGTGCCAGGATCATGAGAGATGTTGATAGGAATAGTTGAAGATATGTTTTCCATGTTTCCATCATCCATCTGACTAGGAGAGCTTAATGGAACCATAGGACTACCAACTCTCTGACTAAGAATTGCCCTAAAATCCTCACGCTCCAAGCGGTCAAGCTTGGGAAGAAAGTACGATCTATGTTGGAGTTCCTCCCATGGTGGCTCAACTCCCGACGTAGCCTCGATAATCGCTTCATATGAAGGGAAACCCGTATCAAGGCAGTGCGCGTGAGAAGACTGTACTGCCCATGCCGACAGCACATAAGGGTCCTCCTCGTCCATCCATGAAGAGGAAGGACTAGGATCTACAACACACTTGAGATTAGCTTGATAAGCTATCATAGTTGCAGGCAACGACACATCCATCATGATGGGCTTACTCAGAGTACTCGGTGTAGGAAGAATCCAAGGATCTTCCATATGAATCATGCGAAAAGACCTCGATCTCATAGATGTCGAAGCCTCATCAAAACTAGATCCTATCATAAGGATCGGTGCAGGACAACTAAAGCTTCCCATGAGGGATGGATACATGCCTACACCCACACTCCCAGTTGCCGACTGAGAGTGTTCAACAATCAAGATCGAAGCTCCCAAAGATGCGGTAACAGACAGATTCTTGAATGTTGTTTGATCAATCATTACAATCTTCCCATTATGTGGAAAGCATACAACGTGGAACAGGGAAGAAGCAATGTCTTGCATACTATACATCCAGTTCCTACCCAGCAAGAGATTGTAGTCAAGGGGCGCATCAACCACCTTGACCTCTATCGCAATGGTATTCCCTCCCAAACGGAATTTAAGGGAAGGAAGGATGCCGTGCAGCCTAAAGGATCTCCCATCGAACGCAGTTAACATGGTCACTGATTTAGACAGCTCAGGGGAACCGAGACCCTTCCAACATGATAAATACATCATAGAAGCAGTAGCACCTTCATCAATCACAGTGTGCTTGATGGTCATATGAAGACATTCTACATGAATCAAAAGAGACACATAGTAGGGAAAGCGAGGCTAAATTCCTGCAGTTTCAAATTTAATCATGGAAGAAGAATCATCGTTGTTCACACCAAGGGTAGAAAGAAATGCCTTCCTTTGCGAAGGACAACTCTGAAGCACTTCCAATGTAGACATCGCACAAGGAGTATGGCCCAAATCCTCGACAACTGAATAGTTCTGGGGAGCTCGGGTATTTGGATTGTGCTCCGAATGCTTAAGGACTCCATTAGGAATGTGAGGTGTAGTCTCAGGTTTATCCATAGGTTTCTCAATAAGCAAAGGGGACCCTGGTGGATCAGGCTCTTTTCCTGGGCTGGGTTGTGATGAACCATATTCCTTTGCATGGGTCACAACTTTCGCAGCACGTACCATGTTAATGCAACCATGACCACTACCCTCCGACAGATCCTGATCACCACTAGACTGGTCATGGGACCTTGAGTTCATATTTTGATTGTGTGTGGTAAAGGGTTAGTTAGCATAGCTGGGCCCTGTGCCAAGAACCTCGAGGCTTCCTCAATATGACGACACAAGTAAGTGAGGGGATCATCCTTACATAAGTTGCAAGGGAACTTAACCTTATGTTTAGTTTGCTTGTCCCCCCCAGCACTGCGGTCATTCTTGTCATTACTATTAGCATTTTCATTCTTATTCCCACCCTTACGATTATTTTTACCCTTTTTTCTATTCTGTCTGGGCTGCTGGTTACCCTTCTGGTCTGACGATTGCACTGAAAGTACACTCGCCGTTTGGGTGGGTTGAGACAAAGCCGTAGCTTGTCCCGAAGCAGATTGGTTGATTGACAATTGACTAACTTGTTTTGCAACCGAATCCATAGGTTTTGCACTTGCACAACCCACAATGCCATCAGCATGTGGTCCAGGTTTGACTTTGGGGTCGAAACTAGGACGTGGAGCATTGGGAATAATCTCATATAACAAACCAGACTGAGCATAGATAAGTCCAATTCCTACACCCTAAAAATCGTTTGTTCCTCATTCTGCACTCCGGATGTAGAAACATCCTTTGCTATATATGGCAATAACGACTTGAGGAACCACTCGAGGAGGAACTCTGGCAGTATAAAAGCTTTAATTAACCTCTTTCATCTATGCCACTCCTGAATATGATCCGAGATATGTGTGGCTTTATCCTGTCGAAATGTCGAAAAGAGTTCAGTACCGATGTTATAACACACTGGTAGCCGAAAGTGGTTAAGAAAATTCATCGCAAGGTTGTCGAACAAATCAAATGCTCCCCTAGGTAGCTCTATATACCATTTCGTAGCAAGCCCTATAAGGGTGCGTTGAAATAGCCGTAAACGGATGGAATCCTGATGTAAGGAATTCGAAGAGCACCATAGGTGAAAAGTAGTAACCTGTTCGCTTGGATCCTCTTTCGGTTTGCCCTCGAACTTATGTATGTCCGAGGGAAGCTTAGTAGGGACAGCCGGCCAAGCCGATTCATGAGCTACAGGATCGTTTGTCAATCTCGACAAGTCAGGAAGATTGAGCATTGCGAGGAAAGGGAGCCTAGGATGATGAGGTCAATGGACCGCTCCCTGATTCATATAGGTTTGATTACCACCATGACCTTGGCCATAGTGTCCTCCTCCCGTATGACCCGTATAGGGTGGCATGGAAGCACCATAGTGTGGTGGACCTTAACTAGTAGGAGCTACGAAGCCGTAATTAGGAGAGTAAGCAGGTTGTTGATACCCGCCCCCATAAGGTGAAGAACCCTATCAATACTGCCTCCCATAATAGGGTCCATAAGTCATCACGTGCGATGTCCCATGGGACACTCTGTAAGTAGGAACATATGTTCCGGAAGTAGGAATATACATTCCAGAAGTAGGAAAGTGACCTCTAGAAGTATGAGCATGACCTCTTGAAACAACGGGCAGTACATGAAGATGAGACACAACCGGTCTAGTAACCATAGTATGGACATAACTTGTAGCAACGTTTTGACCCGAAGGACCACGTGAATAAGGTGGAGGGTGAACATTTGAAGAAGTAGGGACAGAGGACAGAGGGACCTGAGTAATAATGTACGTACTATTCCCTATTTTCACCCGTCTTGGGTCTAGTATCCTAATAGGATCACTAACCCTATACCTAGGAGGAAGATGTGATGTAACTTCCACCACCAGGATGGAAGGTGCAATGTGACTAGTGCTCCCAAACCTCTCCGCATGGTAAGGAATGAGAGTGCCCCCAGGCATAGTGTTAGGCTTGAAGTCGGATTTGACATGAAATGCCAAATCATGTGTAGGAAAACCAGACATAGCATAACTACCATAGCTAGTGCTTACGGGTTAAAAATGAGTCTCAGCATCCTCCGGAATTCCATACTGATAATGTGTCAATGGGGAATCAACCCTAGAGTGAGCAGGTCTATAATGAAAAGTTCCTATCTCAAAAATAACAAGCCCTAACTCATCCAAGTCGGGCGAATGATCGTAGGTAGGAGTAATCTCCCCATCGTCTACTCGAATGGGAGAAGGTGGTTCAGGAATACTTTCCATATGGTCTCCCATGGTGTGTGAATCAATGTGTGAAATAGTCCACCTGGAATTTCTAGGTCTCTCTCCCAAAAAAGGAGGAGAAGTAGAAGGCAGAAGTCCTGCTAAACGACGAGAACGGTGTGAAGCCACACCCGAATCCACAATGACTCAAAAAATTAAAAAAAGACTCTCTATTTACGCAAACCCTGGGCAAGCTATCATGCATAGAGCAATCACTAATAAAAACTAAATCCAAATGCAAGAAAACAAGGGCTAGATAAGTGAGCTCCCTAATGAAGCAGGTATGTCTCGCCTAGGAGAGGCTTCAGACTCCCATACACAACAAGCAGAGGTACGTAACCAATTATTGTGGCCCTCAGCTTCAACGCATAAAGCAACTATGTTGTCCAACCCCAACCTGGCTGGGACACCCACAGAATAACCCCTGCAAAGTACCCCTTCGATATCCTAGGTAAGGCCACTAAGGTCACCTCAATATAATCAATGCTCAGGCGGACAGTTGCGGGCGGGATTGACCGTATGGGCAGGGTAGCAAAGCATGAAACTCTCGAAAGAGACCCCAGATACGAATACAATCCTGGAAATATCTCCAGTGCTACTCAGTTATGACTAGGGGTCATCCCAATCAATAACCACTCACACTACCTCGTGCTTAACTCCCTTTTGAGAGGAGGATCCTGAGAAACACTGGTTATACCAAGGATTTCACACACTCACCTGGACAGACACATAGATGTTGTTGTTTAGTGGTCTTGGATAATTTACTCACAATGAACTATTCCAAGACCCTAAAACCTAAGCTTGTTGGTGCACCCTAGAAAATAAAAGAGTGTAGTTCATTTTAATTTAGCATTGATTTTAATTGGCTTTATTACTCAAAAGAGGGATATGATCATACAACTAATGGTGTTATGACACAACATTAAGTAAAATGCACACCTAACAATCAATGCAAATGCATTGTGTCCATGAAAATAGGGTATGCTACTACGTGAAATGCACAATTTTTCTTCAAGTGATGAATGCAAGTTTTCCTATATGAAGTCCTAACTAGTACTCCAAATCAAATCTAGTGTAAGTACATTGCAAAATGCAAAATGCAATGCATAATGATAAGCAAATGTTTTTGTATTTTTTGAAATAAAATGAGATATAAAAAGAAAAAGAATGATTCTATGACCCCTAGACTCTGCAAGCACACTCAGACAGCACTCAAGCAAAGCACTAAGGTAAAAGAACTCTAATGCACTAATCCCAAACAAAAAATAAAAAATGCCATGAAATAACCTTCCTAAAAAAAATTTAGCCTAAAAAAAACATCTCTGGTTAGAAACAGAGGTATAAACAGACTCAGGCAATGCCAAAAGAGACTCAGCAATCATCAAACTTCACCCAGCAACCATTTAAATTCCACTAAAAGGAAAAAATAAGGGTATATGCGACTGTTCGTAGTAAACCCACGTGTATATGCGGAAATCGTAGATAAACCCGCGTGTATATGCGATTGTGAGTTAAAAACTCATGTACAGGAAGAAAGGTACATAAAATCGAGGCAAACAGACAAGTTGAGACAAACTTCACACCAATCAGACACTACCAAGTAAACATGCCCCAAGAACCGACACAGAAACAAGAGAGAAAGAGCAATTCAAATTCATTGAATGTCGATAGAACAACCCCCAAAGGACAACTACTAGGAACTCCCCACTGGAGTCACCAATTCTGTTATGGAGAGAAATTCCTATGGCTTGGCGTACCACAACAGATAGCTTGACTCCATAAATCAATCATTTCCAATATGCAATAGAAAATAAATTTCTAACACTAAAGGATTGGACATCGTACCTTATTCTGGATGGTTGAAGTAGATCCCCATTGAGCTATCCAACTTTAGCTTGAATTGATAAATTACTTCCTCAACAACAAGTAAACAATACAAGCATACTATATATCATGGTGTTAGATCTATTCTAGAATACATAATCAACAATGTATAAGCATTTGAAATAATCCCATGGATAAAATATTCATTCAAACACACATTATTGTACAGGAAAAGATATTTCTATTGATATAAATCAGAGATTACAATAGATACAACCTCTGATGGCACATCTGCGAACCGGAGAAACTGAATCCCCCACTTGGGCCTCCACCACCTCAATCCTCCATCTCTCGATAGCAAGCTTACAAGCAAAAGGAAATCTTGGGAAGAACACACTAGTGCTCCAAGGGACAAAGGGATGTAGACTCAAGCATAAGTTCCAGCAACAATGGACTATAGTTTCTTTACTCTCAATTCTCTCATATGCCTTCAATGTACCATAGAGTTCCAAATATATTTTTTCAAAGGGGTAATGAAAGGTCAAATCCGGGCGATCTCAAGGCATAGGGAAGGCCAGGAGTCAAGTGAGTCGGATCCATGTCAAGGAAAACTCCAAAAGGATTTGGATTTTTGTACACATCCCGATGTACGTGGTTTTAGGGGTCAAACCCATGTATATACGCAATTAAGGGATTAAAATTCGCATATAGAGTTTTTCACATGTTTTTAGCGATGATCAAGGAAACATCAAAGGACAAAAAATGGTCCATGGGGTCTAAGGAGTCTGCAACGGGATAGGGGAAGGCCATACAAAGTGTGATTTACCTATAGTGGTAAAATCAGCTATAACACTCATCTATTCGCATTTGTTGGAATGTATTAGGATACATTGGGGATCATTGTTATCATTGGTGATTTCCCTCACACTTGTTAATGGTTTATTTCATTTACAAGTAATCAAGTGGTTTCTACCATGTTTGACTTCAACTCCTCTATTCATATGGTTAGAATCATATCTATTCAGTATCATGTTGAAGACACTAATCACTCTTGTTATATATCTTACGTAGGTTGCGATGGATATTTTTTAAGTAGCATCCTACATGGACATCATATTGGTACCATGTCACATATATCCACATTCTATGGGTTTGTGGCTATGTAATTTTCATCTTGTAGACCCACTTTGTATTTTATTATGGCTACGATTTGGTCTAGTCATGGAAGTATGGATCCACACTTGTATTCTTAGTGGCCATACTCTTGTTTAGTACTTTCATGGATCTACATTGTATTGGTTGTTAGCCATGTTATGAGTCATTGAGATGATTGTTTGATATTGTTGTATTGTGAAATTATGTGTTTGTTGTTTCTTGTACTATGAAAGCCCTCATGGATGGATATCTTATCCTATTTGGATGGATCTCAGAAAAATTCCACACTTGTGGCGATCTCACCCTATCCTTCTCTCCTTATCTCTCATCTCCTCCCTATCCCTAATTTCCTATAAATGCAAGATTATTTCCATGGATAGGGGCGTAGAATTCATAGCAGCTAAATGTTGGGTAAATTGTGCTAGAGAGATGAACCTTTGGGTGTCATTCTCTTGAGGCAAGGTGATAAGCTATGTCAAAGGACACATTCGAAGGACCTTCACAACATCAAGGCATGGTTGTAAGTATATTCCTTTGTTAGTTTTTAATGTAATAATACATTCTCTTTCCCATAAATATTTACCTTATATGGTCTAAATATTTAGAGAATTTTTCCTTAACTATTTGCTTAGGTTAATCAAGTTATCTTGTAGATTTCACTTGGTCTTGTTTGCTTTGTATATTCCATAGGTTATCTATTAAATCTATCGATAAGGACTATAAAAGATTCAAATAAACAAGGACAAACTTCATTAAAACACGTGTCTTCTTAATCTTTAAGTAATTTGATTAAACTAGATAAATTGGTTTATTTTTGTCCTTTTTGTTCTAGTTCAAACCATTTGAACTAGGGAGGCTAGTGTGTGCCCGCACAAACAGAACAATCCACAAATAGAAGTAGGAGTGAGAGTATTAGAATTCACAAGTTGATTAAGTTTTCCACCCAATTGGCTCACTATAGTAGTGGAGAGATATCCAACCATGCCATCAACATGTGGTCTAGGTGTAGGTCTTGATGGATCGTTTGATGGTCAAGGACCATGTGGAATAATGGCATAAGGTTCCTAACAGTGAACATATCAAATCTAAATGTTGGTCCCATGATTTAGGTATCAGTTTCACTCACAAATTCCCTTTTATATTGTCTTTGAGCATAAATTTAGCATGAGATAACCCCTTTATGTAGGCTAGGTTATGATTATAGTTTATTATAAAGTAATGTTGGACATGTGGCAATGCTTCCTTTCTTATCAATATTTTAAGAGATATAACAACTTGTTTAGTATTATATGTGATTAAATGTAGATTGGTGACAATCACCAAGTTAGCAAATCACATCTTCTTTTGAGCTAAACATAAGAAAGATTAGCAAAGTCAGTTCCAGTTTTCCACAAGAAAGAATGAAGAAGCTCGAGATCAATTTCAGATATTGCAAGTATCCCTTGATTTTTAGAGAATGTGAGATCCAAAGAAGATTGATCTCGATATTTCCAACGTAGATGTTTTTATGATATTTTAAGTTTTGGTAATAAATAGAGACTCATGCCTCATGCAAGATGGTTATACATAGTAACATACGTTGTTTTAGTAAACTTTTGATATACATTAGCTTAAATCAACTTTATACTTTTGATAATGAATTCTTAAAGTAGATAATGACATAACTGTGGTTTACAAAATTCATGAGTTATAGTTTGGTTCAGCTCCTATAATACACTTCGAGGTGGGTGTTGAATAATGTATTGTCATTGATGTCAAACTTGTATTGTCATCGATACTCCTGTATTTCTGATCTCTATGTGTTTAATAAAAGAAATTGTGTGTGTGTGTATGATAATAATAATAATAAAATATGTATGTGTGAAAATGTGAAAATTGAAGTAAAATATGTGTGGGCAAAGATCACACCACAACACTGGTCATAAGTGCACATATAACAATATGCAAAGACATTAGAGGAAATTTCAACTCAAAATGGGCCTTTTAACTTTAACTCAAATTCCATGTCATCATGTGTTAGCCAATGAAATTGCTTTAAATTTGAAATACTGTATAGATCTTAAACACTTTTTTAATATAAATTTGGGGATAGGTACCATAAAAAAAAACTACTCTTTTGTTTGTATTTTCGACATATCTCTCTGTGTTTTTACTCAAATTTCGATCAGGAGAGCTCAATGGATGTGGAATTAAATTCCACATCCAATGAGTACCCACTCGGCATACTTTTGATGGACCCCTCTACCCCAAAAATAAGAAATACCTGAAAAAATGTGATGATGATGTCATCATCACGTTTTTCCAGGTATTTCTTGTTTTTGGGGTCCCGGGGTCTGTCAAAAGTATGGCAAGTGGGTACTCGTTGGATACAAAATTTAATTCCACATCCAATGAGCTCTCCTGATCGAAATTTGAGTAAAAACACGGGGAGATATGTCGAAAATACAAACAAAAAAGTAGTTTTTTTCTTTTCTTCCTCCAAAATTAATGATATTATTTTATTATTTTAACTATTATTTTATTAATTTTTTTAGGAGGCCCATTTTGAGTTGAAATTTCCTCTAATGAGAACATAGAAAATGGAATATATGTGCAAATACTATTTGTATGGGACATACAAAAAAAAGCATGAAATACAAGCTTGTGTGTAAAAGTCCCACAAAGAAAATTGTATGTGGCACGATAACTTATGAATAAAAATATGAGATATGAACTTATGTGCAAAAGTACCACAATGAATTTGGCATATGTGTGCCAAACCCCACAAAGATGAATTGTGATAAATGGCACGCCGATGCATATCATAAATTGAAGAAAATGGAAACAAGTGGAAACGTTATTCAAGGATAAGGAACTTCAACAAGTGGACACATCTCCTGAGTTAGAAAGAGTATAAATAATCAAGAGATGGATATGTTGAAGTAAGCATGTAAGCATGAAGACTTAAAGATATTCTAATTTGAACAAGATTCCCTTTTGGGGTATCAATGACTCGTTGATCACAGAAAGAGTTTTATGCAACGAAGCCAAAGTGCACAAATCAGCAAATAATGAATAGAAAGAATAGCACCACATAGAAGGATACCCATATTCAGGATTGTGAAGTTCTTAATCAGTGATATACATAAATTGCAAAGCCATAGAAGTGATTTATTTTGGAACATTGTTTAGTATAGAGACACAGATCGTAGTCTCTATCACACATCACAATTTTGGCAACTAACTATCTTCACATGGATATTCAGACATAGATAAGAAGGATTACAGTAGTTTTACTTGTTCTAGTTAAGGTAATTTGCAGTTCTTTGTTATACATTCATATTTCTATATAAGGGAGGTTGGATGGGGAAAGGATAAGGGTGTCGAAGCTTCCTTCCAGTAATTGTGTTAAAACATCTCAAGGAGGTTATATGGTGCAAGGAAAAGGTAGTTACAGGTTCCTTCCAGTCGCATTTAGTAAAAAAAATCAGGGGGTTGGAGCCTCCTCCAGTTGAAGCTGGTAAATATAATTAGGGAGTTGGGTCCTCCTTTCAATTGGAGATGGTAAATATAATTAGGGGGTCAGCACCTCCTTCTAATTAGAGTTCGTAAATATACTTGGAGGTTCCAGTTATCCACGATTTGGTTCTTAGTTGCTACAAGTCTCATTTTGCACAATCTAACATACATATATTCAGGTCAGTGCCTGAAGTTCATGAGTCAGTTCTCGCACATATCGAATTCATTGTAGGTCAGTACCTATAACAAGTAAGTTGTACTGGAGGATTAGGTTGATACCCAAAATGAGTTGGTGCTCATGTTTGGAGATTGCATTCTCCCACTAATGTAATAGTTCTTTTATTTATTGATATAATTAAAATTATTCTTCAGTGTTTGTGTGTGATTGTGCTTGGTTCTACTTAAAAGTTTTGATTAGTTAAAATTGTTTAATTATGAAATAATTGGATATCTGCACTTATAATGTTTCACCCCCACCCCTCTTAGTATAAGATAAATCTAACAATCAATATTAGAGCAAGTGACTTCAGTAGCATATTAACATCCGGAAGATAGATCCAATGTAGTCATGGATAAAAAGGAAGCATCATGGTTAGAAGAAAATGACAATGAAGTAAATCCTTCAATCATAAAAGAAAGGGATATTATTTACACTCAAATAAACACCATAGGAAATGTAAAAATGGTTGTGACTGATGTCATGTAGACACTAAAAAGAAAGGAATAAGAATTGAAGGCATCAAAAACATATTTTACCTGTTAGTTATAGGAAATGGATAAAATTTGAAATTATAGAAAGCTTAAGATCAATGCACTGGAAGGCAAGAGATCGTCAATGAACCAAATTCAAGCTAAACAACTTGAGATCATCACTCTTAAATAAACAAGTTATGAGTATAATAAATTTCTTGATGAACAAGAGCTGTGTTTGAAGGAAAAGGAGAAAGAAATTGATAAGTTACAAACCCAACTTAAGGTAGATGCAATGTTTTCCAAAAGTGTAGAAGTGTTAAATGAAATCCTAAGAAAGCAATGTTTGTCCCCTAAGAGGTTCAATATAATATATAAAGATGGCATTGACAGAACGTAAGTATGCACTGAGAAACAAAAGAAATTATGTGAAGCTACTCCATGTTGGAAATGTGCAAGGATGGGACATACTGGGAAGACTTATACAATAATAATTTGTTACAAGTACAATAAAATTGGCCGCAAATATGAAATTGTAGATCTCCTAAATTTTGGAGAGAGAATACAAATAAGGATGGAAGGCCTACTCTTTATAAGAGCAATGGTCAAAAGGGAAAGGAATGTATGATTTGTAGGAGGAAGAATGATAACCTAGGAATGGTAAAGTATCTTCAAATGGACAAAGAAATGGGAATTTTGGACGATCTGTCTATCCGCATTTCATCTCCAAAATGATTCCTAAACATATGAACCGTTTGTAGTAAAGTATTTACACACAATATACTATGAAGAAAGGAAATCAATTACAAATTAGTAAAGTAGCGCTCGTAGTGGTAATTAATTACTAGGTGGTATCATAATTAAATGGAAATAAATGATCAACTAAATCTGTACCAAATCAACCAAACCTTGAGAAACTCAAAACATTCCAGTTTTCAAAGACAGACCAAATCTAGGTAAAATCCGTTAAGCACAAAAAGCATTAATGATATGAGAAGGAGGGGAGATACTTATAAGGCGTGAATTTTTCCAATATAAAAAAGCATCCTTGATTACTGAAATCTTGCTACAGTGATTTTGTGTACATAAGAGGTTTAAGCTTGGAATCCATAGCCCCCAAGAGACAATGCAAAATAAATAATCCATTAGTAGATGTGGCATAAGAGCTTATACTAACCCCCAGTGCATCTTCATCAAAGCTCGTCGAATTCCATATTGACTATGTTTCTTCTAGAAAAATGAATGCACCAAATGTGAATATGTCAAATGTCAAAGACCCAAAAGTTCCATCATGAAAGGCCTCTGAAAGTATACTAGTTGAAGAAGGGTTGTATGGAAAACTGAAAAATTATGATCCTATGAGAATAATTTTCCTATGAATATTATGATCCTAGTGACAATGAAAATTTCCATGTTCTATCTTAGGAGAAGTATATGAATAAATATTAGTCCAAATTCCAAAGCACCAGTTTTTATGGAATTTCAAACTTGACTAAAATGGTTGTCAAGAATAGGGATACTGAATCTGTTGGAAACTCTATTCTTCAAAAAACCCTCACAAGTAAAGGCTTGTGCAAGATTGTTGTTATTGTAAGTGCGTGGCAGATATATATGGATGGACAGGCTGGCTTCCATTGATGTCAATCTAATCAAATAAATTGTTGGACTACCATCCATTAGGGAAGACGTGAATATTCTCAAGGACTGAAGTCAAAAAAAATCTCTTAGAAATAAGATGGCTGAGAAATATGGAACTAAGTGAGTTAGTAGAGTATTCTCGGTTGCACAAATAAAGGATGAAGTAGAAAAAAATCATATCCCAACTACTGGCATGCAATATGTTTTGAAAGAGTCACCCAGATCAAGTATCAGCAGTAGTCATTGCAGCCATAGAAAAGATCGTTTTGGGAGTGAAAATGAATTGGTCAACCTTCATGTTGAAAGAATTTATTGATGACTGCATAGAAGCACAAGAAAAATGTAACCCTTTTCACTATACCTAGTTATTGATTTGTACTACTCTTACAGGTTGGAAGGAACTAGAAGGAAGTTAGTTCTTTGATATAAACAAAATACCCTTTCTAGTAGCCAGATATACAAACCTGTGGTTTTCCACAATTGCACGAAGGAAAAAAGACAACAACTTCAATTTCTTTCTGTATAGTGAAGAAATTAGGGATATTCTAAATAATAATCCATGCATACAGCCACACATAGTGAAGGATTTCAAGGGTTTTGTGTGATTCGGGATTGGAATGCATCATATGTACATGCAAGCCAAATGAGACCCTAAGAACCGATGGTTCACCACTATGTACATGTGTTCTGAAGATGATATCACACAAATTTTTCAAGAATGGGATCCAAAATGGAAAATCCCATTGATATGATAAAGGAATAAATCAAGCAGCAGGAACAATCAAATAAGCCAACACCCATGGAAGAGGAGGCTACTAATATGAATACTTTTTCCAAACAAGGATCTGAAGGATCTGCGTGAACTGTGACTATTGAAAAGAGAAAAGAAGAAACTCATTCGGAAGGAATTTCAAAGAAGAAAAGGAAGATAAGAAAACCAACACCAATTCAGACACTGATAATGGATGAAGTGGAGCAAATTGGAGTAGAGACTAGGAATGGAGTTGAAGAATCCATGGAAAGCATGACCATAAAGACTAAAATTGAAGAACTTGCAACTATGCAAGAAGAATTCATGTTGAAGGTTGAAGAAAAATATACAAAAATAGAACATCTAATACTACAAATCAGGGAAGAGAAGAAAAATATTGAGGAAACACACTCGAAAACACATATGGGTAGTTCACAAACACATCAAGCTATATAAACAAAAGAGACACAAGTGCATCAATGTGTGAAAATATCATTTGTATCTCTAAATATTCCTCAAGAAATACAAAATATGGTAAGTCACGTTGATCTCATTCTATCACAATTGTCTATAGATGAGATACATCCACTAAATACAGCTACTACGCAAGAAATCAAATGGAGGCATGAGGCCACTATAGCTGATTGGTATAAAAGTAAGAATGAAAAGGAATTTCTAAAAGAAGAATGTTCTAGACTGGAGACATAACAAGAAAATGGTACATAGAGAGAGTCAAAATTAAAGTATGAAGTAGAGAAAGCAATTACCAAAAGCAATCTTTTGAAGTAGGAAGCTGAAAAATCATAACAGCAAGTTCTAAAACTATAGAAAGTCATGGAGGAAGTGTAGGGAATGCCTCCAGAACTTCAAACTGATGAATATGCATCTCCAGAAGGGAATGTTGTGAAGCTAGCAAAAGTGATCCAATATATACAAGCTAAGACCAACGAAATAAATATCGGGACACCTCTAGAGATCAAGGCAGAAAGAGAAAGGAAGTTGTAAAAATTGAATGTCATAATTGAAAACATCATAACTCTGTAACCAAGATATACTAAGCCATATGAAGAAAGTGCTCAATTGTGGGGATAATTAATTACTAATGACTATTTAAAGGAGCTGGCACAAAATATGTGAAAAGAATAAGAAGCAGAGAAGATTTGATATATCTTAACCATCATCTACTGAGAATATGAACAAAATAAAATAATTCAAAAACCAACAAAAAGAAATAAGCATTATTAGGGAAGAACAATACAAAAGAGAAAACCTTACAAAAAGAAGATGCTCAAATTGTAGAATCCTTTTCAAATTTGTAAAGGGAAATCATGGAAGCAATTAAAGGATGCTCAAAAAAATTGAAATCATTCCCTAATGAAAAATCATAGCAATATATTTTAGCCAAAGAAAAAGAAATGAAGGATAAGGTTGCAACTGCAAAAGAAACTTTGCAGAAATTTTCAACAATAGTTTGATCAGCTGAAACTTCTGTTACTTGATATAGAAATCCTTGTACACCCCATTTCCATTGTTGTCAAAGGGAGAGAGAGAGAAAGAGACCCTAATGGTAAGGGGAGAAATTATAAGGGGAGTATGTAGGTAAATTAGAGCTCATTTGCAAGGGTAGCCTATGTTTGTTGACATCAATGACAAAGGGAGAGATTGTTGAACAATGTATTGTCATTGATTTCAAACTTGTATTGTAAATGGAATAATCAAAAGTAATGATAAGTGTTGCATCAATACTCCTATATGTTTTATCTATGTATGTTTGATAAAAGAAAATATGTGTCTGTCTAATAAAAGAAAATAAATATTTATGTATGAAAATGTGCAAATTAAAGTAATATATATGTGTGGGAAAATATCCCACCATGACACTGGTAATAAGTGTGCATATAAAAATCCATAAATAAGAACATCAAAAATGGTAGATATGTTCAAATACTGTTTGTATTGGATGTACAAAACAAGAGCATGAAATACAAACTTGTGTGTAAAAGTCCCACATAGCAAATGGTATTTGGCACAATGACTTATGAAAAAAAATATGATATATGAACTTATAAGCAAAAGCACCAAAAGGAAGTTGGCATATGGGCGCCAAACCCCACAAAGATGAATTGTGATAAGAAACACACCGACACGGATCATAACGTGAAGAAAATGAAAACAAATGGAAACATTATCAAGGATAAGTAAATTCAACAAGTGGAAACATATATTGAGTTGGAAAGAGTATAAATATGCAAGATATGGATGTGTTTACCTATGATATGGAAACAGTGAATCCCATAGATGTTGTACTTCTTCAATATGCTAGCTTAGCTTAGAGACTAGTCAATGGTTCCAAGTATGGACACACTGTGATTAAGCTTATATCAGGTATAAGCTAGGAAAAAAAACCTTACATATAAGCAAGTAACTATAAGCTAAGATAAGGTTATGTCGTGCAATTGAATATGGTTAAGCCTTACGAAATGTAAAGC
>LPNX010663325.1:112628-127597 GCA_001517045.1 Pseudotsuga menziesii | reverse complement strand
ATCTAAGCTGAATAAGCTGTAAGAGCAATTCCCTTATACCTCTTGTTCAGGATCACCAGTTCACATTTCATTATGGTTAAAGTTAATATGTATTATAAGTGTTAAGTAATATTTTAATCATGAATAGTTGAATATATTTTATTTGAACAATCTTTGTTTTTGAGGTATCAATGGCTCGTCGATCAAAGAAAGAGTTTTAAGCAATGGAGCTAAAGTGAGCAAATAAACAGATGATGAATAGAAAGAAGAGCACCACATAAAAGGATACTTGTATTCAAGATGTGCATTGAAGTTCTTACTCAAAGAAAGGCACAAACCGTAGAGCCATAGAAGTGACTGATTTCAAAACATTTTTTAGTATAGAGACGCAAATCGTAGTCTCTATCGCACATTGCAGTTTTGGAAACTTATTGTATTGACGTAGATATATATACATATATATTAAAATGTATATAAAAAGGATTACATTGTTATAATAATGAAAACCCATTCACATACTTAGGATATAATATTTAACCTTTTTTATTAAATTCCTAGGTTCTACACTAGCTAGTTGGCATCCACTTACATTCTAGTGTTCAAACTTGCCTAAAATTACTTTAGTAGCGATTTGGAAATATTCTAGATAATATTCTAATAACCCGTACATTGTCCAGTATTATCAAGTGTGCTTTCTTTCTTTTTCAGTGCTTTCTGCTTTTCAGCGTCTTTTTAAAGCAAAAGGTGAAAGATAGTTTAACAAAACTGCCTAGTTTTTGTCACAACTAACCCTCCCTCTTTTTCTCTCCTAAAAGCATGAGTTTTTCAAATTTCCTTCACTTATCATTTGCACCAACTCATTCATCCAATTCGTGATAATATTGACTGGTTTGGAAAGAGCTTTATGCACTTATGGGGGATTTTGACTACTTTAGTAGTCCTGCTTTTGTACATATTTGAATAGCATCCTTATGATTTTGAATATATGATGTAATTCTATATGTGAGAATACTATTTTGACATAAGGTTGGATTATGTGAACTTAATTAATATAATTTTATGTTATTCACCATATTCAGTCTCGATTTTGAGTGTATCTTGCATGTTTTGCTAGCAATTTTTTAGTGCAATTGAACTACAGCTTGGGCTTAAATTCCACATGGTAGCATATCCTTGGTATCTTGATTGTTATCCTCCTCTAATTTATTTTTCAGGTTCAACGTCACTCACTGGGAGAGTCGTCTGTCTGTACAAGGGCGTAGTTGTTGAAGAATGAATCAATCTCACCATATCATCTTGACTCCATTCAACTATTTAGAATGGAAGGCACAGGTGGATACTCTAGTGAGGAGTAAAGGAATCTATAGAGTGACCATGGAAACTAAGTCTGATCCTAATGCAGCAACAAAGAATATCAAATGGCATAATAGGAGAGATGAGGTGTATGGTCTCATGTGTCTCGACACTTCCATAGACCTTCTATTTCATCTTGATGGGTTGACTTCATGGAATGAAGTATGGGAGAAACTTCAAAATTTATTTGGGAAGACATATAAGATGAGGGGTCATCAACTATAGAATGACTTGATTGCATTGAGTCCAAGTAGCTTCGAATCCTTGCAAGTCTACTTCTCCAAATTCAAATCACTACTTTTGCAGCTACAATAGTGTGGTATAGATATAGAAGATGAACAGCTAATCTTGGCCATCCTTTCAAAGCTTGTCCCTCATTACTCAATATTGGTTTTGACCTTCCATGCCACAAATCTAACAGCTCAAACATGGAAGATTCCATCACTGGCGTATTTCAAGGAATAATTTACTCAAGAGTAAGACAAATTGATTATGATGGGCACCATCAAATCTTCCAAAGATCATTATTTGGTTGCTGGAGATTCAAACTTGGTTTACAAAGGAAATAAGAAATCCAAGAAGTCTCCATATCAAAAAGGAGACAAATCCAAGTCTCATGAGGAGTCCTCAAACTCCAAGAAGAAGAACTCCCAGAAGAAAAAGGGTAAAGATGAAGGGAGAAAGTGTGCATACTATGGGAAGGATTTCATCTTGAGAGCTCTTGCATGAAGAAGCAAATCAACATGTTGACTCAACTCCTAGAAAAGAACAATATCTCTCTTCCTGGAGGTGCAAAGAAGAAGGAAGGAGGATCAAGTTTCTAAGACAAGGAGAGGGTACATGCCCTGGTTTCTAGCACCATAATTTCTCCTTCCTTTATAATCGATGATGGAACTTCAAGGCACATGGATTCAGTAAGAGAGGCCTTCTCCTCTATTGATCATTTGAAAGGTCCAAATATTTTGTTGGGAGACAACTCATAAACTAAAAGTAAGGGTAAGGGTAGCATAGATTTTGACCATGGTTCCTTCAACAATGTCTTGTATGTCCCAAGAATTGTTGATAATCTCTTGTCAGTCTACTAGATGACCCACACTGGGTCTCCTAAGAAGGTTTTGTTTTCTCCCAATGAACTTGAAATATCTGCGATTGTGAATGGTAGAGTCATTTCTAAAGGTTTTGTGGATCATAGTTTGAAAGTGTACAAGTTATCACACTTCATGCATTTCTCTAACCCATATCATATCCTCACTCATGATAATGAATACAGTAAGATTTGGCATGAGAGTTTTTTTCATCTAAATTATAAGTATCTTTCTGAATTTTGTGAAAGAGACATGGTTAAATGGTTTCCAAAGATCAATTTTTCCAAGGATTCTGTCAGGGTTGCATTCTAGGAAAACATCCAGAGCATAAGTATGAGAGAGTCAGTCATGAGAAAACCTCTGCACCTATTGAGCTCAACCACAGTGACATTTATGGTCCATTTCCTCATATGTCCATGATTCAATCCGTTTATGTCCTTACCTTCATAGATGACTTCTCCAGATACTATTGGGTTTACTTCCTTAAATTCAAGTCTAAAGTTTTATACCACTTCAAGGTTTACAAATGCTTGGTTGAGAACCAATTTGGGAGGAAACTCAAGATCCTCATATATGATAATGGTGGTGATTATTTCAAGTGTAATTTCATTCAATATTGTAAATATACAGGTATCTATATGCAGCATTCTATTCCATACACACCTCAGCATAATGGTGTTGCTGAGAGGAAGAATATATCCCTCAAAAAGATGGATACTTATATGTTGGAGTCTAAGACTTTTCCACCAAAGTTTTGGTATGAAGCTATAAACTATGAATCCTACATCCAAAATAGGGTTCAACACAAGAATCTTTATGGAATCATTCCTTTCGAATCTTGGAATGGGAAAAATCCAGATGTGTCACACTTCAGGATTTTTGGCTCAAGGGCATGGGCTGAAATTCCATTAGATAAAAGGAGAGATTTGGAACCCCAGAATAAATAGTGCATTTTAGTTGTGTATTCTTAATATTCCAAAGGGTATAATATAATAAACATGAGCAATCAAAAATCCTTCATTGAAAGGAGTGTTCAAATTGAAGAAGAGCTTATGATAGCAATAGAAATTGGAGAGTCTTCTTCACCACCACCACCTGTGATTCTAAGTGAAGATTATAATGAAATTTCTGATTATGATATGTCTTATAATGATGATTTAATTGCATATCCTGACATCCTCACAAGTCCAAATTGGGAAGCAAATAGAATTCAAGTATCTAGGGAACTAGCTGGGAATCCTAGTGATTCTAAAAGGACTAGATCTTAATTCAAGAGTGCCCTTTTTTTCAAGGACCCTTTATTTAATGATAAGTGTTTTATAATGATTGAATATTATCCATGGGAATATGAATAAGCATATGACAATCCAATATGGAAAACATCCATGAAGGAGGAATTACATTCTCTCCAAAAGAATGACACATGGGAACTAGTCAATCCCCCCCTAGGGAGAAAGCTAGTCAAGTGTAAGTGGGTATTCAAAACTAAATTTGTTTTTGGTGTCTCTCATATTAAGTATAAGGAAAGGTTAGTTTCCAAGGGCTTCTCCCAATTCCAATGCATTGAGGAAAAGTTGTTTATATTTTGGTTCTCTGATACACTCAAAAAGCTCTGATATGGATATACTATGAGTTCAATGAGTTGACTGGTTAATATTGCTGACAGACCTAATGCCAATTGGAATCATAGTCTACAGGAAGCAGCATTGGAATGAATTGTAGACTGTTTTACTCTGTTCATCCCTCACACAAGAAGTTTTCAGTTTGCTCTAGAAACTGGTGATAGTTGTCATATTTGCAAAGTTAATTGGTTTGAAGAATAATATTGGCATTTATATACAGGTTTCGATGAGAGTCTCTTGTCTAAATGAATGATACATATGATACCTAGAAGTTGTTGAAAACTGGGTTCTCTGATGCAGAGTTTAATTACTTTTAGAAACATATGAAGGCAAATACAGGAAGGCCTAGTATCACTTTGATGAGCTGAAAAGAGATAGGTGTGGGATGAACAGTCTGCAATAAAATCTAAAGTGACAACAGAGTTCATTTATGAAAAACATTTTTTGTGCAGAGATGTTCATAAATCATGCTGACAGGGTGTAGATACTGATACACAGTTTGCTTGACAGGTTGAAGATGGTCATTTGTTTAAAAAACAGTCTGATTGGTGATTAAGTTTCAAATCTTTTGCAGTTAGCCTATATACAGACCTAATTTGCATTGTTAGGAAAAAGAAACATGGAAGCCCTCGGTGATGTTAATTTATCCTCTTATTGAGAAGCTTTACTTCACCTTTTAAAATATACAGGTCTGTTCAGAAATGTGCAGGAATTGAGAATAAGTTTGAAGGAGCAGAAAACCACTTTATAAAGCATCTTCTGAACCTTAAAACCAGACAGCTTCTAGTTTCTGAAGGGAAAAGATGGGCAAGAGTAGCAAAAGTGGTAAAATCAATAGGGCTGAGCCCACTGACTTAACCTGGATTGAGAAGCTCCCTGATTGTGCTGAATTGTTCCAACAAGCAGGTTGGCTGAATTTCTTCAGGAAGATAGATGGCTACAATGCACAAGTGTCTTGTAAGTTTGCTCAGGGTCTGAAAGATGATATGGTTATTTTTGATGCTCTCAAATTCAAGTTGAATGTAGAACTAATTGCAGAGGCTACTGGGATCAGTAATGAGGGTGAGCCTTGGTTCAAGAAATTACCTTTTGACTTTGAACCTCACAGATACCTGTTACCCAATGTGAATCCTGATTGGAATAAAGGTATTCTTATCCAAAATTTCAGAAAAGAGTGGGTTGAGCCAATTAGAATATTGCAAAGCTATGTAACTTGTGAGGGCAAGTATTCATATGTTTTTAAATATCATTTTAGATTCCTCCAACACATAGTAGGAGTCTCAAAGATGAACCTGCCTTTCTTCTTTTTGAAGAGCCTGCAGAAAATGTCCAGTAGGGTTAAACAGCATGAAGATCACACATCCCAGTCAATTTTTCATCATGGTTTGATCAAGCTAATCATCAGTACTGTGTTGCAGCATGAGGGAAGAACTTGGGACTTTTTTCTGTTTTGGTCAGGTATTCATGTCAAAAAGGAAGAACAGCAGCCAAAGAGGCAAACTGATAAAGGAACTGTGATGATGAAGAAGCTAGGTCATAAACCTAAGCTTGAAGTCAAAACTAAGAAAATAGCTGAGCAGATGGAAGAAGAGATTAAATCTAAAGTATTTTCAGCAAGTAGTAAAGGCAAGTATTCACTCTTTGGAGACCAAAAGCAGCTACTACAGCCCACAGCACCTGCAGAAGATTCTGAAGAAACTAAAATTGTTATTGAAGAAAAGGTTGATATACCTGAAGATGAAGTTCAAACCAAACCAAGAAGTCCACTTACAATCCTCTCATATGATGAGGGATATCTACTAGAAGAAGAGCAGCCACAGGCCATTGATGAACCAGAAGATAGGCATGGAACTTGTGGAGAATTCCTCACCTCAGACATTAAAGCAGCTAAACCTCATAAGAAGAAAAAGAAGTCTGTAACTTCATATTGGAGGCCTAAAACTAGGCCAACCAATAAATTAAGATGGAACATGAAGAAGATACTTAATCCTAAATTGGATTCTAAACAAGGGACAGTTTTAATTGATACCTCCTCAAATGAGGAAGGAGAAATTGGTAAAAAGGACAGCAAAAGCAAAGGGAAATCAGTGGTTAAACTTTCTTCTCCTCAACCTGCAGAGTTAAAAATATTGTCACAGTCTGCAAAAGAGACAAGTCAGCCTGCATCTAAATTATCTGAAATAATTTTTGAGGTAAAAGATAAACTCTTAAAACAGTAGGAAGAGGAAAAGGCAAAAATAGGTTTTGTTGAAAATCAGGAGTGGGATGAAGAAGATGAAGCTATACTCAGACAAGCAGGAATTTTAAAAGAGCCTAGTATTCCTACTGACTTCTCAGACTTTCTAATGTAGGATGCAAATATGCTTGACATCCCTAGTTTTGATGAAGAAAATTTGCAGGAAAGTGTTAAAAAATACAAGCAACGGATGAAACAATTACAACAGACTAATGATGCATTATTTAGAGTCAACAGAGTGCTTGTAGAGGAGTTGCAGGATGTCCATCATCATTTCCTGGAGCTATCAAAAGTGTCTAAAGAGGTGCTAAACACGAAAATAACTTCTGACAGAGACTGCCAAAAGCTAGAGAAGACAGTTGAAAGTTTACAGCAGGAGAATGAAGACCTTCAGAGGAAGATAGCTGATATGGAAAAGAAACATAAAAGAGCAAAGAAAAAGGATCAAAGCCTAGATGGTATAGCACTACTTACTGAATCAGCGAATGAGCTTTGATCAGTTATGCTTTTAGTTAATGTATTTGTTTGATAAACACTTTTTGTTAATCATTTGCTATTTTTAGCAATTTTGTAATTTTGTAAAAAATGCACTTTTTACTTTACCTACCTTAGTGAGTCGATGGAGACAGTTAGAATGGGAAACCTAACTAATTTTGTAGAGGATGACTATTTAGAGGAGTTAGAAAGACATTGTTAGGGTTCTGATTTTTGGGAGGATCAGGAGGTTTACAAGACTGTTTTGTCTGCAAACTTGTTCAGAGATAAGTACTGAGACTCTTATAAGAATTTGTTGATAAAATAATGAGATATATGACTTTTTCCCCTTTAGTTTGTCTATGTTGGCTTTGTTATTGAACTTGTTTAGTTTCTTAAATGATAAATTCATTGCTAGTTAATGTGTATTTTCTGGTAATGCTTATTCTTTATGTATGAACATCAGCATAGTCTTTCTGCTGGATCTTATGTGATATGTTATGCATCTTTATCAATTTCTGTTTATGATTTAGTTGTTACTTTTCTTTTGAATGTATTCCCTGACTGTTCTTGAAGCTTACAACCATTTAAATCATACCAAAAACCCTAAACTTTGCTTTATTTGTTGAGTTTTACTCTTGAGATTGTGTTGGCTTGTTTCTCTGGCCTTAGAAACAATTTCTGGAACAAACATCTTTGGCGATGTTGCCGGGGACGAAGCTGAAGCATATCTTCCCTGGGATACTTATCAATTTTCCTGGTTTGAGAGGTGAACTTGAACCAGCATTTTTGAAGGCTATTTTCACCAAAAAGTTGTCACAGTGGCTTCTAGAGGAATTGGAACCAGGAGCAGACCTACTTCTCCCTTGCAGCTGGGTGTGACAGACCCTGAACAGATCATAAAAAAAGCAAGAAAGCTCAGAAGGTCTCAATCTTTACCATCCTCTTGTGACCCTGACCAGTTGGGTGATTCATTAGACCTAGCTGAAAAACTCACCTTGGATAAAACCTACCATTCCTGAAAGTACTTTTCAACTTTTTACCAATCCTGAAACCTTTTTGAAAGCCAAGATTACTTCTCCTGGAAAAATCCCTCTCTTTCAGCTGAAAATAGGAAAGAACCCTTTTCAAGCAAGTTCCAGTCAAGTTTCTTCCTCTTCAAAACCTTAGTCCACAATGGCAGGTCAAAACCCACCCATGGATATGATGGACAGGATGGTAGCAGCCAGGTATGCTCCATTAGTCATACCTCAGCCTTTACATGCTTTGCCTGGAGGAGATTATCAGAAATATATGCCCAGATTCAATGGACAAGGTGAAACAACTGTAGAAGAACATTGGGAGGCTTTCCTGAGTTATGCAGATAATCAGAACATTGAGATTAAAGATGTATGGATGAGGGTGTTTGTTCAAAGTCTGGATGGGGATGTGAGAAAGTGGCTTAGAGAGTTTCCTGCCAACTCCATCACCATAATTGAAGAACTCCAAGACCTTTTTCTAAGGCAGTGGGGAGACACCAAGGACCACACCTATTATATAACATAGTTTGGAGCTCTCAGAAGAAAGAAAGATGAGACTGTTGCTGATTTCTCCAAAAGATTTAACAAGATGTATAGTAGGATTCCAGCAGAGATCAAACCTAATGAAACATCAGCCAAGCTGACCTATGCAAATGCTTTTGATCATGAATTTTCTTTATTACTCAGAGAAAGAAGACCTATCACTCTGTTGAACATGCAAGATGTAGCATTGGAGGTAGAGTCCAATTTGTTGGCTTCTAATAGACTTAAGAAAGAAACACCTCAGCAGCAGTATGAAAGAAAGGGAAAGAAAGAAGTTGTTTCAACAAGTGCTGCTCCTCAGTCTGCTGAAGCCAAAATAGATGAAATGGCTAAGATTGTAAAGATTCTCACTACCAAGTTGAACAAACTAGAACTTGAAAAGAATTCTGCCAAACCTGCTCCAGAAGCTCAGAGGAACCCAAATAACCAAAATCAGTTCAGAAGACAGTTTGCTCCTAGATTCATGCCAAGGGAGCGAAGGAATAATGACATCCAGCAAGAAAGGAGGGAGAATGAGGATCAAAGAGTGCCCCCACCTCTTCAAAATAATGTAGCTGATGAAGAAGAGGTTGATGAACAGTTGCTCTTTGAAGAGACTGAAACTGATCAGGATATGAACCACTTTGGAGATGGTTTGTCTGGAGGTTTCGTAACAGAAGAAGATTTTCTGAACTCTAAGTACTATGATGCTGATTTGTATGAAGTTGAAGATGATTTGGAGTTTGAGAAAACTGTTGTAAATGCTGCTACTCATCAGAATGGAATTAAGAAGACTATTAATCTTAGATCCGGTCCGAAACAAGTAGTCCAAGCTCCCAAGAAGAAAGCTGGTGTTCCTGCTACAGCTGTTCCTGATAAACCAGTTGCTGATCCTGTAACAGAACAGAAGCAATCTGCAGAAAAATCAAAGAAGAATGCTGAAATTGAAGAGGTAAACAAGTCAATCCAAAATTTCAGTTTGGAGAATGAGTTAGGAAAATTAAAAATTCATGTACCATTGACTGAGCTTATTAAGAATCCATCATATAAACAAACAGTCCTAAAAGTTATGAATTCTGCTAGTGGTCAGCCTGTTTCAGATACTGTCAATTTGCAAGAAGAAAGCCCAAAAATATTTATTGGATCTGCCCTAACTGAGAAAACAGAAAATGAGGTTGGTGCTTCACCCCCTTTTTATGTCACCTTGACTGTCCATGACCAAATGATTCACAATTGTCTATTAGATTCAAGAGCCTCTCACAATTTGATGCCCAAAGCTATTATGGAAGCCGTAGGTCTGAGTATTACTAAACCTTACCATGATTTATATGCCTTTGACTCCCGAGCTATGAAGTGTCTAGGAGTGATTAAAGACATGGTTGTTAGCCTTGCTCAGTTGCCTATGAAGAGTGTAATAATGGATGTTGTGGTAGCTGACATCACTCCAAAGTTTGGCTTGCTGCTTTCTAGGTCATGGGCTAAGAAGGTTGGGGGAACCTTACAGATGGACCTTTCATATGCCACCATCCCTGTATTTGGTGGAGAAACTAGAAGACTATACAGAGAGCTACAGTTTTCTTACATAGTCACAGATGACAAAAACCCCAGTAATCACCCCCTATATGCTGTTGACAAAGATCTAGGGACTTGCATGTTGAATTTCAGTGATGAAGATAATTCTGTTGGTCTCCTACAAGTTGAAAAAGAAAAACCAGTGAGACATTGCAGAGAAGAAGAAGATCAGCTGTGGGAATTGTATTTTGATGGATCCTCATGCAAAGAGGGTGCTGGAGCTGGGGTCTTACTCATTTCTCCTGGAGGTGAGACAGTGAAACTCATGTATAAGCTGGAGTTTTTTACCACTAACAATACTGCTGAGTATGAAGCTCTGATACTAGGACTGAAAGCTGCTAAAGACTTAGGCATTCAGCAAATTACTGCATATGGAGACTCCGAGTTGGTTGTTCGACAGGTGAAGAACAACTATCAAGTAAAGTAGGATTTGTTGAAGGTCTAGAGGAATGAGGTATGGGATATGCTTGAAAATTATTTCATAGCATTTAATATCACTCATATTCCAAGAAATCACAATGAGACTGCAGACTCTTTAGCTTTGGCTGCCTCATACTTCAAAATTCCTAAAACTACTCAGCTAAGGTATCCCATAGAGGTGAGGTGCAGACCATGTGTACCTGACAATGTGAAACACTGGAGGGTATTTGAAGATGACATTGAAATAAAAAAAATTCTTGAGCTTACAGATGAGTTTACTAATGCCCAAATTGTTCAGGATGAGGATGAAGAAGAAGGAGAGGATAATAAGTCTGCTGAAGATGAGTCTGCTGAAAATGTATTTGCTGAAAATGAGTTTCCTGAAGGTGAGATTGTAGGTCATAAGATCATTGAGTTGAAGAGTAACTTTATCCCTAAAGGTTTAGTTCCTTTAGAAAGAATTTTTACCAAATATGATACACCTTCTAAACCAGTAGTCCAATCTTCAGAAGACAATGTAGAAGACTGCAATATTGGTACCGCAGAAAATCCGAAAATGGTAAAAATTTCTAAATCTCTGACAGCTGAACAAAAAAGTAGGTATATCAAGCTTTTGAAAGAACATGTGGATGTGTTTTCCTGGTCTTATGAAGAGTTAAGAACTTATGATATAGCAATCATTCAGCATAAGGTCCCATTGAAGCCTAATGTTAAGCCTTTCCGACAGAAACTGAGAAGGATCAATCCAGCTTTGTTTCCTGTGATAATAGTGCCTCTCAGTTACTCTTCCTGGGTTGCAAATCTTGTACCTGTTAGGAAAAAGAATGGGGAAATAAGATTATGTGTTGACTTCAGAAATCTGAATAGGTCATCATTAAAAGATAACTATCCTCTCCCCAAGATTGAACAAGTTTTGCAGCAAGTGGTTGGAGCTCAGAGGATATCTATGGTGGACGGATTCTCAGGGTATAATCAGATTGCCATGCACCCTGATGACAAGGAAAAAACAGTCTTTACAACCCCCTGGGGAACCTTCATGTATGACAAGAAGCCTTTTGGCCTAATGAATGCTGGAGCAACCTTTCAGATAGCAATGGATATTGCATTCATGGGAGAAAAAGATAAGTTTGTTGTCATCTATTTAGATGACATCACTGTGTTCTCACAGTCTGATGATGAGCACTTAAAACATTTGAGGCAGACTTTCTAGAAATGCAGAAAATTTGGCCTGTCTCTAAATCCCAAGAAATCTCATTTTTTTGTGCAAGAGGGTAGACTGTTGGGCCACTTGGTGTCTGTTGATGGCATCAGGATAGATTCAGAGAGAGTCCAAGCAATACTGAAGATTAGTTTGCCCAGGAGTAAGAAAGATGTGCAATCATTCATTGGTAAGATAAATTTTCTGCGGTGGTTTATTCCTAATTTTGCTGAAACCATTAAACAAATCACAGCTATGTTAAAGAAAGACCAGGAAGTCAGGTGGACTGTTGAAGCAAAGGCAGCATTTGAGAAAATCAAGGTGGCTCTGACTGAAGCACCTTTGTTGGTAAGTCCTGATTTTACCAAGGAGTTCGTTACTTTTTCTTTTGCTTTAGCAGATACAATTGCAGCTGTCTTACTTCAGAAAAACAAGGAAGGACTAGAACATCCCATTGCCTTTTTCAGTAAAACTCTCAGGGATTCTGAGCTGAAATACAGTATACTGGAAAAACAAGCCTATGCTCTAGTGAAGGCTTTGAATTTTTTTAGAATTTATGTCCTGCATTCAAAGGTTGTTTCATTTGTTCCAAATGCTGCAGCGAAGGATGTTTTGACACAGCCCGACAGTGAAGGGAAGAGAGGGAAATGGATTGCAAAGATCATGGAGTACAATGTAGAAATCAGACCTACTAAGCTTGTCAAGGGACAGGGATTGGCCAAGCTGCTGGCTGACTCAAATTGTCAAGCTCTAGGACTACATGTCATGGCCGAAGAATTAGTTCCTGAAGAAGACCAAGCACTTCAGGAGAAAGAAAGGATCATGGATTTTTATTCATCTTTAGTTTGGTATGCTGATATTGTTCATTTTCTGTTATTTCTGCAATGTCCTGATCATTTAGACAAGAAGGCTGCCAGATCTCTGAAACTTAAAGCCACTAAGTACTATTTGATAGAGGATCAATTGTTCTAGAAAGATCCAGGAGGTATCTTGCTCAAGTGTTTGGATCAATCTGAAATAGGAGAGGTGATTTCAGAGTCTCATGAAGGAGCCTATGGAGGGCATAAATATTGGAAAGCAACAGCTTACAAAATTTTGAGAGATGGATACTATTGGCCCACCTTGTTTTCAGATGTGCAGGAAAACAGAAATTTTTATCCTTGCCTCTAAAGCCTATTTCAGTCAATGCTCCTTTTCAGCAATGGGGTCTGGATTTTATTGGAGAAATAAATCCAGCATCTTCAGGACAGCATCATTGGATTTTGATTGCTACAGATTTCTTCACAAAATGGGTGGAAGCTATTCCTACAAGGAATGCTATAGATAAGGTGATTATGGAGTTCATAGAAGACAATATCTTGAGCAGGTTTGGCTGTCCACATAGATTAATAACAGACAATGCCAAGGCATTCAAATCCAAGGCAATGGTAGCCTTCTGTGAGAAACATGGCATCATTCTGAAGCACTCAACTCCCTATTATCCTCAGGGAAATGGTCAGGCTGAATCATCTAACAAGAATATCATTCAAAGCATCAAAAAACTGCTGAAGCTTAATAAAAAATATTGGGATTCAATGCTGAAATATGCATTGTGGGCAGATAGAATCACAGTGAAGCAAGCTATTGGCACTTCTCCTTTTCAGTTGGTTTATGGAACAGAAGCAGTGTTCCCTGTTCAGTTGGGGATTCCAGTAATGAAATTCCTCCATAACTCTGAAGAGGAACCGGATGATATGCAAAGGAGAATCTTTGAAATGATAGAGTTGCAGCAAAATAGAGAGAAGGTGGAAAAAATAGCTCAGCTGTACAGAGCCAAGGTAAAAAACAGGTTTGACAGAAATATTAAAGAAAATATTTTTACAAAAGGTGAGATGGTTTTAAGATGGGATGCAAGGAAGGAGCAAAAGGGAAAACATGGTAAGTTTGACAATCTTTGGTTTGGCCCTTTTCTGATATCAAAAGTTTTAGAAAACAATACTTTTATCATGCAGTCCCTGGAAGGTGAGGAGTTGTCCAGCCCTATGAATGGACGATTCCTCAAACACTTTTACAGTTTATGAGGGCATTTTTCACTGATCATTGTACATATCGGTGTGAGTGACATAGAATAAAGACTCCATAGCCCAATGGAAGTTTGCAGATAGCTAAGTTAGAGGACAGAAGGCACTGGTCTACAGGTTCTTGAAGCCTCGCAGGGAGGACTTCATCCCGTAGCTGGAGCCAGATGTTTAGTCGGTAATTTGTTTCTTCATTTTCATTTGACTTCTCCAATTTTGGTTTGATTTATATTTTCTTTCAAATCTTTCATTGAATTTAATTTTGATTTTGCCCTCCTTTTGGAAAGTTTTTTCTAGTGTTTATTTGAAATTTTGAGATTGCTTTAGAAATTTTGAATTTTTAAACCTTAGATTTGCTTTTTGGTTAAAGGGTTGAAAATCATTTGATCAAGTAGTGGATTCATAAGGTATAATTTGAGCATTGCTTCACTCAAGCAACTTTTTAAACCTCCTACAAATTAGCAAAAAGCTGAAAAATAGCGGAGAATTAGCATTGGAGATATTCTTGTAGCGCTGGAGTGAAAATTTACAAAGGGTGCGCTACAAGAATATCGTGGCCCTTTTATTGTTCGATTTTCAAGCAAGTTTTTAGCATGATTTCAGTTTGTGAATGACTAATCGCATATGGTGAGCTGTTTAATACATGTAAGCTATAGTTTCAACACGATTCCAGGTGGTTTTGAGTCTCGAAACAAATCATGGCCATCATTGCCCGTAATGCGGGATTTGTTTGATAGTTATCAGTTAATTTCGGTCTAAGGTGGCATAATTTTCTTTTCACACGCACTATCAGAGGAAAGGAAGGCTCGTGAAGTAAATTTAACTGCTAGAAAGGTGGATTATGTTGCTGTAGAGCAGAGACAGAGTTATGAAGGCTAGCGAAAATTAGGGCTTTTGAATCCCGTTACCTGCAGTCAAAGTGATCACGTAAAGACATATGTACACTCAAGGAGAGGCAGTTAACAGCTCAAGACATATGTTTAAACCATTGCAATTGAACAATTGGCAGGTATTTCACTATAAACCCCTATAATTGAAAATTTGGGAATTTTCTCGCTGGAGGTCGTTCTGGAGAAATTGGTTGATGCAGAGGTCAAAATAGGTTCCAAAATGAAATGTTAGCCTAAGAAATAACTGCCTGGAGCTGTTCTGAAGAATTTCATTGAACAGAGCACCAAAATAGCCCAAGTTTAAACCTTGCAGTTTTTGGAACTTCGAAACAGTTTGAGGAAAAGTTGTTTATATTTTGGTTCTCTGATACACTCAAAAAGCTCTGATATGGATATACTATGAGTTCAATGAGTTGGCTGGTTAAGATTGCTAACACACCTAATGCCAATTGGAGTCATAGTCTACAGGAAGAAGCATTGGAATGAACTGTAGACTGTTTTACTCTGTTCATCCCTCACACAAGAAGTTTTCAGTTTGCTCG
>LPNX010663325.1:69869-112540 GCA_001517045.1 Pseudotsuga menziesii | reverse complement strand
GCAAAGTTAATTGGTTTGAAGAATAATATTGGCATTTATATACAGGTTTCGATGAGAGTCTCTTGTCTAAATGAATGATACATATGATACCTAGAAGTTGATGAAAACCGGGTTCTCTGATGCAGAGTTTAATTATTTTTAGAAACATATGAAGGCAAATACAGGAAGGCCTAGTATCACTTTGATGAGCTGAAAAGAGATAGGTGTGGGATGAACAGTCTGCAATAAAATCTAAAGTGACAACAGAGTTCATTAATGAAAAACCTTTTTTGTACAGAGATGTTCATAAATCATGCTGATAGGGTGTAGATACTGATACAAAGTTTGCTTGACAGGTTGAAGATGGTCATTTGTTTAAAAAACAGTCTGATTGGTGATTAAGTTTCAAATATTTTGCAGTTAGCCTATATACAGACCTAATTTGCATTGTTAGGACAAAGGAACATGGAAGCCCTCGGTGATGTTAATTTGTCCTCTTATTGAGAAGCTTTACTTCACCTTTTAAAATATATAGGTCTGTTCAGAAATGTGCAGGAATTGAGAAGAAGTTTGAAGGAGCAGAAAACCACTTTATAAAGCATCTTCTGAACCTTAAAAGCAGACAGCTTCTAGTTTCTGAAGGGAAAAGATGGGCAAGAGTAGCAAAAGTGGTAAAATCAATAGGACTGAGCCCACTAACTTAACCTAGATTGAGAAGCTCCATGATTGTGCTGAATTGTTCCAACAAGCAGATTGGCTGAATTTCTTCAGGAAGATAGATGGCTACAATGCACAAGTGTCTTGTAAGTTTGCTCAGGGTCTGAAAGATGATATGGTTATTTTTGATGCTCTTAAATTCAAATTGACTGTAGGACTAATTGCAGAGGCTACTGGGATCAGTAATGAGGGTGAGCCTTGGTTCAAGAAATTACCTTTTGACTTTGAACGTCACAGATACCTGTTACCCAATGTGAATCCTGATTGGAATAAAGGTATTCTTATCCAGAATTTCAGAAAAGAGTGGGTTGAGCCAATTAGAATATTGCAAAGCTATGTAACTTGTGAGGGCAGGTATTCATATGTATTTAAATATCATTTTAGATTCCTCCAACACATAGTAGGAGTCTCAAAGATGAACCTGCCTTTCTTCTTTTTGAAGAGCCTACAGAAAATGTCCAGGTGGGTTAAACAGCATGAAGATCACACATCCCAGTCAATTTTTCATCATGGTTTGATCAAGCTAATCATTAGTACTGTGTTGCAGCATGAGGGAAGAACTTGGGAATTTTTTCTATTTTGGTCTGGTATTCATGTCAAAAAGGAAGAATAGCAGCCAAAGAGGCTAACTGATAAAGGAACTATGATGATGAAGAAGCTAGGTCATAAACCTAAGCTTGAAGTCAAAACTGAGAAAATAGCTGAGCAGATGGAAGAAGAGATTAATTCTAAAGTATTTTCAACAAGTAGTAAAGGCAAGTATTCACTCTTTGGAGACCAAAAGCAGCTACTATAGCCCATAGCACCTGCAGAAGATTCTGAAGAAACTAAAACTGTTATTGAAGAAAAGGCTGATATACCTGAAGATGAAGTTCAAACCAAACCAGGAAGTCCACTTACCATCCTCTCAGATGATGAGGGATATCTACTAGAAGAAGAGCAGCCACAGCCCATTGATGAACCAGAAGACAGGCATGGAACTTGTGGAGAATTCCTCACCTCGGACATTAAAGAAGCTAAACCTCATAAGAAGAAAAAGAAGGCTGTAACTTCATATTGGAGGCCTAAAACTAGGCCAACCAATAAATTAAGATGGAACATGAAGAAGATACTTAATCCTAAATTGGATTCTAAACAAGGGACAGTTTTAATTGATATCTCCTCAAATGAAGAAGCAGAAATTGGTAGAAAGGACAGCAAAAGCAAAGGGAAATCAGTGGCTAAACTTTCTTCTCCTCAACCTGCAGAGTTAAAAAGATTGTCACAGTCTGCAAAAGAGACAAGTCAGCCTACATCTAAATTATCTGAAATAATTTTTGAGGTAAAAGATAAACTCTTAAAACAACAGCAAGAGGAAAAGGCAAAAAGAGGTTCTGTTGAAAATCAGGAGTGGGATGAAGAAGATGAAGCTATACTCAGACAAGCAGGAATTTTAAAAGAGCCTAGTATTCCTACTGACTTCTCAGACTTTCTAATGCAGGATGCAAATATGCTTGAGATCCCTAGTTTTGATGAAGAAAATTTGCAGGAAAGTGTTAAAAAATACAAGCAACGGATGAAACAATTACAAGAGACTAATGATGCATTATTTAGAGTCAACAGAGTGCTTGTAGAGGAGTTGCAGGATGTCCATCATCATTTCCTGGAGCTATCAGAAGTGTCTAAAGAGGTGCTAAACAGGAAAATAACTTCTGACAGAGACTGCCAAAAGCTAGAGAAGACAGTTGAAAGTTTACAGCAGGAGAATGAAGACCTTCAGAGGAAGATAGTTGATATGGAAAAGAAATATAAAAGAGCAAAGAAAAAGGCTCAAAGCCTAGATGGTATAGCACTACTTGCTGAAGCAGCGAAGGAGCTTTGATCAGTTATGCTTTTAGTTAATGTATCTGTTTGATAAACACTTTTTGTTAATCATTTGCTATTTTTAGCAATTTTGTAATTTTGTAAAAAATGCACTTTTTACTTTACCTACCTTAGTTAGTCGATGGAGACAGTTAGAATGGGAAACCTAACTGATTTTGTAGAGGATGACTATTTAGAGGAGTTAGAAATACATTGTTAGGGTTTTGATTTTTGGGAGCATCAGGAGGTTTACAAGACTGTTTTGTCTACAAACTTGTTCAGAGATAAGTACTGAGACTCTTATAAGCATTTGCTGATAAAATAATGAGATATATGACTTTTTCCCCTTCAGTTTGTCTATGTTGGCTTTGTTATTGAACTTGTTTAGTTTCTTAAATGATAAATTCATTGCTAGTTAATGTGTATTTTCTGGTAATGCTTATCCTTTATGTATGAACCTCAGCATAGTCTTTCTGCTGGATCTTATGTGATATGTTATGCATCTTTATCAGTTTCTGTTTATGATTTAGTTGTTACTTTTCTTTTGAATGTATTCCCTGACTGTTCTTGAAGCTTACAACCATTTAAATCATACCAAAAACCCTAAAATTTGCTTTATTTGTTGAGTTTTACTCTTGAGATTTTGTTGGCTTGTTTCTCTAGCCTTAGAAACAATTTCTGGCACAAACAGATTCCATACACATGGATCAGCCTCTTGAAATCCATTGGAGGGCAGCAAAAATAATCCTAAACTTTGTGCAAGGAAGAAGAATTCATGGGATCCACTATGCTGCTAAATTTGACCTTGAGTTAGTTGGTTTTACTGGCTCTGATTGGGAAGGTGATAACACTGATAGAAAATCAAATTTTGGATATGTTTTTATGCTTTAATATGGGTCAAACAGTTGTCCAAGTAAAAGGAAAAGTCCCATAGAAATTTCATCAACATAGGAGTTGTGAATGCAAAAATTCAATGTTTGTGGTTGCAGGGTATACATGGAGTGTTTGGGATCAAGTCAGATACTTCTATAGTCATCTATTGTGACAACTAGAGTACCATTAAAATATTAACAGATCAAGTACTGAGGCAGTGAACCAAACACATAGAGATCCATATGCACTACAATAGAGGACTTGTGAATGATGGGGTCATTGATCTGCATTATTGTGCATCATCTGAGCAAGTTGCAGACATCTTCACCAAGATGTTTTTATGCAGGAGCATTAGCTCTCAAGGACAAATACTAAATTTCTTGTCAGACCCTAAGGTTTACACATTATACCAAGGAGGGTTTCATTGTAAAACCATTGTAAACTTTCATGTAAAGTATTTTATTTCCTAGCGAGTCTAGACAGGATAATAGATCTAATCTGATAGGTGTCAGTGCTAAATGAGTCATGCTGAGGAATATTTTGGTTCATTGATGAGTCATAGTTTGTTAGCAGTGATAGGCATGATGGTCGATCCTAACTCCCTATGTGGAGATAAAGCCACAAGTGATAGGGACATTTCTCAGCATGTGCGGTAATGGTTTGTTTTAGTTGTAGGACCACTCAATAGAGGTGGTCATAGTTTTAGGTTAAATAGACAGTTTAGAGATGTAGAGGGGGTTCTGCTCTTCAGCATTTTGAATTCCAAGTTGCACAGAAGGCTATTTTAGTGCAAAACTTTATATGTTAGGCCGAATTTGGCAGTCCTGCTAAGTGTAGGAGCCACTAGATCTTGGAAGTGTTGGTTGGGTTGGCTGAGTTCTATCCCCACCTGCACCAATTTTGGTATTAGGATAGGAAAAAATTTCCTGCGTGTTGGAAAGTAGAGAAACTTCCAGGTATGGCTGGGTAGAAGTTGTTGAGAAGTTCCACAGTTGCGATTGTGGGTAGAATTTCTGAAAGAGTGAGGCGATGCAGAGGCTTAGTGTAAGAGGATGGTTGCACGCATAGAAATAGCAAGAGGTCATGACAGAGGTTGACCAGTGGTGAACAAAAAAGTTTAGGACCACATGTAAATTCCAAGGAAAGAGGGTAAGTTTACTCTGGTGAAGAGAGAAATAACACTAGTACAAGGGAATGTTCTGTGAAGATGAGAAGACAGACCAACAGCGGTCTGAAAAGAAGAAGATTTTGCATACAAGTGGAGAATAGGATTGTAACCTAAGTAGTAATTTATAGGCATATATATCTACTTTGGGAGGAGTGTTTGCATGCAAAGGGGTAGCAGTAGAAGAGAAGACATCTCAGCAAGAAGATCACAGTCTTGAAGATAGTGATGAGGGAAACTAGTGAGGGTTTCTGAGTGGAAGTAAAGTGTGTCCAAGGACCTAATATTTCAAGTGAATATTGAAGTACAAGAGGACAGTTATGTTCTCATGCATATGAGTCGTGAGAGAAATCCTAGAAGGAGAATAGAGATTTTCTCATAAGGGTTCTAGAAAGAGGACCAGTACTTGCCAAAAGACCAAGCACAGAGGAGGTTTGATGAGATGAGGTGTAGCAGGGAGAATAATTACTGCAGAGGCTAGTGCAACTCATAGAGAGTGAAATAAACTCAATAATATGGCTATTGAGAGTCATAGTAGAGGTTCAGAAGGTAGCCACGAAGGAAGGAAAGAAAATTCCAAGGAAAATTCCATATGGACGAAGTTGAGTGATGAAGAGTATGAGAGAGAGAAGGCTGAGATAGAAGTACATCTGAAAGTACTTGTGGTGCTATTATAGAAGGAGGAGGAAGACCAGAGATGTGGTTTCCTGCTAAAGAGAAAGATGAAGTGGCATAATCTACAGAGGAGAAGAGACCAACTGATGAATGCTTAGTATGAAGAAGAGATACTCAAGGCGAGAGAGTGTCTAAAGGAATTATTGAAGACTGAAGCTTCAAGAGAGTCTAAGAGGTCTCAATGTTTCGAAACTAATATTTTGTGTGTGTCTACAGGTACAAAGAATGAATAAGGACAATTTGCTAATGTTGTCATAAAGGATGAAGGAAGAGGACAGAATCTGAATTCTATTTTGGGAGAAGATGAGATAGTTGAGTCTCATGTACATGCACATACACTGTTCAGGTACACAGGGTACTCTCAAAATACTGAACACCTTGAGCAACCGCTTCACACAAATAGATCATAGATCAACACACCGATGTTTGTCATGTGGTTAAAACCCTAGAGAGGGAAACAGTCAATGGCCCCAGCCAAATAGCTACTTGGAGCAATTTATTATGCAAAAGAAAGAAAGTTACATGAGCTTCTCATAATCGATCAACTAGCCAAGGACCCTCTATGCTCTTTAAATAGAGATCATAGACCAATCGGGTGTTAAGCCATGGATCAATGGTAGTTATGATCTAAGAGAATTTGAACCATTGGATCACTCTATGTCTAGAACATATCATGACCATCGGATTAGAATATTTACAAATGCATACTAATGCATACTAAAGAAACACACTTTTACCTAATGGATATATTACACAAGTTGATCTTAACTAACTCCTAAGTGTCTAAATATCCTAACATCCCCCCTTAAGAACAACTTGGGATAGGATTGAAGGATTTACAAAAGTGACACTATTAGGAGAAGGAAGGAGGCATTATAGCCTATCCCCCCTTAAGGACACATTCCTGAACTCCTAACATAGACCGAAGTTTAGAAAACTTCGCTTCTGTAAGAGACTTGGTGAAGATGTCTGCAACTTGATCATCTGTAGGGAAATAGAGCACTTCAATAACACGATCATGAACAAGATTTCTGATGAAGTGCATGTGTAGCTAAATGTGTTTGTTGCGCTGATGTAGAACTAGATCTTTGGCAAGCTTGATGGCACTTTGATTGTCGTACCAAAGTGGAGTAGGCTATTGCTGCTCGAATCCAAACTCTTAAAGGATCTATCGAAGCCATAAATATTCCTGACTGGCATTAACTGCGGCTCGGTATTCTGCTTCTGTTGAAGAAAGCACAAGAGCTTCTTGTTTCTTACAAGCCCAAGTGACAGGTCCAGATCCCAGACTAAAAACATAACCTATAGTAGAATTTCGATCATCAGGATCATCGGCCTAATTTGAATCAATGAAACCAACCAACAAAGGTTTCCCCCCTGTACTGTAATGAATCCCAAACTGAATTGTACCTTGAATATATCGAAGTATTATTTTTGTTGCTTTCCAGTGAATTTCATGAGGTGTTTGGATATAACGGGAAACACGACCAACGGCAAAGGAAAGGTCAAGATGGGAATGAGTCAAGTATAAGAGACTACCAACAAGCTGACAATACAAGGTGGCATCTACTTGAGGGGAAGTATAAGTGGCAGAAAGGTTGACTCCAGACTGGAAGGGAGAAGGGGCTAGTTTACAATCTTCCATGTGGAAGCGACGAAAAAGGTCACAAGCATACTTAGACTGGGAAAGAAAGATTCCTGCTTTGGTTTGCAAGACTTGGAGACCAAGAAAATAATGCAAATGTCCTAAGTGTGACATTTCAAAATTTTGGTTAAGACTGGATTTCACATGGGTTATAAGTTTAGGGTCACTACTAGTAAGGATAAGATCATCAACATAAATAAAAAGTATGATGAGATGGTTTCCTAATTTCTTGATATAGACATTGGGGTTAGAATGGAATCTAGAAAAACCAATGTCAAGGAGAAATCTATCCATTTTGGCATACCAAGCTCTAGGAGCTTGCTTAAGGCCATATAAGGATTTCTTAAGGAGACAGACAAGGCTAGAGTTATCCTGAACATATCCAGGAGGTTGTTCCATGTAAATTTCATCCTGTAAATCACCATGTAAAAAGGTAGACTTGACATCCATTTGATGGAATTCCTAGTTATGTAAGGATGCAAGGGAAACAACAAGGCGGATGGAATTCATTTTTGCAATAGGAGCAAAGGTTTCATTATAGTCAATCCCTTCAACTTGGGAAAAACCTTTGGCAACTAACCTTTCCTTAAGTCTTTCAACACTTCCATCTGATGCATATGTAGTTCTGTAGACCCATTTACATCTGACAAGTTTTCTTTCTTTTGGAAGAGGAACAAGATCCCAAGTATCGTTCGCCATTAAGGAACGATATTCTTCATCCATAGCTGCATCCCAATCTGGATTTCCTGAAGCTTCTGCAAAAGTTTCTTGATCATGATTCCTGGAAACTTGAGCCAAAAGAGAAGAGACTCGCTGAAACTAAGAACGTGTTCAAAGTTGATCTCTAGGATCACCGGCAAGATCACCAGTTGCTTCGCATGCTGAACGAACCCATTAAGCAAGCATTGGTGCTGGTGCAATTGGAGGAACATGAGAAAGCGGAGGTGGCTTTTCATCCTCACTGTCATCATCAGAAACTGGATTTGGAAAATTTTCAAGGAAGTTGAAAGAAGAAGAATAAGAAGGCACAATCACCGAATCAGGCTCGCAGGCCAAAGATGGCACACCCACCAAGTTAGGCTCGCAGGCCAAGATATTTTCATCAAATTTAACATCTCTTCTAATGATTATATCATGTGAATGGGACTGAAGAATTCTGTAACCTTTTACATCTTCAGAATATCCAACAAATATGCACTTTTCACTTTTTGGCTGTAATGCTTTCTGTTTTTCATCGGGAATGTGAGCCCATGCTTCACAACCAAACACATGAAAGTGACTTACATCTGGTTTAATTTTACTCCATGCTTCTTCCGGTGTTATACCTTGTAAAACTTTAGTGGGTGTGCGATTAAATATGTAATTTGCACAATTTATGGCCTCAACCCAATATTGAATACTTAGTCCCTTAGATTGGATCATACAATTAGCCATTTATTTTAAAGTGTGGTTCTTCCGTTCAGCTACACCATTTTGTTGTAGTGTATATGGAACAATGTGTTGTTGTTGGATTCCTTGTTCAATGCAAAAAGTAGTGAACTTGTTGTTAACATATTCTCCTCCATTGTCAGATCTTAACTTAATAATTTGATGACCAGATTGTTTTTCAACAAGGGCCTTGTAGGCCAAGAACATGTTAAATACTTCGCTCTTAAGTTTTAGGAAGTAAACCCAAGTACATCTAGGGTAGTCATCAATGAAAGTTAAGAAATATTTGAAACTAGAAAAGGAAGCAGATGGAAGAGGGACACACAAGTCACTATGCACAAGCTCCAAGGAAACCGAGGCATGCCAAGAGGCACGTTTGTCAAAACTGTCCCGATGGTGTTTTTTGAGTACACAACCAAAACAAACACCATCCTTGCAAGATACCATCAGAATACCAGTCACCATATTGTCTTTACATATTTTTTGCAATGAGCGATAATCTAAGTGACCAAATCGCTCATGCCAAAGTTTGCTCAAGTTATCACTATGAGCAACAAAAATTAAAGGAAAAGGTGATCACCCAAAGTTGTTAAATTTGTATAAGATGGTAATATCATTAACAGTTCCAGTAGCAAGGACATTTTAAGGATTTTTAAAATCCTTGATTACAACTTGGTGAGGGGTAAATGTCACAGTTTTTGTTGATGTAATTGTAACTTCGGAATGTATTCACTTGTATATCTTATGTATTGTACCACGATGTTTATTCTGGAAAGTGTTTGTAATGTAATTGAGGCATGTCATGCCCCGATGTTTCGATCAAGAGTTTCTATAATGTAAACAAGTCATGTCAAGTCATTGTGGGTAACCCTCCTATTGATCAAGGGTTAAAGTCCTCGCAGTTCCGTGACCCTAGGGTTATTAGACTCTCCTAGTGAAGTCGGACCTAGTGAGTTATTGTAAAGTCAAGAAATAGTATCAATAGAGAGTGAGCCTCTCTATTTATCACACACTCACTCACACTCAGTTGTAGCGCATAGCTGAGGGACAAAAAGTTGATGGGGATAGAAAGAAAGATGTTACTGCTATCAGGAGATCATCTTACTGTTTTGGGGTTTTACTTTGGTGCTGATTCTATCTCTGAGGAAGTTGCGGGTTTTTCTCCATTTATGGTTTCCCCAGGGAAAAACATTGTGTTCATTGTCACTTATGTTTGATTTCTGTACTTGTTATTCTCTCAGTTAAATATCTTGACATATTGCTAGCTTGAATGATAAAATTCTAACATGGTATCAGAGCTAACCTAAGAAGAAGACACTGTACAGTTGCGGAAACTAGGGCTTCCTACTTTTTGGATCTCTCTCCATAGATTTTCAGCAAAAGAAGGTTGGACTGACTCTCCTCCCTAGGGTATATCTTTATGTCGAAGCAGAATCTACTATTCTGAGTTTTTTCAGTTTTGGACTCGACACTACTACCAGAAATTAGGGCTTTCCACAGAAGTGGAACTTTTTAGTGAGCCCAAGACTGGATTGATGTCCTCCTCAAAATCAAAGTTTAGAGATCAAGATCAAATCATTTGGTTGGACAAAACTATGGAAAATCCAAACCCTAATCTACTCCTGAACCAGTACTACAGAAATTCAGCTCCAAATCCAGATCTGACATCTTGACCTGGTAAGATCTAAATATTTTTGCGCCCAGAGGCGCTCTACAACCCAGTATGGGGGAGATCTTGTCACGTGATGTAACGTGATGTAACGTTACTAACATGTCGGCAAAAAATAATAGTGAAAGTGAATATTATGGGGGATATCTTGTCACGTGATGTAACGTTACTAACATGTCGGCAAAATATAATAGTGAAAGTGAATATTATGGGGGAGATCTTGTCACGTGATCTAACGTTACTAACATGTCAGCAAAAAATAATAGTGAAAGTGATAGTGAAAGTGAATATTATGGGGGAGATCTTGTCACGTGATGTAACATTACTAACATGTCGGCAAAAAATAATAGTGAAAGTGAATATCATGGGGGAGGATGTAAAATTTGCAATATTGAATAACTAATGTAAAAAGTAGTAAATATTTTGTCGACCTAATAATGTAAGGTCATAACGTTTCAAAAAATACACTCCCTATATTAATACAAACAAAAAAACTATTATATAAAAAAAAAAAAATTATTCTCAAGGAGCTATTAGAGACGAAGATTCTGATCATTATTCTCAAGGAGCTATTAGAGACGAAGATTCTGATCAATCAGCCAGGAATTTGATCGCTTTAACAAGGTGAACATTGCATAATTTTAAATCTTCATTTCAAATAACATGAATTTTTTATAGTGAACAATGCTTTTTTGGCTATGTAATTAGTAAAAAACTGATATGGCGTTAAAAATACGCATGGAAGAAGCTGTAACAATCTTCCATCTATAAATATATATGCTTTCTTCCACAGACCGAACCGAACCAAACCGAGTGAAAGTGAAAGTGAATATTATATACAAACCGAACCAAGTGTACGGATTAGTATACAGACCAAACCAATTATAAATAGATGTAGAGTCCTTTTATTTCTGAAAAAGGATGATAGATAATTCTGGTGCATCGCCTTCCCATTCACGAGATGGGAACTCGCCATCTCAAGATCAGACAGTATTTTCATCACAAGATGCAGTTCCCCCAAAGAGAAGCATCTCCGATTCCGCTCATAAAATATGGCATAACATCTGGTCGTGTATTTTATAGAAAGGTAGGGATTAGAATTAAATAGATTGTTCTCATTTCTGTCCATGGGATACTGTTTAGAATATTAATAATTATGATGCAGAAGGGTGTTGTGTTGTGCTGATCCTCTTTCGCAGCAGGAGTTTCTTGAGGGCTATCATTAACTTATAGTTAATTTGTAAATAATAGCTGTAATTGTGATTGTGCAGAAGAGACTCATGTTAACAACATATTTAAAGATGACAGTGGAAACGATACCGAATATATTGTAAATGATATATTTCAGCCGACACAATATAATATTAAGTCTTGATGAAATAATATTTGTAACATCACTTACAGAAAATCACATATTATAATGAGTTGGTTTGGAATTTGCGATACCGAAGATATTGTAAATGATATTTTAGAGAATTTAAAAGTAGTAAATATTTTGTTTAAAAGTTGATTAGGGTTGTTGGAAGTACCAGCGACCGGGATTTTATATTCGGAAACTTAAATTTTAAATTCTCCTTTTCCAACATGTCGGCAAAAAATAATAGTAGAAATATATATCATTACGTAGAAATGATCTAGATTACAATACATTAACAGGCCTGAGGCATAAATCTTGTTCCCCTCAAATCCTTAGACCAACTACAATCCGTCATTAATGGCACGCAGAGGTCACTCAAATTGACATCCAGCAGATTCAGAACATCCTCGGGCATTCGATCCTTTAAGCTACTCTATGCAATGCCAAAACTCTATAACAGAAATTCTTTATCTCGCTACCTCCTCCCCTAAAGTTCTCTCAGTGACTTCTCTATGATGTAGAAATCTTGTCCAAGCTTACTCTTCTGCACATGCTCCTTTTTTCCTTTTTTCCCCCTCCTGGCCTCCAGCATGCTTATTCAAATACACTCACGATCAGCCACAGGTCTCTTACCCTCCTAGCGGCATTCATTGTAAACTTTGAGTTAAAAATGGGAGCCGGTACACTTTTTCACTCTCCATGCATCCACATTTGGGCTTCTAGAATCTATAGGATATGTGGCAGGCTTGATGGATTCTCCCATAATATTGCGTTGAGTGAAGCAAAGGGATGTAGCGTTTGAAGGGAGGAGATCCTTGTTACTTTGTATGTGCATTTGTAATGCTTTGTTTAATGTAACATATGGCTGTAAAATTTAAAAAATAAACCGCATAAATCCATTCATCACATATTAAATCGTTTAACAAATTTGGGTTAAGATTTACTCATTGCAGATTAAATCTTCAACAATAGCAGCTATAGATTTGATTGTACGTGCAGAAAATTCCAGTACCACTACCACAGTAATGACTGCCCAAATAGCAGCGTCCCCAACAAATCCTTTGAACAAAGGATCTGTGAGATAGAAAGGAGAAACACAACACAGTGAAAATCCAACCTTGAAGGCATGTATAATTTTACGTGGGTCGTCTTTACCCATTTTTCGAAGTTTGTCTGAAGAAAGACGTGGGCGATCTGGTCCTCAAGTTTTTGAACATCTTGGGTCATGGAGGAATATTATCAAACTACAATTATATATAAAACTACAGTGAGTAAACCTCTGTGCTACAATTATATATAAAACTACAATTATATTGCTATTGACAAACCCATGAAGCGTTTCATTCCAATTCAAATAAGCAAATATCTAAATTATAATTATATAACTTTATTGTATGATTCCTTCTCACTTGCATCTCTCATAAATTAAACAGCAGTTGTATTTGAAGTCTATTTAATATTAATTACCTATTCCTTTTCAACTCTGGATTTAGCAACAAAATTTTCAGGTTTATACAGTGAAAAGTGGGTTTGTTGCAAACTCAAAATTGAAGGATAACAATCAATCTCCAACAAAATAAGTCGATCATAGAAATGTGTTCCATTATTGATCAACTCATAATTTAATAGTATAAGATCAATTTCCAACATTAGTGAAAGTCATAAAGTCATAAATTAAAGTGAAATTAACAACTAATTCCTCACAACTTTTACATTCTAAGCCGAAGGGATACGATATCTTACTGAAGAATCCACAAGTAGCGTTGAGGCAATTAGGTATCTGATGGTTGCAAGAACAGAAATTGAATAGAGCTACTATAAGCACAAGAAATTGCAGAGGTCTGGCATATATCAGAAATCGGGGCAGTGACTGGAAATGGATTGTTGTCATCCTGCGAAGCAAGAAAGGAAGAGCCGAGAAATATGTTTCACTTTCAAATCTTCAAATCCGAGCTAGGCTCATCTAATGATGCTGCTATTTCACGCATTGCTTCTTCAAAGGATTCCAACCAAGGTTCCACTAATGATGTTGTTCCTTCAGAGAACGTCAAAGAATTTGGTCTTAATTTTGAGTATTCAGAGTTTGCCAAGAATTCCCACTCAATAGGTTGTCACCATAATCATAAACAAATGGTTGTCACCATAATCATAAACAAATGCTTACCAAGCAAGCACTATGATTGAACGTATATATGGGGTTTTGCCTGTCTTTTTCTCTATTTTATTTTTACTGGCTACTCATTCTTGGTATGCAGAAGCTTATTATTTTCGGAGATCATGTCTAACAACAGCTGCCACGCTCTCACACGCGCTGTCAATTGAGCCCTGGTTTTCGCCTTGCAAAGGGTCTCAGAAGCCCATATCTTGTCATCGTTTCCAGAGGATCATCCCTGTAATCGCTGAGACAAGGTTGTATTGGCTGGCGATTTGCAAAGAAAGAATTGTTGAGTAGCCAGTGATGAAACACCCTCCTCCCGTCCCGGCTGAGTGCAGCCAAAAATATATATTTCAATATATATATATACATATTTTAAATATATATTTTAATTTAAAATTAAATTAAAATGTAATTCTAACTTTAATTTATATTTTAAATTTAAATTAATATTTATATTAAATTTAAAATAAAGTTTTATATTAATTTTTTTTTCTAAATTTAAAATATTCAATATTATAGTTAATTATATCTCCTATAAATTTAATTTAAATATAATTTTAAATTAAATTTTAAAAGAAATAAATATTAATATATATTTCAATATATGTTTGTTTTAAATATTATCCAAGAGAAGAAGCTTGCCATGAAAATGAAAAGTAGAATATTCCATCCGTAGGCGAATCCCTCTAATTACTACACGTACATTGAAAAAATTAATTGCACATTTCACTCTCTAATTACTACACACACATTGAAAAAATTAATTGCACATTTCACTCTTGAGAATGATTGGGAGGAGAATCCCTCTATGATCCCACATTTCACTCTCTAATTACTACACAGACATTGAAAAAATTAATTGCACATTTCAGTCTTGATAATGATTGGTAGGCAAATCCCTCTATGATCCCTCTAATTCCTACACAGACATTGAAAAAAAATAATTACACATTTTACTTTTGATAATGATTGGTAGGGGAATTCCTCTAATTGCTGAGTGGATTTTATTCCTAAGTGGATTTGATCCCTTTAATGATAGTAGCTTATTATTTTAATTGATTATAATGTTATCTATTTCGGAGATTGCTAATTGTGTCGAGCTATTTAAGAGGTATTATTCCAGTAAGAAACTAAAGATAGTAAGTTTACATGGATGTAATCCCTTGGCACATGTAACATCAATGGAAAATTTCACACCATGTAATTATCTACAAAAAATTTAACCCCATGTAATTATCTGCAAAAATATGTTGGCCTACTAAACAACCATGCAAGGCTTCTTAACGAAATACCAAGTTCATAATTTACAAATGCGTTTTACTAACATAGATCTATCTTAAAAAAAGTCTACCAATTGTCGAAATAAATCAAATTTCTAACTTTAAATCCTTTTTACTGGAAATGTTAAAAAAATGTACAGTAATGTAGAATGTGCCTCTTCTATGCAAAACAAAAGAAGAATGATTGTTTGGGGTAAAATGGAAAACCCTAGTGTGACTCTAAATATAAACCATATTTACATTTACTTAATCCTTAGAAAATTATTGTCTCTATTTTCCAGTTTAACAATTTATTCAATCCTTAATACTTATTACTTATATTGAGATCATCCTCATAATTCTATTTTTGTTTTCAACTTAACATGTTCCTCACAATGTTGATCAAACTTCAGTTTTGTGTAACCCCCCACGACTGAAACCAGCCTAGATCCAAATCCTAGGCTCTATCAAGCACCGAGAGGGATCAAATATCCCGAGGTGCAAACCTCTTCTCGGGTATTGCACTAAAGGAGGTTTTCACCTCGGGAGATTTGATCCCTCTCGGTGCTTGATAGAGCCTAGGATTTGGATCTAGGATGGTGTATTTCCATTTGAGGTTCTCAGTTAAGATGTCTCATCATACCAAACTTGATGAAAAGCTTGGGGGAGCTGATAACTTCTGACCTTGGAAGTATAGGATCTCCCTGGTCCTAGAAGAAAATGAGTTGGACTCCTACATCAATGAGGAGGTTCCAATTCCAGAGGGAGATGAGACTAAGGCCTTACACAAGAAGAAGTTGGTTATGGCTAAGAGGATTATTGTTGATTCAATCAAGGATCACCTCATACCACAGGTGTCCTCCCTAAAGACACCTAAAGCTATGTTTGATGCCCTAACTAAAATGTTTGAAGGGAAGAACATAAACCGGAAGATGACTTTGAGGAACCAGTTGAAGAATGTGAATATTTAGAATGCAAAGACCATACAAGCTTACTTCAAAACGGTCTCCCAAATCAAAGAACAACTTCAAGCAGTGGATGAAGAAGTGGAGAATGCAAAGATTGTAATGACCACCTTGAATGGTCTCCCTAGGACATGGGACTCTTTCATTCAAGGGATCTGTGCCAGAAAGAAGTTAGTCAAGTTCAGCAGACTATGGGAAGAATGCTCACAAGAAGAAGCTCAGATAGTAGCTCGAGAAGAAAAGATGGGAATTGAAGATCAAGCTCTCACAATTCAATCCAAGAAAACCAGAAGGGACCATCATCACCATCATCATTCTAAAGGTAAACACTCTTCCTACAAGAAAACTCAACTTAGATGTTATACTTGTGATGAAATAGGACACTATGCCAAATATTGTCCTAGAAACAAAATAAACTCTCACAAGAAGAAAAACAACAAGAGAAAACATCATGCTCATACTACAGACGATGATGAACCTTCCACAAAGAGAAACAAGCAAGAAAGTGATGATTCTTCAAGTGATGAAGATTATGTTTTGATTTCCACTCTCACGGGAAACATTACACATGGGAGAAATGAATGGCTTATATACAGTGGAGCTTCCAAACATATGACAGGATTCAAAGAGTCTTTTGTGAGACTATCATAACATGAATCACCTCACAAGGTGAAACTCAGAGATGACTACCAGTATCCAATAAAAGGTAGTGAGGAATCCTCCTATAAGCTAGACTCTGGAAAGTCTATGAAGATGAAGGATGTATTGTTTGTACTGGGACTTAAGAAGAACCTCCTATCCATATCTGCATTAGATGCAAAAGGCATGAGAGTTGCATTTATAGATGGTCAAGTTCTCATGTGGCCAAAAGGAAAGACTTTTGATGATGCAGTAGTGATTGGGGAACAAGAGGGAGGCCTATACAAATTGAAGAGCCATTCAGAACAAGATTTAGTCCATGACATAGTACAGCGAAATGAATTTTTCCATAGAAGGCTTGCACATGTGCACTACAGATCACTACACTTGCAAGCAAAGTTGTTGAAGGTATTCTATAAATTCAGGCAAAACATGATGGATTCTGCAAAGGATGTGCAAAAGGAAAGAATACAAAGAAGACATTTCCAAGTATCGAGAGCAAGGAAAAAGGAATCTTGGAAATCATTCACTCTGATGTATGCGATCCGATGTCATCAAGTTCATTAAGCGGGTATCTATACTATGTTTCTTTCATTAATGAATTTTCTAGGAAGACTTGGATTTACTTTATGAAGAACAAAGATGAAGTATTCAGCAAGTTCAAGGAATTAAAAGCCTTGATTGAGAACCACACTGAGAATAAGATCAATATTTTTAGATCAGATAATGGCAGAGAATTCACATCAAATGAATGCAAAGGGTTATGCAAAGATTCAGGTATTAAGAGGGAGTTAACCACTCCATATAATCCACAACAGAATGGAGTTGTAGAAAGGAATAATAGAACGATCATGGAAGCTGCAAGGGATATGCTTCATGATCAAGATCTTCCCATGCATGTATGGGCAGAAGCTGCCAGAACAGCAGCGTATGTATAGAACCATACTCCACACAGAGTACTCGAGAACAAGACACCTAAAGAACTCTTTTTAGACAAGAAACCAGAAGTCAGCCATCTCAGAATATTTGGTTGTCTAGTGTACATACACATTCCAAAAGAAAAGAGGACAAAGTTATATCCTTCAGGAAACAAGGGTATATTTGTGGGATACTCTGAAAGCTCGAAGGCTTACAGAATATACTTTCCAGGATTCAAGAAGATCGACATCAGCAGGGATGTGACATTTGATGAAAACTCAGCTTACAACAAATCTAGAAAAAGGCCTGCTGAAGAACCTGAAGAAACAGAAGCACCTAGAATTCATGACACAACCATGAACGAAGAAATTCAAGAAGAAGATTGAGAATTTGAAGAACCTCAAGAACCTGTAGATACACCTTAGGAGAAGAATCCTCATAAGAGGAAACTTTCTTGTGTATGAGAAGCTATCTAAGGTGCAGCAAAGATATGGGGCTCCAGAAGAGAATCACAGAGAAAGAAACAGGACCATGTCCTGCTCCAGCTATGTAGCATTATTATATGATTTCATTGATAAAGAACCTTCCAACTATTAAGAAGCGGCAGAAAGGAAAGAATGGAAGGATGCTATGATTGAAGAGTATCAATCGATCATGAAGAATGATGTTTGGGATTTTGTCCCAAGACCAGAAGTGAAGTCAGTTGTAACTTCCAAATGGATCTACAAGATCAAGCATGCTGCAGATGGCAGCATAGAAAAATATAAAGCAAGATTTGTCGCTCATGGCTTCTCCCAAAAAGAAGGAATAGATTATGAAGAAAATTTTGCACCTGTATCCAGATACACTTCCATCAGATCAGTACTTGCTCTGGCTGTATTGATGAAATGGAAGATACACCAAATGGATGTCAAGACTGCTTTCTTGATGGTGTAGTAGAAGAGGAAGTGTATGTGGAGCAGCCACTCGGTTTTGAGACACATGATAGGGAGTCTCATGTGTGTAGATTGAAGAAAGCCCTGTATGGTTTGAAACAGGCACCTAGGACATGGTACGGTAGAATTGACAGCTTTCTATCTAGTTTGGGCTTTACCAAGAGTAAAGTAGATTCCAACCTTTACTACAAGGTTGAAGATGGAAACCCAATGATGCTCCTACTATACGTAGATGATCTGTTTGTAACAGGTATGGATGGGTTGATTGCTGATATGAAGAGGAAGCTTGCTACCGAGTTCAAAATGAAGGACTTGGGTATGATGCATTATTTTCTAGGCATGGAGGTGTGGCAGAATGCAGATGGAATTTTCTTGGGACAAGGGAAATATATGATAGAGATTATGAAGAGATTCAAGATGATGGACTACAAGGCCATGACCACACCTATGGAATCAAACCTGAAGCTATTGAGTGATGCTTCATCAGAAGCGGTTGATGCTACGATGTATCGTCAGATGATCGGGCCCTTGATGTACCTAACGAACATGAGACCAGATGTTTGCTTTGCTATGAACACCTTAAGCCAGTTTCTAACAGATCTGAGACATGTTCACTTGATTGCTGCAAAGCATATTCTGAGGTACCTGAAGGGTACAGTTGATTATGGGCTCAAGTATGAGGCAAGTCAGAAGATTAACCTAGAGGATTATGTTGATTCAAATTGGGCAGGCAGTGCCATCGATAAGAAGAGCACTTCAAGGTGTTGCTTCAGTATGGGATCAAGTGTGATCTCTTGATTTAGCAAAAATAAATCCTGTGTGGCACTGAGTACAGCTGAAGTAGAGTATGTTGCATCCTATTCAGCTAGTTGCTAGGCAGTATGGCTGAGGAAGATACTGTCTGATTTATTTGATATCTAGTTAGATGCTACTTATATATATAGCGACGACTAAAGTTGTGTGAAGTTGTTGGAGAACCCGGTGTTCCATGAAAAGTCGAAGCATATTGAGATCAAGTATCACTATATCAGGGATATGGTGCAGAGAGGAGCAGTGAAGCTCTAGTATGTTGTGATGGATGAACATATAGCTAATGTGTTGATGAAGCCATTGGCCAGAGTGAAGTTTGAGTACTTCAGGGAGAAGCTTGGTGTTCTCCAAATCGAGGTTCCCTCCAAAGGGAAGTGATGAGTCCATGAGCCATTCTGACATGGTGAGAGGATTAAGTTCCTTCCATGGTCAGATGTAAGTGTTAAGCCATTTTGTCATGGTGAGAGGATTGGTTCCTTCCATGTTAGATATGAGTGCTGACCCATTCTAATATGATTGTGGAATTGGTTCCTACATGATCAGATATAAGGGTTATTGCCATTCTCTAAATGGAGGTACCTGGTCAGTTACCAGGAATACTCAGTCTAGGACTGAGGGACGTTCTGATATGACTGTGAGATGTAGTCTCGCATGATCAGATATAAGTGCAGGTCCATTCTGATGTGATTGAGGGATGTGTTACCACTTGATTAGATATAAGGGTTGTTTCCATTCTTTGAATGGAGGCACCTGGTCAGTTACTAGGGATCCTCAGTCTAGGACTAAGGGCCTTTCTGACAATTCAAGGTCAGATGTAAGGGTTGTGCCATTCTGATGAGTCAAGGTCAGATGTAAGGGTTGTGCCATTATGAAGATTCAAGTTCAGATGTAAGGGTTGTGCCATTCTAACATGTTGAGAGGATGAAGTTCCTTCCATGGTCAGATGTAAGGGCTGGGCCATTCTGACATGGTGAGGGGATTAAGTTCCTCTCATGGTCAGATGTGAGTGTTAGGCATGCCTTTCTAATGATTCAAGGTCAAATGTAAGCGTTGGGTGGGCCATTCTGACTTAGGGTCAAATATAAGTGCTAAAGAAGACCTACATGGAGGCTAGGCCTACACCCAACATGAAAAATTCCTGGCTCTGTAGAACTTTCTGTGACGAGAAGAATCATGAGATAACACTAGTGATGTTGACCTAGTGATGATCTAGATCCAGTGATGATTCAGATCCAGTGATGATGATCCAGATCCATTAATGATGATCCAGTAGTGATGATCCAGATCCAGTGATGATCCAGATCCATTGATGATGATCTAGTAGTGATAATCCATATCCAGTAATGTTTTTCTAGCAGAGATGATCTAGATCAAGTGATGATCTAGATCTAGTGATGATGATCCATATCAAGATGAAGATGACATAAAGATGACGAGAACTCGATGATGATCCAGATGATACAGAGAATAAGACTTGTGCTGATAAATTGTGTCAAGAGAATACCTTCCTAGGTAAGAGGGGGTGTTGATGTAATTGTAACTTCGAAATGTATTCACTTGTATATCTTATGTATTGTACCCCGATGTTTATTCCGGGAAGTGTTTGTAATGTAATTGAGTCATGTCATGCCCTGATTTTCCGATCGAGAGTTTCTATAATGTAAACAAATCATGTCAAGTCATTTTTGGTAACCCTCTTATTGATCAAGGGTTAAAGTCCCTGCAGTTCCAGGGCCCTAGGGTTATTAGACTCTCCTAGTGAATTCGGCCCTAGTGAGTTATTGTCAAGTCAGGAATTAGTACAAATAGAGAGTGAGCCTCTCTATTTATCACACACTCACTCACACTCAGTTGTAGCGCATGGCTAAGGGAGAAGAAGTTGTTGGGGCTAGAAAGAAAGAGGCTACTATTGTCGGGAGATCATCTTACTATTTTTGGGGTTTACTTTGGTGTTGATTCTATCTCTGAAAAAGTTGCGGGGTTTTCTCCATTTATGGTTTCCCTGAGGAAAAACATTGTTTCCATTGTCTCTTGTGTTTGATTGTTGTACTTTTTATTCTCTCAGTTAAATATCCTAACATAATGCTAGCTTTAATGATAAAATTCTAATAGTTTTACCATCACCTGAATGAGTAATTTGATAGACTGATAACAAATTGCAGGAAATTTTTGGAACACATAGTACATCACTGAAATGACCATTTTCTACTGGAATTGTTCCAGATCCTACAACACTAAGAGATCTATCATCACCAACAAATATTTGTTTGGTGTTACATTCATGCATAGTAGAAAAGATGACTTGATCCTTAGCCATATGATAAGATGCTCTAGAATCAATGAGCCATTCAATTGAAGTAGAAGAAGAAGATGCAGTATAAGAGTAACCAGAAGCACAAAGTGCATGTCCATGAGAGGTACATTCTAAAGACGAATCTAAGCTGATGTGGTGCTTCTTCATTCCTGCTTCTAAGGATGCCATCTTCTTGAAACACTTAGATTCATCATGATTATCTTTCCCAAAAATTGCAATGACGCTCAGTCTTCTTTCCTTTCTGCTAGGATCCTTTGTCATTTTTTAAAGGAGCTAACTGAGAGGGTTTGGGACCCTTGTTTTTTGGCTTATTATTTCAAAAATTCTATTTCTTGGGAGGCTTGGACTTTTCTTTCTATTGGGACAATAAGGCTTTCCCAAATGTATCTGCATTGTTAATTATTCCAAGATGAATGAGTTTATATTGCTCTCTAATTAAGGAATCACAAAAGGATTCAAGGCTAGGATCTTGATAGCTAGCTGTAGTCAAGGATTCTTTCATGGAGTAGAATGTAGATGCAAAAATAGAATATGCAGATCCAAGTTTGGAAAGAATATGATAAATATATTGTTTGTCTTCTTTCTTAATCTTGCATTATGAACATAAGAGTCTAAGAGTTTTATACTTAGATAAATATTCTTGAATGCATGAAAAATCATTTGGATTCAAGAAATCAACTCATTCTCAAGTTGATGAGCTCAAATTTCATTGTGTTTACCAAACACAGATTCCAACTTTTCCCAAGCTTGATCAGGTTCATCAATTCTAGATATGTGGAATCGCAAATCAGTAGAGATTGACATCCCAATCAATCCATGAGCTTCATCACATCTATTTTCCCATTTAATTTTCTTATCATCATTAGTGGGTTCTGTTTCTTTCCCTGAGGTTATCCTGAAAAGTCCCCTATTTCGCAGAACATCCTCCATACGAGATTTCCATAAGAAATAGTTAGAACTTGTAAGTATAATATCACAAGGGGTGGCCATACTATAAATTAATCACTGAAATAATAGAAACTAACTATTTGGATGCAAAGAGATCGAAAAAATATGCGGTTTTAAAAAAAATGGCACTGAAAACTGATTCTGGATGATGAAGTTATGCTTGATCAAAGAAAATGTTGAAGATGTCCCCAATAGTGACGTGGCAGATATTAACTTGACCAACTAAAAAAAGAACCCCCCTCTTCCCAAGATCAACCTTTGACAATCACTTTACCATAAATTTGTTTTTAAGTGAATCACTTTTGTAAAATAAGTGATGTTCACTTTTACAATAATGTTACTTTTAAATAATGCAGCAATAAATTAAAAGACTTAAGTGACTCACTTTTTATTTTATTTAATTTATGTGAGATGCACTTTTACAATAAAGTAACTTGAAAATAGAAATTGCATGCACTAAAAAATAGCTTAATAAAACTTGAACTCAAGACATATTAAGGAATAAAACAACTTTGGACCAAGTGAGCTAAGTTTAAAAGGTATGTAAAAGAATGAAAAGAGGAAGGGGGATTTTTTTTTTTTAACTCTTCTCTCTCATTCTCCGTGTTTGCATTTTTTTTGTGCAAATCACAAAAATAACGAAAAACAAAAACGAACAAAAAATATTTTCCACACAATGGGGTTAGATCTTGGTTAGCTTACCCAGAAAGTCTACGTTTTCAAGATTTCTCGCTGCTTCTGATTTGCCGTGATCACATAAGGTGCATCGCAAAAAGCATACGTAGCCGAGAAGACAAAAAAAAAAACTTTCCCTTGTTGTTTCTGATTCGCCGCGATCGCCCAAGGTGCACGGCAAAGAGCATGCACATCTAGGGAAAGCAACAGTCCAAGACTAAACAGTTAAGATCTAATAATAAAACTGATTAAATATGAGAGATTTAAAAAAAATAAAACAAATCCGTCACTGTAACATAATACCTTTAGATTTGCCGAAATGGGTGTTTCTGGAACAAACGAAAAAAGTTTTCGATGAAACAAAAACTATTTCCCAATGGAAATGATGCTCCGAATGCAATGGAGAATCTCCCATAGGAAAAAAATGCATAAAAATCTAGAACCAGAAACCCTTTTAAATTTTCGACAACACTAGTCCCAGATCCTAATCAAAACTAAAAGCGGCTCTTCATAAATGCTCTAATACCATGTTCAGGTACACAAGGTACTCCCAAAAGACCGAACACCTTGAGCAACTACTTCACACAAATAGATCACAGATCAACACACCGATGTTTGTCACGTGGTTAAAACCCTCAAGAGGTAAACAGTCGATGGCCCCAACCAAATAGTTACTTGGAGCAATTTATTATGCAAAAGAAAGAAAGTTACAGGAGCTTCTCATAATCGATCAACTATCCAAGGACCCTCTAAGCTCTTTAAATAGAGATCATAGACCAATCGGGTGTTAAGCCACGGATCAATGGTAGGTATGAGCTAAGAGAAGTTGAACCATTGGATCACTCTATCTCTATAACATATCGTGACCATCGGATTAGAATATTTGCAAATGCATACTAAAGAAACACACTTTTACCTAACGGATATATTACACAAGTTGATCTTAACTAACTCCTAAGTTTCTAAATATCCTAACATACACAGCTGAGTGAAAGTAATGATTTCGAGCTTACTGTGAAAGCTGAGAACAAAGAAGACTTGTCATATGATGATGATCAAGAACAGAAAGAGGAAAAAGATGATCTCAAGCATTCATATGTTATGCTTGAGGAGTCTAAAAAGAAGGGTATTGAGGATTTGCCGATTCTTGTAGGAGACTTGGGACAACATGAATATTTGGTGATTAAGTCATCAAATAAGACCATCAGGTCTTGTGATTTAAAAACTGACAATGTAAATGTGCTTGCAGGTTATGTAGAAGATAATCTATCTTTTGAAGTTGTCTTGAGTGAAGCTGGAGCTTGGCAAGAAAGATGTGATGAAGAGCGTCTTCCAGGAAAAGACAAAGATGAAGTGTTACAGCAGAAGGAAATTGAAAATTCCTTGTCAAGTGATGAAGGTAACACCAATGAAGATGAAGCACTTATGCTTCCTATGATGAAACCTGGTATTAACAAAGATAAAGAGGAGTTGACTTGTCTGCATGGTCAAGAAAAGATGGTTGGACAGACATCTAGAACTGTCACAGTGATGAAGGATTGGAGTTTTATTCTAATAGAAGATGAAGAAGCAGTGTCTTGGAGAGATTGGGCTTGTCACAGAGCAGGAGATAGCAGTGAAGATGAAAGTGAGATAGCTATGTCTCAGACTAAAGAGGGATTAGTCCTAGAACTGAAGAAAACTTAAGGTTTCCAGGAAAGGCATAAAGATGAGGAAGATGTCAAGCATGAAGATAATGTGCTTGAAGAAGCTGACAGGGAGATGTTATTGCTACAGAACCTGTTAGAGAAATTTGATTCAAATTTTGAATGGAAACCTTAGGTAAACAAGTTGTGTTTCAATAGTTTTGATGAAGAGATGAAGTACCCTAAGGAGTGCATAGGCAAGGATGAAAGTGTGAAAGATCTACTCAGTCTAGATGGACAGATGGAGTTGTTGTCAAGCAATAACAAAAGCAGAGATGAGTTATTGTAGCAGAAGGAGTCTATAGAGCCCTTAATTAATGAAGACAACAATCTTATTGGGGATGCGATAGTCATGTCTTATGAGAGATAATTTGTTCCTGATGTGGATAAAGAAGATTTGGTTTACTCAGAGAGCCAAAGTAAGGATAATAGATAGACCTTTGGGACTGTCACAGAAGTGAGAAATCAGAATTCTATTCTGACAGAGATGGATGAGATAGCTTCCAAAATAGTTTTATTCAGTGACAATGAAGAAGAATATCATAAGTATGAATATGAGGCTACTGTGTCTCAGGTGGACGAAGAAGCAATCTTGGGACTGAGCAAGACTAAATTAACTGACAGAAGTAGTCAAGGAATTGAAGGACAATTATTGAATATTGTCAAGACAGAGACAGAGAAGAGTTTTGCTGACACAGAGATTCAGCATACTGAAGAAGTGCTTGAAGAGAATCAAGTAATCAATTGATGGCTAAAATGCTTGTTGAAAGTGTTTGAACAAGAGGAAGAAATTGTAGTCAATGAGGAAGACATGTTTCTTGTTATAAAAGAAACAAGAGAAGATACAGGTTCACAGTTCTATGATGTGTTTACTAGTATACTAAGAGGAGTGATTGAGTATATGACTGTAATCAGAAAACTGAGAGACAAATTACTTTTTGAAAGTAAATTTACGGACAGAAAGCATGAGAGGGATATTGCAGGGGGAGATGCTTATGAAATAATAAAGGAAGTAAGGGTGGACGCAATATCAAGAGTAGTATTTGAAGCAATTCTGAAAGTAAAAATAGGAATTGGGTTAAAAAGAGTTGAATAAAATGCTCAGTAGTTTAGAGATGAATGGAAAAATTACAGCGAAGTGCAGTGGCATAGTGAAAAGAACAAGAGTTTTTGTAGCAGCAGACTGAATTGAAAAGTTCCATAGATGAACTATGGGAGTTAATGCAAATACCTAAGCAGAGTTATAGTAGAATGAAGAAAGCAGTCCACTGTGGAATTATTTGAAAAGTGAAGAATGATGAAGGTAAAGACAATGGACTACTACAATATAAGGTTTGGAAGCTTGGAAGGTTACAGCAAAAGAAAAATGAAGATAGTGGAGCTTCTGGACAGCAGTAGACAAAATTTTAGGATATAGGAGAACAGAAGCTGAAGACATATGACCAGGAGGTCATGATTTCTTTCTACTTTAGGAGTCTGATGCAGGAGAATTAGCTCTCAAGGCCAATTACTAAATTTATGGTCAGACACTAAGGTCTAGACATTATCCCAAGGAGGGGTTCATTATAAAACCATTGTAAACTTTCATGTAAAGTATTTTATTTCCTAGAAATTCTAGATAGGATAATAGATCTAATCTGATAGGTGTCAGTTCTAGATGAGTCTTGTTGAGGAGTATTTCGGTTTTTTGATGAGTCATAGTTTGTTAGCAGTGATAGGCATGATGACCGATCCTAACTCCCTATGTGGAGATCAAGCCACAAGTGATAGGGACATTTCTCAGCATGCACGGTAGTGGTTTGTTTTGGTTGCATGACCACTCAACAAAGGAAGTCGTAGTTTTAGGTTTAACAAATAGTTTTGAGATTTAGAGGGGGCTCTTCTCTTTAGCATTTTGAATTCCAAGTTGCAGAGAAGACGACAGACTTGTGTCTGGTTCCTACTTGTAAATATTTTGAAGAATCGAAATAAGAGAGATCCAAGTTGTGTGCATTTTCCTTTATTTATTAATAAAAGTATCTATCATGTGTTTGTAGGGTTGTTAACCTTTATGCATGTGTTGTTTTGAACGGTGTATTTTGCAGAGCCAGCTTCGGCGTTTTCCTAAACATTTGTGTATTTTCGTGAAGTGTTGATTTCATGCATCAATTTCTTGCTTGAATAGTTGAAGTAGACTGTTACGGAGAAAACTTCCTATGGCTTGGGGTACCACAACAGATAGAGTAACCATAGAAATCAATCCCTTCCCAATATGCAAGAGAAATAAACATCTAACACTAAAGGATCTTGAAACATACCTTATTCCGAATGGTTGATGTAGATCCATGTTGAGCTTTTTCAATCTCGCTTGTGTTAGCAATTTGCTCTCTCAACAATCAGCAAACAAGACAAGCATGCTATATAATTGTGTTAGACCTACTCTAGCATATATAATCAATAACATATAAGCATTTAAAAACATCCATGGATTCAATATTCATTTAAATACACATTATTGGACAGGAAAAGATATTTCTATTAATATAAATCAAAGATTACAAGAATGACAACCTATATCGGCACGTCTACAAACCAAAGAAACTGAGTCCTCCACCTGGGCCTCCATCACTTCAATCGTCCATCTCTTGATAGCAAGCTAACAAGAAAAGGCAAGCTTGGGAAGAACACAAAGTGCTCCAAGGGACAAAGGGATGCAAACTCAAGTATAAGCTCTGGCAACAATGGACTATAGTTTTCTTGCTCTTCAATTCCTCTCCCTTCAATGTATCCAAAGGGTTCCTTATATAATGCTTCAATGGGGTAATGGAAGGTCAAATCCGAGCAATCTCAAGGCATATGGAAGGCCAAGAGACAAGTCACTCAGCTCCACATCAAGGAAAACTCCAAAACTATTTGGCCTTTTGCACACATCCCGTCGTACGTGGGTTTAAGGGTCATATCTGCATATATACACAAGAATAGGTCTAAAATTCACATATGGCAAATAATGCATGTTTTTAGGGATGATCTTGGAAACATCAAAGGTACAAAAATGGTCCATGGGGTCCAAAGAGTCTGTAGAGGGATAGGGAAGGACATAAATGTGTGATCCACCATTGTTAAAATCATATGTAACAGATGCCCTCTAATGTGTGAGGTCAGAGGGGTGATACAATGGCCAAAATATATTATAACTCCATCCTAGAAGTGGAGTGATGAAGAACCAGGTGAAAGAACCAGCCATCCAATAGTATAATACAATAATCAAACTCTGCACATGACTACAAGTACATATAGCAGTCCCGGATACATAAGAGTACAATGGCCATGAATAGGCATGATACAAAATATGACATGTGTGGTCATTGCCATGTACAATATAGATAGATCAGAATATCCATGATGAAGATATACAAAGGATCAGGATATCCATAATGGCTAAAGATATCTAACATACACTGGAATCAAGTCATGACAACTGAAATCTCATGAACACTAGCACGATCAAGGAGGTAGCATATATGAAATTCCACCAATCTGGAAGGTCTTATACACAATCCGCTATGAGTACATGTCCTACTATGTGAATAGAGTTGTCGAGATCGAACATAGTAGTCCATCGTCTGATTACCGATCATTGATGTATACTGTTAACAGACACAAGATCACCCACCAATAATGAAAATGGCAATCAAGGTAACAGAGTGCAAACTAACAAGTGTGAATAAATGTGTTGAGGTTGAACACTTGAAAGAATCCATCGATCAGGGGACATTGATGTATTCCCAAAACTGTCGATGGTGAGAGAACCTGCCACTGATGACTGCAAGTCTCAAGGAACTCAAAATGACTCTAGACTCCTATCCCAGAATAAATGATCTGAAGTCAATGGGATGAAATTCGATGGAAGGAGGGAATTAAGGCATCCCCCATCATCCAACATGAGGTACTCAACAAAGCTGTATAATGTGGAAGGAATCGATCATAATGTGCACAAACCAGTACCAGTACCAAGAATGGCCGACATGCAAAGTCAAGAGAACTGAGGAATGGCCGACTCAGGTTTCAACTTCCTTTGAACAAGAGCATAAAGGTGAATGGTGACTGAATGTAGGCAGCATAGACTCAATATACAAAACTGGAACATCTCTACGACATAGGAGGCATCGACAAAGGCTCCATAAGGACTGGAAGCTTAACCAGTTGGTGGAGATAAACTCAGATAAACGAGTACAACTCCTAAAGTCAAACTATTAACCCAACCAATGGATGTGATATACAGTGTTTTGCTTGAAGGCGACATGACTCAACTACTGCCAAAGATAACATCTTCTCCTGTCCGGATTTTTGGCTTTTTTTGGGGGGGGGAATTTTTCAAATATTTTGAAAAGGTTGAAAAAGAATAAAAGTGCTTTATAATTACAAACTAGGAGGAGACGAGTGTCAAGGGGCAAACAAACTAGTTCCAAGCAGCAGACCATACCTATGCTCAATGCAAGGACACATATGTAGGATAATGACACTCGGGGGAAAGTCCCCTCCCGGTAAAAATGGGGAATAAAGCTACAAAGGATATGTAAAATGGCTCTGATTGGCTAGACATGAGACAAGCTCGGGCTAGATGGCAAATAATCAAAGTTAGGAAAGCCGGCATAAGGCTCAATAAGGAAAGCAAAACTCATGATGATGCAATTACAACTTAACATAAGGGAGTCCTGGGGAAAAAGGCTAGCAAAAAGATCAAGAGGAGTATGAGGCTCTTGCGAAAAGTCATGGCGATACTATACAAAGGACTCCCACACCCTAAAGGAAAAATGTCGACATGGGAACCAAATGTAAATCAGGAGCTAACTAGGGCACCCATGTATAGTCAAGCTCTACCATTCACATCTTGACTCTTCTAAAATCAATAAGAAGGTTTCGTGACAAGATAGAATGGGTTCGTAACTAAGGTTCTCATGAAACGGTCATAAGGTCATGCAAAGTGCAAACAGATGTGAATCCTAACCTATATGCCAGTTTAGACATAATACCTGAAATTGGCACGAATGAGTCAAAACCATGATCAAACTGTGCTCAAAACAGACTCTCATTTGAGCTCAAAACCTCCAACATGAATTCTGGGAGCATCGTCTGGAAAAATTTGACACCGTTTGTTCCAGGTAACTCCTCATGTCCTCCTCTTACCATTTCATGCAAATTTTTTGAGTTTCCATGGTCAATTTCATTTTCTAGGAAAATCTAAAGTATGTGTTTCGGCCCACGTGGATATTGAGGTTTTTTCTGCGTATAGGGCTGGCCATACATGAAAAAATTTCCCAAAACCACGTACATACATGGTTGTTTTGAAAATAGTCACATATGCGGCCACAAATAAGGATTTCTAAGGCAAACAATAACCGAAAATCATGTTTTTTGTGCAGGATGGTTCTAGAATGGGGGGAGAGAGAACATGGTGATGTAGAAGAGGCTATACAAGGTGACTTAATGGCTCAACAAGATCTACGTGCATGTGGTTTGTATAATTTTTGGTGCCTTGGCAACCTGAGGACCAAACCAAGACTTTTACAGATGCTAGTGGATTACTGGGATCCAGACTCTGAGTCTTTTCACATTGATGGGATGTCGCTCAGTATAGAGATTGAGGACATGTACTTTATCACTGGATTATCTCGATGAGGAGAGGTGGTAAATATATGATCTCATGGGCTAGGAGGTGGCTTGACTATTGATGAGTACATTGCAGTGTACTACTTTCTGGACATGAAAAAGGTTGGGAATCAAATCCTGACAAACTCGATCCAGGTGCTGGGACTAAAGGCCATACTATTGGCACTCGGCAGGATAGCCAAACTAGCTTCACTCCACCAGGCCTCATGGCCATTGATGTCCTATGCGGTGGAGTGTATGAGACCCACAGTGTATGACTGGAGCACTATGCTGTTGAGTAACATGAAGCAACAGCTCAGTGACTGCAAGATGGGAAGGGTGAGAAACTTTGGTTTTTGAAGCATACTGAGCACATTCTTATTTAAGCATGTACTAGGGCTAATCCCTAGAGTGGACATTCCTCCACACAAAGTTCGAGATCCGGCCCAATGACATTGGTCAAATTTTATGTACAGACTAGGCAGAGGCCGAGGTGGCTAACCCCTACCCAGTGGACTTCTTTCCATGGTGGCAGAGGTAGATCATTGCCATCTATGACTACCCCTATGCATGGATAGATTTTCAAGGAGATCTGGATATGCCCCTACCACTAGGAGCGGCATATGGCGACATAGGTAACGAATCCCAAACCCTCTTTTTAAGTTTTTTGAATTATTAAATTTTTTTGTGTTTTTTGATATATTGACTCAAAAGACATGTTTTGGTGTGATGACACATAGTGACAATCTGTCATGTGTATGGAAATGTTGGACCACGGCGACCTGATGGTTTCCCTCATCATAGACGGAGGGGAAAAGGAGATGACACTATGGGTGTGGATGCAGAGTGGACACTCCAAAGAGTCCACGCAAACTTTGTATGCATGACACACAGGGTACCCATGGTGCAAGTCAAGGACTTGCCTGAGGCCATGCAGCACCAAGTGGTTGGTGTACCACGGGCATGGGTTCGATTATTTCGACAGCTAGTTAGAGCCATGGTGTGCTACCATGATTAGAACCCCCCTCCTCCTTCTCAAGCTTAGAGACCTGAGAGTATTTCTTTTTTTACTACCGTGTATTATATTTTGGTGGTATGGAAGCCCCAATTTCATATTATGACACTTATGTATTATGACGTCACATTTTGGATGTTTAATGAAAAACTTTTATGATGATCGATTTTATTTATTTACATGTGTGTAAAAATGTATGTTTGTGATATGCTTATGGTCTATGAAACAAATGCCAATCTAACACATAGTTAGCATATGATTCAGCAACTTGATTAAAAATTCTTGAAACATGTATGTATGTGATATTCTCAAATTGTCATTCTAGCAATCTCACACATAAGAATATTCATAATAATGTCAGATCCCTAATATGATACAAGCCATTAAGCTATGAAACCACTAACTGTGAATCAAGATGTACCTCAAGAGAGAGAACACCATGTGAAATGGAATCCTGCAATAACTTGATAATGGCACTATATTCAGCAACATTGTTTGAATAAGGCCATAAACATACGCCTCCTGAAGACAATACTTGACCTGTAAGAGTATAAATCACCCAAGTAGTTGAAGCTGATTTTTGAGTGTGACAGCTAGCACCATCAGTGAATCCTATGTAAGAAGAAGACTCCATCGACATCTTCCATAAGAAATGAAAGCTAATCAACAAACCTAATCACCACAAGAAAACCTAACTATGCAATTCAAAAACTATACAATAATATACAACAATCAGCCCTAGCTAAAGATTATGCATAGTATTTTTTAAGATAGATCCCATTTCTAGGCTCCGCTAAGGCTATCCCTTCATAATCCACCAGCTCATAGTCGCCCTTCTCTAACACATGTTTGACTACGTAAGGACCATGACACATGGGATTAAACTTCCATGCCCCCAAGGGTTCTTTAGCTTGATCCCACAAAAGGACCAAATCACCTTCACTAAACTTCCTTGGACAGATAGACTTATCATATTGGACCTTAACACGATGCTTATTTACTTCTAGAGCCACTAAATCATCTCGGCACTACTCATCAAGCTACTCTAAGTGGAGCAAATGTTCCTCCAATGCGGATGTGTCTGGTAAAAGCTCTATAGCTAGCTTCAATGAAGGGATTTCGCATTCAACCGGTAAGATAGACTCCACCCCATGTACAAGCTGATATGGAGAAAAACCAGTGGTAGTATTATCCGTGGTTCTATAGGCCCACAAACCAGGATATAACATGATATGCCAATTCGTCTTGCTTTGTGCGATGGTTCGTTGGAGAATAGACTTAAGTGATTTATTCACTACTTCAACCTGTCCATTCACTTGAGGGTAATAAGAAGAGGAGTGCTCCTGCTTATACCCTAACTTTGAAGCCAACTCTTCCATCATTTTATTCTGAAAGTTCCTACTATGGTTAGTGACAAGCTCTTTCGGAATACCGAACCAAGTAATAATTTGGTTGAAAATGAAATGCGCTGCTGTCTCACCATCGAATTTAATCGTGGGCATAGCCTCTACCCATTTCATGAAATAGGCGACAGCCACTATAATGTGATGATGCCCCCCATCTGAAGCTGGGTTGCAATCCATGAAGTCAATCCCCCACTTGGTGAAGGGACCAGTGGTGATAATAGAATGTAACGAGGCAAGATGCAAGTGCATATTCCATGCAAACAACTGGCAAGGGTGACACTTCTTGACCGCATTGACACAATCTTTGAAGATCGACAGCCAAAAATATCCTGCTCTCAAGATTTTTTGGGTTGTAGAAAGCCCAGATAAATGACCACCACACGCCCCTCCATGGCAATCATTCAGTACAACCTTGGTCTCATCATGGGTTAAACAACGACGTAAAATAGAATCTACCCCATGGTAGTACAAAGTGTTATCCACTATAAGGTACTTCTTAGCTACATGACGTAATACTCATCGCTCATCCTGTGAAAGGTGAGTAGGGACCTTCAACGTTTGCAAATATACAATGATATCCCTGTACCATTGGTCCAAAGTTGAGATAAGGAAAATATGCACATCGACAAATGTATCCTCATAAACCTCCTCCTCCTCCACACTTGGAAAATCAGATATGAGCTCCGTAAAGATCAACGATTTCTTCAATTTCATCGAAATGAATTCGAGATCAAACTCTTGTAAAATAACAATCCATTTATTGTATTTTCCCCCAATCATCCTTCTAGTGAGGATGAACTGAAATGGATTAACATGAGCTACCACCAAGATCTGGTGAAGGAGAATGTAATGTCTCAATCTCTGAACCGTATGAACGGTGACCAAGGAAAGTTTCTCCACATGGTAATAACAAATTTTCGCATCAACAAGGTTTCAACTCAAATAATATATGACATGCTCGTGGAGCTCCTAATCCTCCTAAACCAAAACCATACCAACTGTCTCCATGGACACAACCACATAAATCAAAAAATTGCAGCTATAGTCAGGTGGACTAAGCACGGGGGTCGATGTTAAGGCTCACTTAAGAGCATCAAAGGACTCCTGGGCTCGCTCATCCCAGCAAAAAGTAGTGTCCTTCTTTAAAATACGCATAAAGCCTTTAGTCAAATTGGAAAATTTAACCATGAATCTCCGCAAGAAATTTACCATGCCTTGCAAACACTAAAGATGTCTAATATTATGCGAGGGAGACAATTGAAGTATTGCCTCAACCTTTAAGGGATCGACTCTTATAACCTCCTTGGATACAATGAACCTTAGCAAGCGACCAACAGTTACGCAAAATATGCAATTATGAGGATTTAACCTAACCTGGTAATGGCGGCATCTTTCAAATACTAATCTCAAATGTTATGGATGACGCAATCTCAGAGGAGAATGAGCAGTAAGGTCATCCAAATACACTTCAATAATCATTTTGAGATCATGAAAAATTAAGGTCATAGCCCGCTGAAATGTAGCTTCGACATTTTTAAGACCAAAAGGCATATTTCGATATGCAAAAGTACCCCAAGGACAAATAAATGCAGTTTTATGTTGATCCTCAGGTTTGATCTGAATCTAATTATATCTAGAAAAACCATCCATGAAGGAGAATACCTCGCTTCCTGCACACTCATCCAAAATATGAACAATAAATGGTGTGGGAAAATTATCCTTAGGACAAGCATAATTTAAATCATGGAAATCGATGCATATACGGATCGCTCCCTTCTTCTTATCAACCGGAACAGGATTTGAAACCCACTCCGTCAGGGGAAGGAGATAGATAAAACCGGCTTTTAATAGCTTCTCTATCTCAGCCTTAATAGCGAGTTCTTTTCTAGGATTCACCGCATGCAAACGTTGTCAAACCGGCTTCGCATTCAGATAGGTCTTACTCTCATGTTCGACAATACGAGGGTCAATACCTGGAATTTCTTCATATGACCAAGCAAACATGTCATGAAACTCTTTAAATAGCTCATTATACTCCTTGATCTCATCAGGGGAACAATCCACCCCAATGTAGACATTCTAAAATTTGCCAGGATCGCGAGAAATATTGATAGGAATAGTAGTGATAAATTTGCCATGTTCCCATTGGCCATCTGACCAGGAGAGCTCAATGGAACCACAGGACTACTAATATTCTCGCTAAGAATCTCCCTAAAGTCCTCATGCTCCATACAGTCAAGCTCAGGAAGAAAATATGATCGATGATGTAACTCTTCCCAAGGTGGCTCAACCCCAGACATGGCCTCAATAATGGCTTCATCTGATGGAAAAACATCATCGAGGCAATCATGTGCATGAGAGGACTCAACTCCCCATGCAGGTAGCACACACGAGTCTTCCTCCTTCATCCATGAAGAGGAAGGACTAGGCTCTGCAACACAATCAATATTTGCTTGATATGCTATCATCGTTGCAGGCAATGGCACATCCGTTTAGATAGGTCCATTCGAAGAAATCGGTGAAGGAAGAATCCAAGGATGTTCCATATGGGTAGTGCAAAAAGACACCAACTTCAATGAGTACAAATCCCCACCAAAACTAGATCCGATCATAAGAATGGGCATAGGACATCTAAAGGTTCCCATAAGAGATGGATACATACCCACATCCACACTCCCAGTTGTCAGTTGAGAATGATCGATAATCGGGATAGAAGCTCCCGATGATGCACTAACACTCAGATTACGGAATGATGTTTGATCAATTGTAACGATCTTCCCATTAAATGGAAAGCATACTACTCAAAAGAGAGAAGAGGCTACAGCTTGCATACTATACATCCAATTCCATCCCAGCAAAATATTCTATTCAAGGGGCGCATCAACCACCTCAACCTCGATCGCGACGGTCTTCCCTCCCAATTGTACCTTAAGAGAAGGAAGAATCCTATCCGGCCGAAATGATCTACCATCAAAATCAGTCAACATAGTAGCGGATTGAGACAACTCGAGAGAACCCAAACCCTTCCAACATGACAAAGAAATTACGGAAGTAGCAGCACCTTCATCAATCACAGTGCATTTGACAGTCATATTAAGACACTCTACATGAATGAGAAGAGACACGTAGTAAGGCAAGCAAGGCTGTAGTCCCATGGTTTCAAATTTGATAATAGAAGAAGAGTTATCATCATTAACCCCAAGAGAAGAAAGCTAGGCTTTCCTTTGCGGAGGATAACTCTGAAGTACTTCAAGCACGGACATCGCACAAGGAATTTGGCCTAAATCCTCAACTGCAAAATAGTTCTAGGTGGCTCGGGCATTAGGATTGTGCCTCGAACACTTTAGGACTCCCTTAGGAATGCGAGGTGCAACTTCAGGTTTATCCATAGGGTTTTCGATACGCAAAGGGATCTCAAGTGAAGCGGGTTCTTTTCCAAGGTCCGGTTGTGACGAACCATAATCCTTCACACGAGTCACAACCTTAGTAGCACGTACCATGTAGATGCAACCATGACCAGTATTATCTTCTGACGGATTTTGATCTCCACCCGATGCACAATGAGGATCAATGGTCCTTGATTTCATATTTTTATTATGGGGTAAAGGATTAGTTAGCACAGTTGGGCCCTATGCTATGAACCTTGAGGCATCTTCCATATGAGGGCACAAGTGAGTGAGGTGGTCCTCCTTACACAACTTGCAAGGAAACTTTACCTTAAGTTTAGACTGCTTGTCCCCCCAACATTACAAGTGTTCTTGTCATTATAATTATCATTTTCATTATTTTTCCCACCCTTATGATTATTTTTACCCTTTTTCTTATTCCTTTCGGGCTACAGGTTGCCCTTCTAGTCCGATGATTGCACAGAAAGTACACTCACCGTTTGGGTGGGTTGAGACAAAGTCATGGCTTGTTCCAATGCGGATTGATTAATAGACAATTGGCTCACTTGTTTCACAATCGAATCCACAAGTTTGGAACTTGTACAACCCACAATGCCATCAGCATGTGGTCAAGGATTGATCTTGGGATCAAAACTAGATCGCGGAGCGTTAGGTATAATCTCATACAAAAGTTAGGATTGAGCGTAGATCAAATCCAACTCTTGTGCCCTAAAAATTGTGTGTTCCTTGTTTTGGACTCCGAATGTAGAAACATTCTTCACGATGTAAGCTAACAACGACTTGAGGAACCACTCAAGGAGAAATTCCAGTGGTATAAAATCTTTAATCAACTGCTTCTGTCTACGCCACTCTTGAATATGATCTGAGATATGTGTGGATTTGTCTTGTTGAAATGTCAACAAGAGTTCTGTACCAACGTCGTAACACACAGGTAGTTGAAAGTGATTGAGGAAATTCATGGCAAGGTCATCGAATAAAACGAATGCCCCCCTTGGTAAATCTATATACCATTTTGCTGCAAGCCCGGTGAGGGTGCATTGAAATAGCCTTAAACGGATTGAATCATCCTGTAAGGAATTGGAAGAGCACCAAAAGTGAAAAGTAGTGACATACTCACTAGGATCTTCTCCAGCTTTGCCCTTGAACTTGGGAATGTCCAAAGGAAGCTTGTTAGGGACGGCCAGCCAGGCTAGGTCATGAGATACCAGATCATTCATAAGTCTCAATAAGTCAATTAAGTTCAAATTTGCGAGGAAAGGGAGCCTAGGTTGAGCCAGTCTATGCCACGCTCCCTGATAGTTCTGGTTCATGTAAGGCTGATTGCTATAAATACCATGGCCTTGGCCATAATATCCTCCTCCCATTTGACCTATATAGAGTTGCATGGAAGCATTGTGATGTGGTGTACCTTGACTATGCGGTGCTACAAATACATAATTGGAAGAGTAAGCAGGTTGTTGATACCCATACCCATAGGGTTGATAGTTCTGTCCATACTATGTTCCATAAGACTGTCCATGAGAAGCTCCATAAGGTGTCCCATGGGATGTCTCATGAGAAGCTCCATAGTTAGGGATATGGGGAACTCCTTGCAATGTACCATTAGATGATCCAGAAATAAGAATATGACCTTCCGACACAATGGGAGGTACTTGACTCTGAGATACTACTATGTGAGCAGTCGCAGTACGAACATGGCTAGTAGCGATATTCTATCCCGAAGGACCACGTGAATGAGGGGGGCAAGGGTTGTCAAAAATGCATTTGAAGGAGTAGGGTTCAAGGATGAAGGGACATGTGAAGGGATGTAAGTGGTGTTCCCTATGGTCACTCATCTCGGTTCTGGTATCCGCATATAAGTATTAACACTAGGTCTAGGACGGACATGTGAGGTAGCTTCCACCACTGGGATGGAAGGTGCAATGTGACTAGTGCTCCCAAATCTCTCTACATGGAAAGGAATAGGAGTGCCCCTAGGCATAGTGCTAGGTTCAACTTCTGACTCGACATGATGTTCTGGATCAGGTGCAGGGATATCAGACATGCCATAATGAACATGACTAGTTCTTGTGGGTTCATGATGAGTCTCATCGCCTGGAAACTAATAGCAAGGAACTGTGAATGAGGGATCATAGCCATAATGTGAAGGTATTTTCGGTGAAGGATCATATACAGGAGTAGAATCTACATCCCCAACCTTGTGAGGTGGAGAAGACATCTCAAGAATATCATCCTCATGATCTCCCATCATGTGTGAATCAAAGTGAGAATTAGTCCGCCCGCACTGTCTGGTTCTCTCTCCCAAAGGAGGAGGAGACATGGAAGGCAGAAGTCCTGCTAAATGACAAGAATGGCGAAGTGCCGCACCCAAATCCACAATGACTCAAAAATCAAAAAGACTCGATCTAATTACGCAAACCCTAGGCAAACTAGCATGCACAAATCATACACTTACAAAATGTAAAGCCAAATAACAAGAAAACAAGGGTAGGATATGTGAGCTCCTGAATGAAGCAGGTATGTCTTGCCTAGGAGAGGCTTGAGACTCCCATACACAACAAGCGGACGTTCGTAACCAATTATAGCGGCCCTCAGCTTCAATGCCTATAGCAGTTGTGTTGTCCGACCCCTACCTAGCCAAGACCCCTACAGAATAACCTCTGTGAAGTACCCCCTCGATAACCTAGGTAGGGAAACTAAGGTCACCTCAATATAAGCAATGCTCAGGAAGACAGTCGCAGGCAGGATTGGCCATATGGGCAAGGTAGAAAAGCCCAAAACTCTTGAAAGAGCCCCCAGATACAAATACAATCTTGGAAATATCTCCAGTGCTACTCAGTTATGACCAGGGGTCATCCCAATCAATAATCTCTCACACTTCCTTGTGCTTAACTCCCTTGTAAGAGGAGGATCTTGAGAAACACTAATTATATAAAGGAATTTCACACTCTCACCTGGACAGACACATAAATGTTTTGTTTAGTGGTATTGGAGAATTTACTCACAATGAACTATTCCAAGACCCTAAAACCTAATCTTGTTGGTGCACCCTATAAAAGAAAATAGTGTAATTCATTTTAGTATGCGTTGATTTTAATTGGATTATTACTTAAGAGGGCAAATGGTCATGCAACTAATGATGTTATGACGCAACAAGAAGTAAAATGCACACCTAAAAATCAATGCAAATGCACTGTGTCAAATGAAAAATGGGGTATTCTACTACGTGAAGTGCAAAAATTTCCTTCAAATGAATATGCAATCATTCCTAGGTGAAAATCTAACTAATACACTCCAAGCAGACCTAATGCAAGTACCATGCAAAATGCAAAATGCAACAATACATAATGATGCAAAAAGAAAGAAAATGTTTTTGTATTTTTTGAATTAAAATGAGATAAAAAGCAAAAGTATGACTCTACAACCCCCAAACTCTGCAAGCACTACCAGACAGCACCCAAGCAAAGCACTAAGGTAAAAGAGACCTAATGCACTAATCCCAAAACAAAAAATAGAAAATGAAATGACAAGAACATTTTCAAAAATTTAAACCAAAAAGCAACTATGGTCAGAAATAGAGGTGTATACAGACTCCAGAAGCATCCAAGAAGACTTAGCAATCATCCAAACTCATCCAGCAACACTTAATCTTCCCAAAAAAGGAAAAACTCAAGGCATACGCGGCTGTGTGCAGAAAATCCACATATATACGTGGCTTTTCCAGGAAAAACCGTGTGTACACGCGACTGTGAAGACAAAACTTGCGTACAGGAAGAAAAAGAGATAAGAAAGAAGGTAAACAAACAAGCTCAAACAAAATTTACTCCTATCAGACACTACTAGGAAAACATGCCCCCAGACCCAACTCAGAAATAGAGAAATCAGAGCAATTCAAGAACATTGAATGCCATTAAAACCCCCAAAGGAAATGACTAGGAACTCCCCAGTATGGTCGCCAATTCTGTTACGGAGAAAACTTCCTATGGCTTGGGGTACCACGATAGACAAAGTAACCACAAAAATAAATCCCTCCCCAATATGCAAGAGAAATAAAAATCTAACACTAAAGGATCTCAAAACGTACCTTTTTCCAAATGGTTGATGTAGATCCCCGTTGAGCTTTTCCAATCTCGCTTGTGTTAGCAATTTGCTCTCTCAACAATCAGTAAACAAGACAAGCATGCTATATAATTTTGTTAGACCTACTCTAGCATATATAATCAATAAAATATAAGCATTTAAAAGCATCCATGGATTCAATATTCATTTAAATACACATTATTGGACAGGAAAAGATATTTCTATTAATATAAATCAGATATTACAAGAATGACAACTTCTGTCGGCATGTCTGTGAACCGGAGAAACTAAGTCCTCCACCTGGGCCTCCACCACTTCAATCCTCCATCTCTCAATAGCAAGATCACAAGCAAAGGAAATCTTGGGAAGAACACAAAGTGCTCCAAGGGACAAAGGGATGTAGACTCAAGTCTAAGCTCTGGCAACAATCAACTATAGTTTTCTTGCTCTTCAATTCCTCCCCCTCCAATGTATCCAAAGGGTTCCTTATATAATACTTCAATGGGGTAATGGAAGGTCGAATCCGAGTGATATCAAGGCATATAGAATGCCAAGATACAAGTGAGTCAGCTCCACATCAAGGAAAACTCCAAAACTATTTGTCCTTTTGCACACATCCCGATGTACGTGGGTTTAAGGGTCATATCCATGTATATACGAAAGAATAGGTTTAAAAGTCATGTATGGAAAATAATGCATGTTTTTAGGGATGATCTTGGAAACATCAAAGGTACAAAAATGGTCCATGGGGTCCAAAGAGTCTACATAGGGACAAGGAAGGCCATAAATGTGTGATCCACCATGTGTGGTAAAATCAGTGGTAACATAGACTATGAATGGATGCATAAGAGTGATAGGCTAAAGAATTAGGAGGATTGCAGGATGGATTGATCAATTTCATGATTGATCGGTGCAACCCACATGTTTTCTTCCTTAACAAGTTTTTGTAGAGAACAAATGATGGAGATTGAGTCCACAGATCAAGATCTGATGGTCCAGAAGAATCCTGCAATGGAAGTTGCGAGGAAGTTAACAGATCCGCAAATATCTGAGAAGTTTGAATCAAGAAGAATATCGACGGTCGGAGTGAAGGCCACAAATATCGGACAGCTAGGAAAATTGTGGGGAAATAATTTTGGGGAGGAATTTTCAAGGGAGCAACTTTGGGAAGTTGGCATCCCGCATCCTACGACCTGATTTCGACAAGGTCGTTTTGGAATGAAAGTTTTGGGGGATAAATTGGGCGGGTACAACTTTGGAAAGTTGATATCCTGTATCCTACATCCCGCAACCCGCATTCGAAAATCCTGTTGTGGGATTGAAATTGTGGAATCCCTGTTGCGGAGGTAAAAATTTCGGGAAGGCTATTTTAGTGTAGAAATTTGGTTGTTAGGCTGAATTTGGCAGTCCTACTAAATGTAGGAGCCACTAGATCCTGGAAGTGCTAGTTGGGTTGGTTGAGGTCTATCCCCACCTACACCATGTTTTTTTAGAGGACTTTTAGCAACCTCAAGTCACCATTGGGGATACTTAATCATGTGGTGGAGATAGATTGAATACCATGTTTCATACAAGTTTGTTCATGTCCATGTTTAAGGGAGGATTTTACCCTTTGTGGTTTTGCCTCTTTCCTTGGTTTTTATGGACAAGCAGTATGTAAAGGGTGACTAATCCTTGCATATAGGCCTTATACCTCTAATATTTTACATAATTCAGGCTTAATAGGGTGTGTTAGAATCATCAAAATGCATTCCCATAATAAGGATATAATATTTAATCTTTTTATTAAATTACTAGGTCCTACACTAGCTAGTTGGCATCCACTTGCATTCCAGTGGTCAAAATTTCTTAAACTGCCTTCAGTAGTGCTTCTAAAAGATTCTATATAGTATTCTGAAAACCCATACACTATCCAGTATTAGCAAGTGTGCTTTCCCTTTTTTTCGGTGCCTTCTGCTTATCGGCAGCCTTTTAAAGAAAAACATAAAAGCCAGTCTAAGGCAACTATTACGGAGAGAAAATTCCTATGGCTTGGGGATACCACAACAGATAGCTTGACACCAGAAATCAATATTTCCCCAATATGCAAGAGAAACCAAACATCTAACACTAATTTATATCAAATTGTACCTTGTTCCAGATGGTTGAAGTAGATCCTCGTTGAGATTTTTCAATTCACACTTGCATTAGCAATTTTCTCTCAAAAACAGCAAACAAGACAAGCGTGCTCTATAATAATGTGTTAGACCTACTCTAGCATATATATTCAACAATGTGTCCATAGGGCGTAGCTCGGGTGGTTGGGATATTTGGTTGTTGCACTCCCCACCCGGGTTCAAATCTCGTCGGGGACATTTGCACCTTGGGAGCCCTTGCATGTAGTGAAATATTAGGCTAGTGAGCTATTGATCATGAACCCTGTCGGGGGTAGTTTCCCAAGTTCATGTATACTTTCCAAGCGAGTATAAGAGATATTTTC
>LPNX010663325.1:16361-69842 GCA_001517045.1 Pseudotsuga menziesii | reverse complement strand
ATTCAACAATGTATAAGCAATTAAATACATCCATGGATACAATATTCATATTCAAATGCGCATTAATTGGACAGGAAAATATATTTCTATTAATAAAATCAGAAATTACAATAGTGACAACCTCTGTCGGCACGTCTACGAACCGGAGAAACCAAGTCCTCCACCTGGGCCTCCACCACCTCAATCCTCCATCTCTCGATAGCAAGCTCACAAAGCAAAGGCAATATTGGGAAGAACACAAAGTGCTCCAAAGGGACAAAGGGATGCAGACTCAAGTACAAGCAAATTGAGGGAACAATGGACTATAGTTTCTTTGCTCTTTAATTCCTCCTCTTCAATCTATCCAATGGGTTCCTTATATAGCACTCTGAAACGGTAATGGAGGTTTGAATCCAAGCGATATCAAGGCATATGGAAGGCAAAGATTCAATATATTTGGACTCATATGAGTAAAACTCCAAAAAAATTTGGACTTGTGCACACATCCCAATGTATGTGGGTTTGATGTCAAAAGTTACGTGTACACATGAGTATGGGTTTAAAAGTCACATACAACAATAAACAGGTGTTTTTTAGGGATTATATTGGAACATTAAAAGGATAATATAAGTCCATGGGGTCTAAAGATTCTGTAGAGGGACAGGGAAGGCCATAAATATGTGATCAACCATGTGTGGTAAAATCAACTATAACAACAACTGCCTAGTTTTGTCATAACTCACCCTCCTTCTTTTTCTCTCCTAAAAGCATGCGTTTTTTCCAATTTCCTTCACTTATTAGTTGTACCAACTCATTCACCCAATTCATTAGCATCTTGACTGGTTTGGAAAGTGCTTTATGCACCTATGGGGGATTTTGACTACTATAGTAACCATGCTTTTGTACTGATTCGAATAGCATAATTATGCTTTCGAGTATATGATGTAATTATATATTTTAGCAGCCTATTTTTACATAAGTTTGGATGATGTGAACTTGATCAATAGAATTTTATATTATGCACCATATTCTGTCTCCATTTTGAGTGTATCCTACATGTTTGACTAGCAATTTTGTTAGTGCAATTGAACTATAGCTTGGGATTTATTTCCACATACAACAGTTGTAGTTGTTTTAGTTAAGGTAATTTATATTTCTTTGTTATAAAATTATATTTCTAAATCAAGGAGGTTGGATAGGGAAAGGATACTGGATTCGGAGCTTCCTTCCAAAAGTTACTGGTAAAACATCTCAAGGAGGTTGGATAGGGAAAGTCACACGAAGTTGCAGCTTCCTTCCAGTTACATATAGTAAAACAAATTCATATGGCTAGAGCCTCCTTCCAACAGAATTTGGTAAATATAATAAGGGGGTTGAATCCTCGTTTGAGTTGGAGTTGGTAAATATAATTAGGGGGTTGGTGCGTCCTTCCAGTTGGAGATGATAAATATACTTGGAGGTTGTAGTTAACAACAGGTTGGTGTCTGGTTGCTACATGTCATAGTTTTTGCAGTCTGAAAGACATTTGTTTAGGTCGATGCCTGAAGTTCGTGAGTCAGTGTTCGTGCAGATCAAAGTTGTTACAGGTCAGTGGATGTAACTAGCAGATTGCACTTGAGTATTAGGTTGATGCTTGAAATGAGTTGGTGGTCATGCTTGGATATTTATTTCTATAATTGATGTAATAACTATTTTATTCATAGATATACTTATAATTATTCTTTAGTGTTTGTACGCAATTGTGCTAGGTTTTGTTAAAAACAAATTGATTGCTGAAAAATTGTTTAATTGTGAAATAATTTGATATCTATGCTTATACTGATTCACCCCCTTCTCAGTATAATATCAATCCAACAGTGGGCCCCCTCATCATGTTGAGTAGGAGCTATATTTTCCTTTTCATTTTAGCTTTAAGCATTTATCTGTTTTGAATAAAATAGATATTTTCATTTCATTTAAATATCATTGTTGCTTTGATTTACTTGATGATTTGGATCAATGTACTATGATGCATAGGAAGTTACAGCTTAGAATAAATTTCTAAAAGTATTATGTTTTCTTCTATAGATTTGAATAACAGTGTTTGTAGTTTAAATATATGGTATTTGTATTCATGTAGGTTGATTCTATAAGCACAGTTTAGCCATATTTATATTTTATAGAATAAGCATTCTAGTTATGTTTAGCTTAAATCCTTTATGTTGTATTAGAATAAAACATTCTTGTTTTCATAAAGTAATATTCTTTAAATCTCCAAAACATTTCCTAGAATATACTTTTATGTTTTATTAGATTAATCATTTCATGCTTTTATAATTTAGTTCCAGTCTTGTTAAATTAGATCGTTCATTACATTAAGTAGATGTTTTCTTCAAACATGTCGTTAAGCTTTCATATATTATAATTTATATACTTTCTAGAACAATTCATATAATAAATTTCCATGCTTAAGAGTCATTTCCAATTTCATAGAATATACCATTAGATAGAACTCTCTCACCAATTGCATATACAATGCCTAGCATCTCTTAATTTTGTACGATCCATGGTCGATAATTAAAGTAGGATTCTTGAACTATGAGCCTCTAAAAAGGTTAGCATATATGTAGCCCACTAACACTTGATTGTGAATATATCAAATCCAAATGTTGGACCCAAAGTATTTCGTGTTCCTTAGTTACCCAACCATAGAAACATCACGATCTCTAGTAGGTAGAAGTTATTTTGTGAACCAATCCGCCAATAATTTATTAGGAATAGCATCTCTTATAAGCCTCAATTGTCACCTACATCCATGGATGTGATTAGAGATATGTGTGACACTGTTTTGATGTAATGATGTCAAAAGGTTAGTTCTTGTTTCATAATGGATAAGTAATTGGAAATCCAGTAATAAGTCAATTAATAAACATGTTGAAGTTGGTGTAGGAGGTACTAGGAAATTCAATATACCATTTAGAATCATTTCCAATTAGGGTACGAGGAAAAAGATATAACTTGACATTTTTATCTAACATAGAATTAGAGATACACCAAATATGGTAAGTCGTTATGTGTGTGGATGGTTCATCCCCCATTTTACTATTAAATTATGGGATGTCGGATGGAATCTTATGTGGGATTATCGGCCATAAGGGGTTATGCAGGATGGGATGATTGATCAACCTTGACAAGTCCAGTAAATCAAGAGTAGCCAAGAAAGGAAACTACATTTTAGGAAATGGATTTTGTTTCAAAGGTAAATTGGAATTAAGGCATGTTGTACCATGATGGCCTCCCATGTATTGGACTTTGTAAGTATGAGAGGTTGGGAAGGCATGGCTACTCCTAGGAAATTGATTATCCCCATAGGAAGGATTGACCCTAGTAAATTGATTCCTTCCATAGAATTGGTTCCCCCCTATTAAAGGATTATTCCCATACATAGAACTACCTCAAGGTGTCTAACTACCACTAGGATAAGGAATTCTCCCTACAAAATTTATTCCCCCAGGGAAAGGGAATCTATTAGGGATATTATTGCCACGGTGAATGGGAAACAACTAGAAACATTCTTTCCACTATGAAAATTTAAACCACTAGAAATGGGTATTATTACAATAAAAGAAACACTAAAGGAAGTAGTGGACCCTCCAATGGATCTTTGACTTATGAATACTTTACCCCCTTGTAAAGGAGGTGTGGATATTTCCCCTATGGATGTATTCCACCAAAAAGGAAATCCAACATTGGGAATAACCAAGATACCAACAATGGATTGAAAACTACCACTAGTGTTAATAGTAGTATTTGGCCCCCAACCAAAAAAAAAAATTAGAGGTTGGTTGTTGCAAACATGAAATAGGTTTTGGTGCACTATGTTAACCTATGGGTGGAATTGTGGGTATGAAAGGCGTTCCCCAAAGGGAAAATGAGGATGTACTAGGTGAGGTAGATGGATCACTTACTCTACTTATAAATGGTTGAGGGTATTGTAATGGTGCCCCTCCTTAGACACCAAGGTAATATGGAGTAATTTGTTCTATAGACAAGGACATACTAATCCAAGCCATAGAATGAATGAATAGTGAAGAAGGATCACCACTCAAAGTTTGAATTTACATAAGTATAGGGTAGAAAGGATTGGTTAAAGGGGGGTTAAAGTATGGGACAACACCCTCATCCACAATTTCAACCTCAAATTTATTGGTTTGCACCAAATCACTTTTGGAAATAATGTTTTCAATAAACTCTACTTGAGAGGTGATTCGCTTCCTAATCTGTGGTGGTTCTTCCTCGATAGGAGAAAGGACCATAATAAATCTATATTAGAAAATTAGTATATTGGCGACAATGAAAGATGAAATTATAAAATAAAATAATGATCTTATGGCCAACTACAATATAAAACCAAAAACACACCCCAAGCCAAAATCTAGGAAATCAACAAGAAAACCAATTGGATAAAAGGACTCTTCCGAAGGTGGGGTCTCAAGCCACCAATGAAGAGGTGAGAGACAATTATGATAACCCCTCTTACACCCCCCAAATCCAAGGTCCAAGTTACCACAAGGTATCCCCAAAGGTAGGAGAAGTATATGATTATGTATTTATCCCAGGTACCACGAGAACTTCACACTTGCAGTCACCCATGTAGGAACCTGGGAATAGAAAATAAGTTTACCACTTTATGAAATTATGACTGCAAAAAATAGTCATAATTCAAGTTGAAATGTGTAGGAAGGGAATGTAAGACACAAGTCTCCGTACCAAATCCCTCCAGAATGTGTCACCCTGAGGACTTGTAAACTAAACGAATCCCTAATACATGCAAGAAACCACTAAGTACACCAAGAGGGGAAATATCCCAAATGCACCTAACTTGACCTTATACTTGACTTTTGTGTTAGAAGATATTTCCCAACAAGCGCCTTTTGTTACTAATGAATTTTCACTCTTTAATGACTCTAGTTGCAATTTGTGGCCTTGGAGGGTGTCCTCTCCAATAATAATAATAATAATAATAATAATCTATTATTAAGGTCACCATAAAGCGAGATACCAATTTGGTGTATGACACCCCCTTGTTTGTGGGACAAGGGACCCCCTCTGTGCAATTATTTAACTGTAAAATTCTACATAGGTATACATACCCTACCCCCCTCTGAATATGAACTTATTCCTCCTAGTAGGAAACTGGCATGTTCTTAACCATTAGGCCCACTCAGGCTCATAATCCAAGGCCCTACACTCTAATATAATGTTGGTTTTCTAGACCAAATAAAATGTCTAATTAATTTTAATTAAGTTCTTCCTTTTATGATTGTTGATCACTCAAGTAAGGTAATGGAATGAGACTTGGTGATGTTAGAGACTCTTGACTCTTTATATAGAAATGATGCAAGAAATGAGATTGCATTATTTTTGTTCAATGAACACCTATCTATGAGAGGGAATATATCTCTTTTTTTAATTTTTCAACAATAAAATGTAGACAACAAAGATCCTAATAAGACACTAAAACATCCAAAATTGCATTTTATATCATATACATTCCCTACATGCAATGCAATCAAACCAAAAACATGAAGCTAAGAACATGCCAAATGTAGAAATATTGTTTTTTTTTCCTTTTTTTTTCAAACACAAAACAAGCAATAAGAAGAAACATGAAAATGCAACTTCAAATGGTGACAATCAAATCAGCAAGTCAAAGTAGTGATCACTATGCAATCTAGTAACCACATATACTCCTTGCAAATATCCCAATGCTTGGTATAAATTATGTGACAATAAAATACCAAAGGTATACCAATTAAAAAATGACTCAAACATAAATGAATGAACAATAACAAAGATCAAAAGAAGTCCTTCAAAATAAGCCCCAAGTCAAAAGGAGTGAATTAGAGATGAACTCACTTGTTCTAGGTATCACAAGGCACCTTAAAGAAGAGAGGAAAGAAAACAATAAAACCACTAAAACCCAGGAAAAAAGAACCAACTAAGTGTTATATATAGGTCCTTGACCTCAATACACAATTCCAGGAACAATCATGTAGCATATGTGATAAAAAATGGTCAAAACTCATCAAACAATCCAACATATAGCACCATCGCTCTCTCCTCCAACAGAAAGGAGTGATGGTCACTATAGCATGACCCCCTATATTTCAATAGGGAGTGATAGCATTGATCTAATTCTCAAAGGGAGGGGACTATGGCCCTCAAAATGGACCAAAATGTTTCAATTATACTTAGTCCTAAAATGTCTCAAATATTGGATAGGTCCAAAACTTATGCAAGAAGACTCTAATAATCAATGAAAGACTCGGGAAGGTCAAGAAACTAGGAATTCAAATAATTCAAAGGATCAAAACTAGGGAAATTATAAACAAAATTTCCCCAGTGGAGTCACTAGTTTTGTTATGGATAATTAACTCCTATGGACAGGTAAGACTTCCCTTGTATCATTTCCCTGATCCAAGACATATAGAGGGGGTAGAACAATATAATTTCACCCCCTATATATAAAAATTAACTTACTAGATCCAATAATACTCATTCACATATAATATATGGAGAGAGAGGGAATAAATAATTAACACACCTTGACTTATGTGAGGCATTTTGGTGAATATCAATCCCAACTACTGCAGATCTGATCAACTTGGCTCACGCTCCACTTTCTAGTACCCTATACACAAAGAGAAAAAAAATACATTTCTTCAAACCCTTTTAACATATATAATATTGCATGTAAATTATATAAAACATTTAGATCTAAGAAAGATATATCTAGATCTATATGATTTACTTAGGACAAACTAGATCCACCATAAACATCATATTAAACACAAATTGAATCATACACTTCCATAAACACCATAACATGGACAGGGGAGAATCGCATATGTCTATATATCATATAAATAAGAAGAGGTAGATCAAATCATACCTCATGATGTATATCTCCTCCAATATTCTTTCTCTAAACATTCCTTGACTCAACCAAGATGATCACAAATGTTTGTAGGATGCACTAGGGATACCAACAACATTACAATACTAAGAAAAGAGTCTCCACTTTCTCATAAAATGGCCTAAATGTATAGGTGAATGGTGAATGAAGGGAGGATGAATGTTTACTCCAAAGGACACATGGACTCAAGTTGGTGTGAAAGTTCCTATTCCAAAATGAGGTAGAATCTTATCATACTCATGATCCTTTTAAAACTCATCCAAAAACGATGCAAGTGAATACCATCGCCCCCCTAAGGAAATATAAGGAGTGATGCCATCACTCCCCTGAAAGCATGTAAGGGTTGATGGAAGAGTGACCATCACTCCCCCATAGGAATGCAACGGTTGATGGTGGACAAAAATAGGCCAAGAGAAGGGTATATTAAGGTGGTTCCAACTTAGTAGATGGGAAATGTCTCTAAGGAGATCCTAGGGTGGAAAATAAGGGTATAACATATGCAAATAGTATATATGTTTAAAGGACTTTACGAAGGTTTTGGTGTCTATGTGTTTGCATATTGCTATGTAAGTGGATTTGAAGCAAAGACTATGAAGTCTACATCAATTTGGGAAGCTATCAATGCCAAGAGACTTCACCTAGGCCAAGGTATGTTCTTATTCCTTTTTTCCTTTTCATATTTTGTATGTTAATGTGCATGATATCTAGTGGGAAAAATTATAGTGTTCTACTCCTCTGTCTAAGTTGGATCGGGGAAAGGATCCAAGGAAGTTTTCACATATCCGCAAGAGGGAAATATCCATAAAAAAGTGACAACACACATTATAATTTAAAATAAATGACCAAACAATGGTCAATTGCATATGCATAATTAATTTGAAATGCAATCCCAAGGGACAAACGCCCTCATCTTCTAGTCCCGGTCATTAAAAATTTTGCAGTAAATAATTAAATTGAAGGCAACCAAGATGCTCATACACCCTCATTTCTCATTCCAAACAATACACAAATGGTTGTAGAATTAATTGATTTAATGGGCTCCAAAAGGGGTAAAATGCCCTCAAAAAACCTAAGACAATGGCTTTGGAATTCATTTGATTGAATGCACACCCAAAGGGGACAAATTCCCTCTCTTGTTTTCATTGCAACACAAGATTTTTTTTTTTTTGTGTGTGTGTATATATATATATATATATATCCCAAACAAAAAGGGGCAATTCCCTTTCAACATACAGTCATTGTGCAGAGACACTGTTCATTTCTAATATCAACTAAACAAATAAACCATAGAACAAAATCCCACAGGAAAATCACCCTTCTACACTCAACGGAGTCAACAAATACAAGGCACATGCAACCAATGGGAAAATATCCCTTATGCACTCAACAGAGTCAATAGACCCAAAGCACATATAAGAAAATGGCATATTATTGTTATGCACTCAACTGAAGTTAACAAACACAAAGCACATACAACCAATGGCAAATCGCCCGTCTACACTCAATGAAGTCAATAGACACAAAGAACATACAACCAAATGGTAGATCACTCTTTTGCACTCAACAAGATTTAATAGACACAAAGAACATGCAACCAAATGGAATATCATCCTTCTTCACTCAACAAAATCAATAGACACAAAACACATTCAACCAAATGGAAAATCACCCTTCTACACTCAACAGAAGTTAATAAATATAAAACACATGCAACCAAATCGCATATCATCTTCTACACTCAATGGAGTCAATATACCCAAAGCACATACAAACAAATGGTAGAACGTCATTCTGCACTCAATATAAGTTAATAGACACAAAGCACATACGAACCAATGGACGATCTCCCTTATATACTCAATAGAAGTTAATAGACATAGAGAACATGCAACCAAATGGAATATCTCCCTTTGTCTCTGCCAATAATAACCATAATCAAAGCATTGATCTATAGAGATCATCCTTCTACACACAACAATCAAAATGAAAACAATAACAAGGGAAATGGTATGGGTACAAATTCCCTTCCATTTATACAGAAACACGAGCAATGGGGAATGTTACTCTCTTGAAGAGGACCCATCTCAACAAGATGCTTACTCTCTTCCATACTCCTTTTTAAACCCAATTCTATCTCAACACTTTCAAAACACCAAAAGAAACCCTAGTTTCCATCATAATTAATTTCTTTTTATATATAAAAGTGTACTTTCTCTCTCTTTATCTCTACCAGTAGAGATCCAAATCCTAGGCTCTATCAAGCACCGAGAGGGATCAAATCTCTCGAGGTGCAAACCTCTTATTAAGTACTACACTCAAGGAGCTATTGATTTGATTCAAACCAAAAGACACATCTTTTTATTTAAGATCGACATATAATATTTAATATTATTTATGGTGGACATATAATAGTTTTATTATTAATATTTAATATTATTTATGGTCGACATATATTATTTTTTATTATTTTTTATTTTGTTAGGAACGATCATTACATCATATCCCCCATACATGGTTTTAAAACCATGTGCAAGGCCCTCCTAAAACCATGGGTTGTTTAAGAGGCCTTGCATATGGTCATAAAACCATTTGCAAGGCCCTCCTAAACCATGTACAATAAAACTATGGGTTGTTTAGGAGGCCTTGCACATGGTTTTAAAACCATTTGCAAGGCCCTCCTAAACCATGGATTGTTTAGGACAAGGCCAATATTTGTTTTGTGGATAATTCAATTTTTTATTTTTTATTATTTTGTTAGGTAGGAACATTACAACCTCTCCCCCATATTGTGTCGTTTTTTCTGGCGGACATTTTTTTTTGGAGAATAATTAAATTTGAAAATTTTTATTGTTTTGTTAGGTATGAACATTACAACATCTCCCTCATATTAGGTTTTTTTTGTGGCCTACATTTATTTTAGCGGATAATTAAAATTTTATTTTTTATTATTTTGTTAGTAACAAATGTTACAAGATCTTCCACATAACACTACAAGATCTCCCTCATACTGGGTTGTAGAGCGCCTCTCGTCTTATACTCGCTAGGCAAGTATACATGAACTTGGGCATCATTAATCACGATAAATGGCTCACCAGCCTAATATTTCATTACATACAAGGGCTCCCAAGGAGCAAATGTCCCTAGAGAGATTCGAACCCGGGTGGGGAGTGCAACAACCAAATCTCCCAACCACCCCAGCTACGCCCAATGGACTATATATATATATATATATATGTATGTATACATATGTATGTATATATGTGTGTGTGTGTGTGTGTGTGTGTGTGTGTGTGTGTGTATGTGTGTATACGTATACACTCTCTCTATGTGTGTGTGTGTGTGTGTGTGTGTATTTTTATTATGAGATCACTTTTTCATTTTCATGTGTGTGTGTGAGAGAGAGAGAGAGAGAGTGAAAATGAAAAAGTGATCTCATAATAAAAACCTTAATAAAAATGTCTTTTCTTTTCTTATTATATATATCACTATATTAGTAGTTTTCCCTTTGTGTGTGTGAGAGAGAGACTGAAAAAGTGATCTCATAATAAAAGCCTTAATAAAATTTTCTTCTTCTTTTCTTATTATATAGATATATCACTATATTAGTAGTTTGTGTGTGTGTGTATGTGTGTGTGTGTGTGTGTGTGTGTGTGTGTGTGTGTGTGAGAGAGAGAGAGAGAGAGAGAGAGAGCATTCGCAAGTCTTAAAGTGATTTGTATAGTAGTGATCTCAATAAATAATTAAATTGTTCGTTTCACAATAAGTATACACTCTTAATAGCAGCAATAATAAATGATTTACGATAAGCTTATAAGTTCATAGTAATAGTAATAGTTTGGTTTACTCTAATAAGTGACTAATCTACTCGCCTCCTCATGTGAGTAGGGAAATGTCTTGCAATCTCCCCAAGATTAATAATGAGCTCGTATTCATACTTATGAGATTTATGTTAATGACTGAGCAATAACAACTCACTTTTCCATTCTCATCTGAAGTTATCATGATGAAACCTAGCCATCATTGATTAGATTCTTAAGGCTTCACATGCCTTCAACCTTCCCACTAGTGGATATAATTTCCCTTTTTGTTTATGTTTCCCAACACATTCATCCCCTAGGTATATTTCATTAAATCACCAGTTTCTGTTTACATCATGCTAATGACATCACCATGCTTTAACTAGTCCATGGTTCGAATATGAAATCAAAGTGTTAGAATGCTTGCTAGTGGTTCCTTTTCCTTGAGCTCCAATCCATGAGTATGTACATAAATGCATTTAAATTTTCTTTTCAATTACAAATATAGGGGTTAAGAATGAGGGGTACTGCAACATTATTAGCACAAATAAGTGATGTGTGCTTTTGAGCATATAACCATCAAAACAAGTAATGAACTAGAATTAAAATTGTGTAATTCAATCACTAGAGATCAACCTTCAAAATACTTTTAATGCCTCTTGTGCCTCTAGAAGACCTAGATGGAACCCCCTGCTTTCACTTTTTCTTGTATTTCAAGGGTTACCATGTTCAAATGAAGAAGTGAATTGAAGTGGAGTTAATTGTTGAAATTATATGCAACACTTTTAAAATCATTGGTGTTGATTTGAAAATTAGGTCAACATGTAACATATTTTTCCTTTGTTTAGTGTATGACACAAATACAACAACATATTACACATAATATTTGACAATACCAAGAGCTCACATGCTAAGAGTTTAAACATCAAACCTATTTTACTTTTTTTCTTTTTTTCATAACTTTCCTTCAATCTTAGTTAAGGACCTCATTGGAGTTTTCATCAACTACCCTTCAATATTCATTGAGTATCTCATTGGAGTTTCAATTAATTTTCCCTCAATCTTTGTTGAGTACCTCCTTGGATTTACATTTTTTCTTCATTAATTGCCCCTCAATATTTGGTGAGAACCTACTTCGATTTAATGTGAAAGGACTTAGCATTAACATCATTCAATATTGTGTTTAAGGACCTCCTTGGAGTTACTATACTCAACATTGATATCACTATGTATGTTTTATCAAAAATTGTTGCACAATATTCCTAGTACACCTTCACTTTTTACAAAGAATACTTCACTTTAATCAATGGTGAACACTATCCACCCTATACATAGAGAATTAATTGTTGCATGGGGTGGTATGTATACCATTGGATCTAATGGGATGTTGTGTAGGCTATTGGATCTAGTTTACACAATATCCTAGGACATCCTCACTTTTTAGAAAGACTGCTTCACTTTAATCAATGGAAAACACTACCCATCATATAAGTAGATCATTAAATGTTGCATCCAAACCATTAGATATAACATTTACACACCACCCATGCAACATGTAATGCTATGTTAAGTTTTCATAGTGTTGGGCATTGATTAAAGTGAATAATACTTTCTAAAAAGTGAGGATGTCCCAAGCATATTTTTCACCCATTTTTGACAAACCGCATTCAATTTAGTTCTAATTACATACACACCACTACAACAACATTTATTTCTACCCAACAAAGTGGATCATAATTTCAATACAATTGAACATACTCTTGCTCTTTCCTTAATAGGATACCAAGATTTTTGAAATGAATTTGTTGAAAGATCATTTTCACTATTAATGACATTTCATTGTCCTTGTCGAATCTTTCTTATATTCTCCATCAACATTTTTAGTTAAAATGTTTGGCCTCCTGCCAATCTTATTCTTATTCTATGAAATTGAAATAAGTTATAGCATGTTTCAAGAAAATGGTTGCAATCACATATCACGTTGATATGAAATAAATAAAAGGACGAAGGTAGAATGATCCTAGAAATGGTGAATACTATAAATTTAATAGTAGAATAATTAATGTTGTTTATGTGGGGGTGCATATTTCGTTAGTTTTAAAGTAACTTTAGATCTCACAATATACAAAATATCAATCATCTTTACTCTCATATGTCTATTGATTACGCACAACAATTATCAAAAATTTGTTCAATCAAATTTCAAAAATATTCATTTTTACATAATAGTCAACTTTATTTGAACATATCGAAATCAATTACTGTGTTTGTGTTGAGGCACTTTATATAGTCTAGGTGGTGAGATGTCTCACATGTGTAGTGGTTTGAATATATATATGAAATAGAATCGTAATAATCTTTATAATCTAATAATAAAATATTGTACTATTTCTCCTCTTTATATATCAAATATAATATTTTACAAAACTAAAAGTAAAATAAGAATGAAAATAGTGTTTGAATGTTATTGGTATTCTATTTGTTGGTCGCAATCAATGTAGTTTTACCTAAAGAGCATTGCATAAAAGAATAATTAGGTTCATTTATAAAGATATATCCAAAGAATAATTTGGTGTATCTATATCTAGCTTCAACATTATTAAATTAAATTACAGAGTGACTTAGGTAAAAACGAAAAACTAAAAAAAGTCTGTTATTCTATTAAACTAAACCAACAAAAATTCATCTTAACTTTGGATCTCTCAAATGTAGAGAGCGATCAAAATCCTTAAAATGCAAATCGTTTTTAAAATGCAAAATTTGAGAAAATATTTTCACCTAAATAGATTTAATAAATATCCACATTTAACCAACACTCCTATGGATTATAATTATTTTATTTACAAAATAAACATTAATTTTTTCAAATCATATATGTTCTATATGATAAGTAAAATTTATTTAATTTTCATGTTAGGTTTTAGTTTCTCTAATCTTTCATTTCTTTAAAATATTTCTAACATTATCAATTAACAATTCATAGTTATTATTTATCTATTTTTTAATAATAATATGTTATCACTACTTAATTATTATTTGAACATTTCCCCTTTATTATTATTTTTTATTTAAACAATTTTTTTCATAATATTTGAGTTTTTATTTATCTAAATTTAATTTTATAATTTATTTCATTATTTATTCTATTTTTTACCTTATTTTAAACATTTATTTGTTAATCTTTAAATCTAGTCTAATTTGCGCACCCTCTCTCCCTACCGTTTGTGGCATATGCATTGATAAGCTAGATGGTTGTTTAGAAGAAGCAGGTTGCGCTAGTGCGACCTTAGTTGGAATAGTCATAATCTTCCTTATTTATGTTGATGATATTATTCTTATGGAAAGATGTCCCTTTGATATTGATAAGAATTTAAGAATTATCAATGAATTATACTCTAATATGGGTATTAGTATTATGGAGAATTATCTCCTACTAATAGGTGAGACCTCTTTTGGATCCTCTCCTTGATCAAAGACAGACAAATGGGGTAGACCAATATGATTTTACCCATTTGATCCAAAAATGGATCCAATAGATCCAATTATTTATTCACAAACAAGATATGGAGAGAAGGGGAAGAAATATTAACACTCCTTAACTTATGTGAGGTCCTTTGGTGAATATTAATCCCATCTAGTGCAAATCTAATAAACTTGGCTCCATGTCCACTTGCTAGTACCCTAAGAACATATAAATAAGAAACAATTTTCTTCAAAACCTTGTAACATATATAAGAATGAATGTAAATGACATTAAACATCTATATCTAAGCAATATATATCTATATCTAACGCAGGAGCATCCAGTGCAGCTTACTTTGGTCGATGAGTCAGCCTTCCATGTAATCACTTCTAGAAGGATTTGGTTCAATGTAAGATGGATAGGTTTAGTTTTATTTTGTAATAAGTGGAAATTTTCCATTATTCTCCTTGAACCCTGCAAGGAATTCTTCAAGGATAGATCTTTGTTGATAGGATTTATTTTATTAGGTGTCTATATCCAAGCTATTCGGATCTGACAGGTTTGTTGAGTGTCATAAGAAGAATTGAATGTAACAGATAGGATATGATAGCGGAGAGAGTTAGGAGTGACTCAGCGTAGAGTTTGTGTGTACTTGTACTCCTGGTCCAATTGAATGAAAAACAGAGTTTTCTCTGCACGTTATTGAGCATTTATACCTTCGTTTCAATCTCCATAAGTATTAGCTTGAATTCTCTGCGTGTATGTGTGCAATCCTGCTTGATAGATAAACTCCAATTTCATAGATCGAAGACAATAAGTTTTGAGTTATAGGAGGGAATTGATCCTTTCGGTGATCAATTCAACAAAAATCACAGAGAACTTAAAGAGCATGTATCTTGGACATATCCATTGTTGAGGTCAAATTTCACAAACAAAAGTTGTACCCAAGATAATCCTAAACCAATTTCCCATATGATTCAGGATCGTATGGCAGAGATAAGAGGCAGTCGAAGATCAATGGCTAAGGTGGTTTCCGCTGGAGAAAGTGCACGGATGATAAAGGAGAGGTCGGTTTGCGGAATTTAGAACTAATCACTGGAAATCGGACTGAGGTCAACGGTCGAGATCGATCATCAAAACATATCAATGCCACATAGTGATTCTGCTGGGTGGAGTTGCAAGGGTTGAAAAACTATTGATGTGCACAGAATTTTCATCAAATACACTTTAATATGTTTGAATTCCACCGTCGATTCGAAAGAGGCCATATATGATGGTCAATAAATATTCTGCTGATTCAACTGGCAAGTTGATTAACAGTAGAGAGCGGGCGCAGAATTTTTATCCAAAAGAATTTGTTCAAGACTTGAGTCTGCCTGGGTGACTTGGATGACAGCTCAACGACGGTTTTCTAGCTGACAAGATTGAGTATTAGACCTGTGAATCCTACCTGGCATCAGGTTTGGGATCAGAGCTTGGCTGAAGATGCCACCAAGACGAGTAAGAGTGCATGGGGTTCCTATAGGACTTGGTCGAGGAAGACAACCTGCAGAGACAGATATGCAGAGAGGCATGAGAAGACTGGAAGAAATACTAGAAGCTATGGAAAGGAAGAACCACTCAGACAATTCAGACAATAGTGATGAAGAAGAAGAATCCCCTGATGAAGAAGAAGAAGATATTGAAGAACTCAGAGTTTTGAAGATGATGATGAAGGCCAATAGTATACCAAGAGTGGAGGTACCTATGTATGAAGGTAACTTAAATGTTGAAGAACTCATGGATTGGATTAATGATCTGAATAAATATTTTTATTTTGAAGAAATTGAAGACAAGAAAAAAGTAATATATGTAGCTACCAGAATGAAGGGACATACAACTATTTGGTGGTATGAGCTCTAGATCCTTCGAGAAAGAAGAGGTAAGTCAAAAATAAAATCTTGGGATAAGATGCTACATAATATTAAGAGTCATTTTATGCCTAAGTACTATCAATTGAACCTTATTAGACAATTACATAACCTTAGACATAATACAATGGCTGTCAAAGAAAACACAAAAGAATTTTTTAGACCAAGTATTAGAGCTAGACACAAACAAGGAGGTCTAGAAAGGGTAGCTAGGTATATCAATGGATTAAGATATGATATACAGGATGAACTCAGTTTAATAAATCTGAAAACTGTAAAAGATGCATATCTAATAGCTTCAAAGGTACAAGAGAAACTATTAGCAAAAAAGAACCAGGAAAATAGTGTTGATGTATTTGTAACTTTGGAATGTATTCATCTATGTAACTTATGTATTGTAACCCAATGTTTATTCCGGGATGTATCTATAATGTAATTGAGTCATATTGTCATGCCCCGATGTTTCGATCGGGAGGATCAATAATGTAAACAAGTCATTTCAAGTCATAGTGAGTAACCCTTCAATTGTCTAAGGGTTAAAGTCCCTGCAGTTTCGGGGCACTAGGGTTATTAGACTCTCCTAGTAGGGTTTTAGTCATGTCGGGATTAGTATAAATAGAGAACTAGAGTCTCTATTTATCACACAAATCATCCACACTCAAGTGTAGCACAGAGTTGAGGAAGGAGAAGACACTGGGGCTAGATGAGAAGAAGGTTACTGTTGTCGGGAGATCACTTACTATTTTGGGGCTTTTACTATTTTGGTGTTGATTCTATCTCTGAGGAAGTTGTGGGGTTTTATCCTTTATGGTTTCCCTGAGGAAAAACATTGTGTTCATTGTCTCTTGTGTTTGATTTTTGTACTTGTTATTCTCTCAGTTAAAGATCCTAATAATGCTAGCTTAATGTTGAAAAAATAACATGGTATCAGAGCTAACCTGAGAAGAAGACACTGTGCAGCTGCGAGAACTAGGGATTCCTAGTTTATGGATATTCCTCCATATATTTTTAGCAAAATTAAGGTGGAATAACTCTCCTCCTTAGGGCGCATCGTTCTGTCGAAGCAGAATCCAATTCTGAGGTTTTTTAGTTTTTGACCTGACACTGCTGCCGAAAATTAGGGATTTTCACAGAAGAGGAATTTTTCAATGATCCCGGGCCTGGATTGATCTCATCCCCAAAATCGAAGTTAGGGACAAATTTCAAGGCATTTGGGTGGACAGATCTCCAGAAAAGAAAAACCCTAATTTGCTCCTGAACCAGCTCTGCAGGATTTCAGCTCAAGTTTTAGATCCGACATCTTGACCTGGTAAGATCTAAGATATTTTGTATTTCCATTTGAGATTCTTAGTTTAAGATGTCTCATCATACCAAGCTTGATGAAAATCTTGAGGGAGCTGATAACTTCCGAGCCTGGAAGTATAGGATCTCCCTGGTCCTGGAAGAGAATGAATTAGACTCCTACATTCATGAGGAGGTTCCAGTTCCAGAGGGAGATGAGGAAAAGGCCTTACATAAGAAGAAGATGGTTATGGAAAAGAGGATCATTGTTGATTCTATCAAGGATCACCTTATCCCATAGGTGTCCTCTCTCAAGACACCTAAAGCTATGTTTGATGCCCTAAACAAATTGTTTGAAGGGAAGAACATAAACCAGAAGATGACTCTGAGGAATCAACTGAAGAATGTGAAGATTCAGAATGTAGAGACCATCTAGTCTTACTTCACAATGGTTTCTCAGATCAAGGAACAATTAGAAGCTGTAGATGAAGAAGTGGAGAATGCAGAGATTGTAATGACAACACTGAATGGCCTTCATAGGTCATGGGATTCTTTCATCCAAGGAATCTGTGCTAGAAAGAAGTTAGTCAAATTCAGCAGACTATGGGAAGAATGTTCTCAAGAAGAAGCACGAATAGCAGCTCGAGAAGAGAATATGGGAAGTGAAGACCAAGCTCTCACAGTCCACTCCAAGAAAAGTAGAAGAAGATCTCATTACTCCAAAGGTAAGGATCCTTATCATAGAGATAACATTAGAAGGGACCTATCAAAATTGAGATGTTATCAAAATTGAGATGTTATACATGTGATGGAAGAGGACACTTTGCAAAATATTGTCCTACGAACAAGGGTCACTCTCATAAGAAGAAGGGGAACAAAAGAAGACATCGTGCTCATGCTGCAGAGGATGATGAACCATCCAAGAAGAGATCTAGATATGAAAGTGAAGATTCTTCAAGTGAGGATGAATATGTTTTGATCTCCGCTCTCACAGGTAACATTACTGATGGAAGTGATGATTGGCTTATAGACAGTGGGGCTTCCAAACATATGATTGGATTCAAGGAATCCTTTGTGAGACTGTCAGAACATGAATCACCTCACAAGGTGAAGCTAGGAGATGACTACCAATATCCAATAAAAGGTAGTGGGGAATATTCATACAAACTAGACTCAGGTAAGTCTCTAACAATGAAAGAAGTATTGTTTGTGCCAGGACTCAAGAAGAACCTTCTCTTCATATCAGCATTGGATGCAAAAGGAATGAGAGTTGCATTCATAGATGGTTAAGTCATCATGTGGCCAAAAGAAAGGCTATCGATAATGCGGTAGTGATTGGAGAACAAGAAGGAGGTTTGTACAAATTGAACGGCCATCTAGAACAAGCCTTGATCCATGACACAGTAGAGCAAAATGAGCTTTGGCATAGAAGGCTTGAATATGTGCATTACAGAGCACTACCTATTGCAAGCAAAGTTGTTGAAGGTATTCCAGAATTCCAAGCAAAACATGATGGGGTCTGCAAAGGATGTGCGAAAGGGAAGAATACAAAGAATACATTTCCCAGCAGCGAAATCAAATCCAAAGGCATACTAGAAATCATCCACTCCGATGTATGTGGTCCTATGTCATCAAACTCACTAAGTGGGTATGCATACTATGTTTCTTTTATTGATGATTTTTCTAGAAAGACATGGGTTTACTTCATGAAGAACAAAGACAAAGTATTCAGCAAATTCAAGGAGTTCAAATCCTTGATCAAGAACCACACTAAAAAGAAGATCAAGACTTTTCGATTAGATAATGGTGGAGAATTCACTTCGAATGAATTAAAATAACTATGAAAATAATCAAGGATTAAGAGGGAGTTGTCCACTCCTTATAATACACAACATAATGGGACTGCAGAATAGAAGAACAGAACCATCATGGAAGCTGCAAAATCCATGCTTCATGATCAAGATCTTCCTATGCATCTTTGGGCTGAAGCTTCCAGAACATCGATGTATGTACAGAACCATACTCCACATAGAGTACTCGAGAACAAGACTCCTGAAGAAGTCTTCTCTGGCAAGAAACCAGAAGTCATCCATCTCAGAATATTCGGCTGTCATGTGTGCATACACATTCCAAAAGAGAAGAGAACAAAATTAGATCCTTCAGGAAAGAAGGGAATATTTGTGGGATACTCTGAAAGCTCGAAGACTTATAGAATCTATTTCCCAGGATACAAGAAGATTAACATCAGCAGGGATGTGACATTTGATGAAGACACAGCTTACAACAAATCCAGAAAGAGACCTACTAAAGAAACTGAAGAAGCAGAAGCAGAAGCACCCAGAATTCATGATACAACCATGAACGAAGAAGCTCAAGAAGAAGATCTAGATTTCGAAGAACCACAAAGACCTGTAGATTCACCTCTGGAGAAGAATCCTCATAAGAGGAAAATAGCTTGGGTACGTGAAATTATCCAAGGTGCAGAAACATATGGGGCTCCAGAAGAGAATCACAGAGAAAGAAAGAGGACTAGATCCTGCTCTGGGTATGTAGCTTTACTATGTGATTTCATTGATAAAGAACCTTCGAGTTATGAAGAAGTAGCAAAACGAAAGAATGGAAGGATGCTATGATCGAATAATATCAATCGATCGTGAAGAATGATGTTTGGGATGTTGTCCCAAGACCAAAAGGGAAGTCAGTTGTAACTTCCAAATGGATCTACAAGATCAAGCATGCTACAGACGGTAGCATTGAGAAACATAAAGAAAGATTTGTAGCTCGGGGTTTCTCTGAGAAAGAAGGAATAGACTATGAAGAAACCCTTGCACCTGTAGCTAGATACACTTCCATCGTATTAGTACTTGCTCTGGTTGCAGTGATGAAATGGAAGATACACCAGATGGATGTCAAGACTGCTTTCTTGAATGGTGTAGTGGAAGAGGAAGTGTATGTAGAACAGCCACTTGGTTTTGAGACACATGACAGAGAGTCTAATGTATGCAGATTGAAGAAAGTCTTGTACGGTTTGAAACAGGAACCCAGGACCTGGTACGGCAGAATTGACAGATTTATATCTAGTTTGGGCTTTACCAAGTGTAAAGCAGATTCCAACCTTTACTATAAGGTTGAGGATGGCAACCCAGTGATGCTTCTACTATATGTAGATGATCTATTTGTGACAGGTACGAATGGGTTGATTGCTGATATGAAGAGAAATCTTGCTGCTTAGTTTGAAATGAAGGACTTGGGGATGATGCATTACTTTCTAGGTATGGATGTGTGGCAGAGTACAGATGGAATATTCCTTGGACAAGGGAAGTATGCAGTAGAGATCCTGAAGAGGTTTGGGATGATGGAATGCAATACTATGGCCACACCTATGGAATCAAACCTAAAGCTATTGAACGATGCTTCATCAGACTCTGTTGATGCTACAATGTATCATCAGATGATTAGGTCATTGATATACCTGAGGAACATGAGACCAGACATTTGCTTTGCTGTGAACACCTTGAGCCAATTCCTGACAAATCTGAGACATGTTCACTTGATTGCTGCAAAGCATATTCTGAGGTACCTGAAGGGTACAGTTGATTATGGGCTCAAGTACGATGTGAATCAAAAGATTAACCTGGAGGGTTATGTTGATTCAGATTGGGCAAGCAGTGCCATTGATAGGAAGAGCACTTCAGGGTGTTGCTTTAGTATGGGATCAGGTGTGATCTCTTGGTTTAGCAGGAAGCAATCCTGTGTGGCATTGAGTACAGTTGAAGCAGAGTATGTCACAGCTTGTTCAGCTAGTTGTGAGGCAATATGGCTGTAGAAGCTACTTTCTGATTTATTTGATCTCCAGATGGATGCTACTTGTATACATTGTGACAACCAGAGTTGTGTGAAGTTGTCAGAGAATCCAGTGTTCCATGACAAGTCAAAGCATATCGAGATCAAGTACCACTATATCAGGGATATAGTGCAGATGGGAGCAGTGAATCTCCAGTATGTTGCGATGGAGGAACGGATAGCTGATGTATTGACGAAGCCATTGGCTAGGCTGAAGTTTGAGTACTTTAGGGAGAATCTTGGTGTTCTCCAGATCAGGGTTTACTCCAAGATAAAATGATGAGACCCATATCCATTCTGACATGGTGAGAGGATTGGTTCCTTCCATGGTCATATGTAAGGGCTGAGCCATTCTGTCATGGTGAGAGGATTGGTTCCTTCCATGTCATATATGAGTGTTGTCCATTCTATCGAGTAGGACAGATGTAAGGGCAATTTCCATTCTAGGAATGGAGGCACCTAGTCAATTACCAGGAAAACTTAGTTTAGGACTGAGAAGCCATTCTGATGTGATAAAGGGATGTGTTCCCACTTGATCATATTTACAAGGGCTGAACCATTCTTTCGTGGCTAAAGGATTAAGTTCCTTCCATGTCAAATGTGAGTGTTGGACATTCTAACGAGTAGGTCAGATGTAAGGGCAACTTCCATTCTCTAGGAGAATGGAGGCACTTGGTCAATTACCAGGTAGCTCAGTCGAAGACGACTGGGGGCCATTCTGATATGACTATAGGATTGGTTCCTACAATATTAGATATGAGTGCAAGCCCTTCCATCATTGTGAGCAGGATGTGTTCCTACCTGGGTGGATGTAAGTGTAGAGCCTTTCTTCAATCATGTGTTGATTAGATATAAGTGCTGAGCCTTTCTTTGATCATGTGTTGATCAGATATAAGTGTTGTGCCTTTCTTCGATCATGTGTTGATTAGATGTAAGTGCAGTGCCTTTCTTTGATCATGTGTTGATCATATGTAAGTGCAGTATCTATCTTCGATCATGTGTTGATCAGATAGAAATGATGAGCCATTCTTCAATCATCTGTTGATCAGATGTAAGTGTAGTATCTATCTTCAATCATGTGTTGATCAGATAGAAATGATGAACCTTTTGATCATGAGTTGATCAGATATAAGTGTTGAAGAAGACCTACATGGAGCCTAGGCCTACAACCAGCATGAAAAATGGCTGGATCTGTAGAACTTCCTATGACAAGAAGAATCATGAGATAGCACCCATAATGATCCAGATCCAGTGATGATGATCCAGCAGTGATGATCCAGATCCAATGATGATCCAGATCTAGTGATGATGCCCAGTGATGATCCAGATCCAATGATGATGTCCCATGATGATCTAGATCAAGAGATGATCCAAATCCAAAAATGAAGATGACTTGAAGACTCATAAGACTTGAGATGTAGATGACGAGATGATCCAGCTGATACAGAGAAGAAGACCAGTGCTGAAAATTGTGTCGAAAGAATACCTTCCTAGTTAAGAGGGAGTGTTGATGTATTTGTAACTTCGGAATGTATTCATCTATGTATCTTATGTATTGTAACCCGATGTTTATTCCGGGATGTATCTATAATGTAATTGAGTCATATTGTCATGCCTCGATGTTCCGATCAGGAGGATCAATAATGTAAACAAGTCATGTCAAGTCATAGTGAGTAACCCTCTGATTGTCTAAGGGTTAAATTCCCCGCAGTTCCGGGGCACTAGGGTTATTAGAATCTCCTAGTAGAGGTCGGCCCTAGTAGGGTTTTAGTCATGTTTGGATTAGTATAAATAGAGAACTGGAGTCTATATTTATCACACAACTCATCCACACTAAAGTGTAGCACATAGTTGAGGAAGGAGAAGACATTGGGGCTAGATAAGAAGAAGGTTACTGTTGTCGGGAGATCACTTACTGTTTTGGGGATTTTACTGTTTTGGTGCTGATTCTATCTCTGAGGAAGTTGCGAGGTTTTCTCCTTTATGATTTCCTTTAGGAAAAACAATGTGTTCATTGTATCTTGTGTTTGATTGTTGTACTTGTTATTATCTCAGTTAAAGATCCTAATAATGCTAGCTTAATGTTGAAAAACTAACAAATAAAGGAAAGAATATAGTAAGAGGAAGAGGATCTCCTAGTAGTGGAGGTGGGACATCGAAATATGGAGCTAAGGGCTCAAGCTGTCAGTCATCTCAGAGAGAAGGATTCAGAGGAGGTAGAGGAAGAGGTAGGTATAGAGAGGTAAAATGTTATGCTTGTGGAGAGATTGGACATATGTCTTGGAATTTTCCAAGAAATCAGTCTTTAAATCAGAGAAATGTGAATTTTGCATAGGCTTAGGAAGAGTCAAAAGAAGAAACAGAGGTGAATAACCCTCTAGAGGAAGGAAAATCTCTTATGTTGAGAAGAGTTTTGGTAAAATCATATAAGCAAGTACATGAGCCAGCCCAAAGGAAAAGTTTGTTCAGAACAAGGTGTAAGTCACAAGGTAAGTGTTGTAAAATGCTTATTGACAGTGGTAGTACAGATAATTTGGTTTCCACTGAGATGGTAGAGAAGTTGGGATTGAAGAGGATGAAGCATCCCACTCCCTACAAAGTTTCTTGGATGCAAAAAGAACATCAGCTCTTGGTGAATAAGCAGTTTAATGTGGAATTCTAGATTGGTACTTACAAAGATGAAATATTATGTGATATAATTCCTATGGATGTGTTCAATATACTCATAGGGAGGCCATGGCAGTATGACAAGAAAGTTTTTCATGATGGGAGGAAAATACTTATTCTCTGGAGAAAGATGGGAAGAGACATACTTTTTCACCCTTGGAAGATGAAGTAGTTCAGGAAGTTTTACGATCAAACATTTTGCTGATGTCTAGAAAATAACTGCTGCAAGAAGTTCAGAAAGAGGAGGATATACATGCTACCCTTGTTGGTAAGCCAAAGGTAATTTTAACTTCTACAAATTTAGATGATTTTCCTGTTGAAGTTAAAACTTTGCCTGATGATTGTGCTGACATTATTGTGGATGAGTTTCCAAATACTTTACCCCCTGTAAGAAGTATTAGTCATCACATTGACTTAATACCTGGTGCAATTTTACCTAATAAAGCAGCACACAGATTAACTCCTCAAGAAAATGAAGAAATCAAATAGCAGGTACAGGAATTGTTGGAGAAAGGATTGGTAAGGGTAAGCTTGAGTCCTTGTGTAGTACCCATTGTACTTAGTCCAAAAAATGATGGTGGGTGGATGATGTGCACTGACTCCAGGGAAATCAACAAGATCACTATCAGGTATAGATTCCCTTTACCCATAATTGATGATTTGATGGACTGTTTAAGTGGTTCAAAATATTTTTCCAAAATAGATTTGAAAAGTGGATATCATTAGATTAGGATAAGGGAAGGGGATGAATGGAAAACAACATTTAAAACTAATGACAGTTTGTATGAGTGGTTAATGAGGCCATTTGGGATTACTAATGCACCCAGTAACTTCATGAGGTTGATGAATGAGGTTTTAAAAGAATTTACTAAAATTTTTATAATAGTGTATCTAGATGTCATTCTGATTTTCAGTCGGAATAGAGAGGAACATTTAAGGCACCTTAAGTTGGTGTTGAGGACTTTGAAGAAAGAGAAGCTACTGATAAATCTGAAGAAATGTAGTTTCCTGAAGAAAGAGTTAGTTTACTTGGTATTTGTGGTTTCAGAAGAAGGACTGAAGATGGATATTGACAAGGTACAATCGATTTTAAATTGGCCAGTTCCAAAGAATGCTTATGAGGTAAGGAGTTTCCGTGGACTTGCTAGTTTCTATAGGAATTTCATTAGGAATTTTAGTTAGATTTGTGCACCCTTGATAGATACTTTTAGAGGAAGTAAACAACATTTCAAATGGACAGAAGCAGCTGATAGAAATTTTAAGTTGTTGAAAAAAAAGATAATTGAGAAGCCCAGTTTGGCTTTACCTAGTTTTGACAAAGTGTTTCAAGTTGAAACAGATTCTAGTGGAGCAGTAGTGGGAACAGTCTTAAGTCAAGAGTAGAGACTAGTGGAATACTTCAGTGAAAATTTGAATGAATCAAATCATAAGTACTCTTCATATGATAAAGAATTATATGTTGGTGTGCGGGCTCTTAAGAAGTGGAGACATTATTTGATGCCTAAGGAATTTGTGTTGTATTCTGACAATCATGCTCTGTAGTTCATAAATTGTCATCCTAAATTAAACCAGAGACATGTTAAATGGGTAGAATTTTTTCATATCTTTACCTTTGTTATCAAGCATACAAGCAGTAAGTCTAATAAAGTTGTTCATGCTTTGAGGAGGATAAATCTGGTATTGCAAGAAGTTAAGGTCAGTACTTTTGGATTTGAAAACTTGATTGATATGTATAAACAAGATTTAGATTTAAAAATATATATGCAGCATGTGAAAATCTGATAACCAATAACAAAAACCAGTGGTTAGATTATATGTTGTAGGAAGGTTTATTGTTCAAGGATAGTAAATTATGTATTCCAAGATGTTTAATGAGAGAGAATTAAATAGGAAAAGCATAGTGTAGGTCTATCAGGACATTTTGGACAAGACAATAATTTTGCTCTGGTGAGTAATTTTTATTTTTGTCCAAAGATGCAGCATGATGTGAAGAAATTTGTTGAAAGATGCAGAATCTGTCAACATACAAAAGAAAGAAGTCAAAACACAGGATTGTATCAACCCTTGCCTATTCCAGCTAGGCCTTGGGATTCCATTAGCATGGATTTTGTTTTGGGTTTACCTAGAACTCAGAGAGGTCATGATTCAATTTATGTTGTGGTATATAGATTTTCCAAAATGGCTCATTTTATTGCATGTAAGAAGACTAATGATGCTACCAATATTTCTAATCTATTCTTTTTATAAATTGTAAAGTTGCATGGGTTTCCTTTGAGTATTGTGTCTGGCAGAGATACAAAGTTTGTTGGTCATTTCTGGAGAACTCTATGGAATAAATTTGGGACTAATCTCAGTTTTAGTTCTTACTTTCATCCTCAAACTGATGGCCAGACTAAAGTGGTAAATAGGATCTTGGGAACCATACTGAGAACTCCAGCGTATATGAACATTTAAAATAGTGGGACTTGGCTCTTGCTCGGGTTGAGTTTGCATACAACGATTCACCCGACAAAAGTATAGGCATGAGTCATTTTCAAATTGTCTATGGGATGCATCCAAGAGGTGTATATGAACTTATATATTTGGGAAAAATAGGAAAGAAGAAGTTCATACGGTGAATACTTTGCAATTAGCATGCATGAGCTATAGGAGAATATCAAGAAGAGATTACAGGAAAGTGCAGAAAAATATAAACAGAGAGTAGACTTGAAGAGAACAGAAGTAAACTTTCAGGTTGGAGATTTAGTGATGGCCTATCTTAGAAAGGAAAGGTCCCCCAAAGGAACTTATAATAAATTGAAGCTTAAAAATATTCGACCTTGTAAATTTTTAAGGAAGTTTTCTGCAAATGCTTATGAGATTGAGCTTCTTTCTGACCTTCAGATTTCACCAATTTTTAATGTTTCAGATTTGTATCCTTTTAGAGATGCAAGTATCCAGACATATGGTATAATTTCAAATGGAGAGGATTCATCTATATATTGGCAAGGACAAATTTCATAGAAAGAACAACCTCATATTGAAGCCATCATTGACAAAAGAATTCTAAGGAATACCAGGAACAAAACTTTCTTCCAGTACTTAGTCAAATGGAAGAATCAGCCTACTGAAAATGTATCCTAGATGACAAATCAAGAAATTTCCAAATACAACGTGCAACCTAAAGACCTATTGAAGAATTCTTTTCTTCCCCAGGAGTATGATGTAGGAGCATCCAGCTCAACTTCCCTTGGTTGATGAGTCAACCTTCCATGTAATCACTTCTAGAAGGATTTGGTTCGATGTTAGATGGATAGGATTGGTTTTATTTTGTAATAAGTGGAAATTTTCCATTATTCTCCTTGAACCCTACGAGGAATTATTCAAGGATAGATCTTTGTTGATAGGATTTCTTTTATTAGGTGTATAGATCCAAGATATTTGGATCTGACAGGTTTACTGAGTGTTATAAGAAGAATTGAATGTAATAGATAGGATATGATAGAAGAGAGAGTTACGAGTGAAGAGCACAGAGCCTTTGTGTAACTATACTTATGGTCCAACTGAATGAAGAATAGAGTTTACTCTGCAATTTATTGAGTGTTTATACCTTCATTTCAATCTCCAGAAGTATTAGCTTGAATTCTCTGTGTATGTGTACAAGCCTGCTCAATAGATAAACTCCATTTTCATAGATCAGAGACGGTAAGCTTTTAGTTATAGAAGGGAATTGATCCTTTCAATGATCAATTCATCAAAAATCATAGAGAAGTTAAAGAGCGTGTATCTTGGACAGATCCAAGGTAGAGGTCAAATTTTGCAAACAGAAGTTGTGCCCGAGATAATCCTAAACCAATCGCCCATATGATTGAGGATCATGTGGCGGATATTAGAGGTATTTGAAGATCAATAGCTAAGGTGGATTCCGCTGGAGAAAGTGTGCAGAAGATAAAGGAGAGGTTGGGTTGCATAATTTAGAACTAATCACTCAAAATTGGATTGAGATCAATAACCAAGAACGGTCATCCAAACAGATCGATGGCGCACACCGATTCTGTTGGGTGTAGTTGCACAGGTTGAAAAACGTTTTATGTGTGCAAAATTTTCATCAAATCTGATTTAATTTGTTCGAATTCCACCATCGATTCGAAGGAGTCCAGATCTGACGATCAATAAAGATTCCACGGATTCAACTAGCAAGTTGATTAACAATAAAGAGCAGGCGCGAAATTTTTATCCAAAAGAATTTGTTCCATACTTGAGTCTGCCTGGGTGAGTTGGACAACAACTCAGCGATAGTTTGCTAGCTGATAGGATCAGGTATTAGACCTATGAATCCTACCTAGAATAAGGTTTGGTATCAGATCTTGGCTGAAGATACCACCAAGATGAGGATGCATGGGGTTCCTGTAGGATGTGGGCAGGGAAGATAGCTTGCGGAGACATATATGCAGAGAGACATGAGACCACTGGAAGAAAGACTAGAATCTATGCAAAGGGAGAACCACTCAAACAATTCATATAATAGTGATGAAGAAGAATAATCCCCTGATGAATAAGAAGAATATTCTGAAGTAGTCAGAGTTTTGAAGATGCTGATGAAGGCTAGTAGCAAACCAAGAGTAGAGGTACCTATGTATGAAGGTAAATTTAATGTTGAAGAAATCATGGATTGGATTAATGCTCTGAATAAATATTTTGATTGTGAAGAAATTGAAGATAAGAAGAAATTAAGATATATTAATCTGTCATAGTAATCTAGGGACTAAACACAAGTCTCATCAAAGATTAATAACAATATGGCATGAAAATGGTGTAATAGTGCTACAAAATGAGTATCCACTCTATATATTCACACAAAGAATAAGTAATACAATTCAAGATCATGCTACAAGCATGAATGACAAAGCAATTTGAATTGCCAAGGAGTCCATTCGAATTGAATGAGTGAGTCTAGCTTAACTGAATGTAATCCACAGTCAACACTCAAGTTAACTACTGATCAAAACCCTAATTGACTCAACTAAGCCCTAACTGAAGTTAGAGTGCAATAAATGACTGATTCTAAATAAAAGTAGGTCAGACACATGTCACAACAAGCCAACCATCAAGTGGTAGTGCATCAATGACTCCAATGAACCCCGATGAGGTTAACTGAAGTGTAACTGAACATCAGAAGTGGTTGGAGGTGCCTCTGTTGACTCCAGTTCATTAAATAATCAATTTAATGATGGAGGGTGCCTTCACTGCTCTTTTTAACTGATTGTAACCATCAGTTAGCAATATGGGGCATTATGACACTCAGATCACCCCCGGAGTACTCTAGTTAGCCTCCCCAAATTTAGGAGAAGGTTGAGTTAGCCTCCTTGACTGAAGGTAGGTGTGGGTGTGATCTAGGTGATGTCATCTAGTGCTCCTCTGATGTCAATTAAGTCAATAATACTTAGGATAGTGGTTTAACTAGGCCAAATTGACCAAAATGAGTGTGTAAGGTGGTAAATGTCCCCAACACCCCCCCTTAAGCCATACTCAGGAGGAGTTAGAAAACATAAAATGCATAAAAATTCTAGGGCCCCAGTAACTAAGGGCATAGGTCACCCTGTACAATGCTGAAACTAAAACAATACTCAAAAACAAACTAAGTGAGGAAAAGAGGGAAAACCCAGTGGGAAAAACCCCCCCTCAACCTGAACACTAAAAGTAATCTGATCACCCTTATGGACTCACCCCCAACAGCGAACAGAGGTAAGTGAACTTATTTTCTGAAAATTTCTTGGTGAATATGTCTACAATCTGCTCATCAGTTGGGAAATATTGCAGAATGATGGCCCTGTCATGCACTAGCTCCCTGATATAGTGCATGTGGATCTCTACATGCTTGGTCCTCTACCTAGTAATTGGATCTGTGGATATCTTAATATCACTTTGATTGTCACAAAAGAGGACACTAGACAAAGTACTACCAATATCAAACTATGAAAGAATACCTTGCAAGCATTCACCACTCCTCAATACTCAACCTCTGTTGAAGATAATGCTATGGCAGCCTGCCTTTTGTTGGACCAGAAAATGGGGCCACCACCAAACATGAATACATATATAGAAGTAGAATTCTGATCAATATAATCACCCACCCAATCGAAATCTTTGTATCCAACCAGCTCTAGCTCGCAGTCTGCATCATAGTGAATGCCGTAGGTCCTGGTTCCCTGAATATACTGGAGGATCCTCTTGGCTTCCTTCCAATGAATATCATGAGGCTGATGCATGTATATTTATATAGTATTCATGGCATAATATATATCATGCTGAGAATGTGTCAAGTACAACAAGCTACCAATCAGCTGTCGATAGATAGTGCAGTCCATGGGAGGTGTGCTTTTTCCTTCTTCAAGGATGATCCCTGAAAGGAAAGGGAATGGTGCAAGCCTACATTCATCCATGTTAAACTTGACTAACATATCTGATATGTATTTTTACTGAGTGACCATTATCCCATTATAATTTTGCTCAATTTCGAGCCCCAAAAATTGTTTTAGGTGCCCCAAATTGCTCATTTCAAAGGCATTGTGGAGAGCAGTTTTGATGGCTGAAATGGAAGCAACTGTGCTACCTGTGATCAGTAAGTCATAAAAATATAAAAAAATAATAATTAAATGACCATCAGACTTCTATATATACACATTTGGATCTGATCTACACCTTTGGAAGTTTTGCGAGAGAAGGAAGGCATCCATCTTGGAATACCACTCTCTTGGGGCCTATTTTAACCCGTATAGTGACTTATTTAGCTTACAAACCAAAGATGGATCAGAAATGTAGCCCTAAGGATTATTTATGTATATATCCTCATGAATATTTCCATGCATAAAGGCTGACTTAACATCCATATGATGCACTTCGAAGTGCTTAGATGCCAAAATTGCTAAAACTAGGCGAATGGAGTCCATTTTTGCAACTGGTGCAAAGGTCTCATGGTAGTCCACACCTTGGACCTAAGAGAAAAATTTTGCCACCAGACTTGCCTTATATTTGCATGTGCTTATATCAATAGCAACCTTGGTCTGAAACACCCACTTGCATTGAACCAATTTCCTTCCCGGAGGAAGAGAAACTAGCTCCCAAGTAGTGTTTTTCTAAAGAGAATTCATCTCTTCATCCATGGCAACTTGCCATCTCGGATCCTTCCAAGCATGGTAGTAGAATTTTGGGTCTGAAATAATCATTAAATAACAAGTTTCAAACAGAAAATTATTAGGACAAGAGAGCGTAATATGTGCTCTTTGGAAATTAGATCGGGTTCTCCTTGGATCATCCGGATTTCCAATGTTATACCATGTGGAGGAGAGTGTCTATAGGGCCCATGTGGGAAGATTATTTTGTACTTAAGGTTCTGATTCATCATCTTTTGTTTGATGCACACTGATATCAGAAATAATAGGATCCAAATCAGGGTCATCACCCCCAATTTCATCATCCAAATATTCAGTAGAATAGGAAGTAAAATCAGCAGTTTTCTCCTTCACTAGTTCCACCTCCTGAAGAGGCTCATCGAACTTGACACTCCTTTCAATGATGATATATTTTGTTTTCATATCTAGTAGCTTGAAACCTTTTTATTCATTATTATACCCAATAAATAGACATTCGGTGCTTTGTAGTTGCAAAGCCCTTCTTTTATCAAGTGGAATCTGGGCCCATGCAGTGGACCCAAACACCCGCAGGTTCGACACATTTGGCTTGTGTTCGAAGTATGCTTAGAAAGGAGTCTTCCCTTTCATATATGAGTGTGGAACTCTATTTTTAATGTATGCTAAAGCATGCATGACTTCATCCCATAATTTTTTAGCCAACTTCTTTGATTCCAACATATAGGTGGTCATCTCCTTGAGAGACCGATTCTTCCTTTCCGCTACACCGTTTTGCTGGGGAGTGTAGGGAATTGAATGTTGGACATGAATGCCAATTTGGGAGAATATGTGTAGAAAATAATTACTGAAATACTCCCCACCATTATCATATTTCAATATCTTGATCTTAATCCCAGAGTCATTCTCGATCAAGGCCATCAGTTCAGAGAATTTTTCACATACTTTAGACTTCTTTTTGAGAAAGAATACCCATGTGTACCTTGAAAAATCATCAATAAAAGTCAGAAGATACCTTGATCCATTCATGGATGTGATAGGCATCAGACCATTGATATTAGAATGTATCGGCCCCAATATGCATGTAGCTCGGTTTGCCTTCCCCCGATCGTACTTGTGCTCAAGGTGTTTTCCAACCACATAGCCATTGCAAATTCCAGTGGTTGCCTTGATGACCAGGAGGCCTTCAACCATGGATTTTTTCTGTAATTTATGTAAATATTTGAAATTTAGATGGATAAACCTTTCATGCTACATCCTACTAACTTCATTTCCATGATTTAGCAGAGCGGTGGGCTTTGCATCTACCACAAAGTGGGAGAACTCATAGGCTTTTGCATGATGGTTTGCAAGGCCTTTAGCAATGAGTTTTCCAGATGCAAGTTTCATTATCTTAACATCATTTGGGCTGAAAGATACTCTCTTAGGCACTCCTATATGTGTCATCTAATAGACACTAAGGAGATTTGATGCTAGAGACGGTACATACAAAACATTTGAAAAATAGCCATTCTCAATATCAACTGTACCTTGTCCTTCTGAAATGATGGTGGAGTCATCTCCAATGTGGATGGGGATGGATTTTCTGGTCTCCAAGGATGAAAAGGAGTCTCTTTCAACCATCATGTGGTTTGAAGCTCCAGAATCAATCAAGAGTGCTTTGGACTTCGAAGTGCTATCCATGAGGGCATGACCTTTTTCATGCTGTGGTTCCTGATCTTGCTGATCTCTCCTCCGAAATCTTTCCGAAAGATTGATGTGATTTCTCTCAAGGAGAGAGGTAGCTTCATCAAGCTTCTTCTTCATGTAGGCATGTTTAGGGTGGAATCCCTTCCCATAGTATTAACACTTGACTTTTTCCTTTCCATGATGCCCTTTCCCTTTGTTCTTATTTGAGCCAGAAGACTCATCATGCTACTGGTTTTCAAATTTAGGCTTAGAAGCTTCGAATTTAGTTTTTGGGTTCTTCTACTTCTTTCCTTTACCCTTTAGATATTTGGGCCCTGAGACATGGAGGGCTTGATCACAGGAGGATCTAATGATCCCCTTCTGGACAAGCTTATCATGTTCAATTGTTAGGGACTCAATGAAGGCATTGAGTGTAGGCATCTTCCATCCAGGGGTTGTGAGCTTCCCCGCACAGAATGTAGAGACAAAATTGAATAATCAGCTCCAAGTTTGGAGAGTATGGTGAGGATGAGCTGATCATCCTCCTTCTCCACTTTGCATTGCTTCAACAGTAAGACAATGTGCTTGAACTTTGTGAAAAAATCATTCAATGTCTCGAAATTGGAAGGCTGGAGAGACATCAATTCATTTTCAAGTTGGTAAACTCTCAAGTCATCCTACTTTCCATACAGAGCTTCCAATTTGTCCCAAATTTCCTTTGGATTCTTCAATCCCGAAAGATGGAAAAGGAGATCCTGAGAAACAGAGAGGCACAAGAATCTGAATGCTTCATCCTTCTTGTTCACTGTCCATAGTGACCCTATAGAGTCCTATGGAATGTAGTTGGATCCCCATGTCTCCTTTCCATGAGTGGAAATTGAACGGAGTCAAAAGATCTATGGAAGAAGCCATCTGAATCTGCTAGAGCGAATTCTTTCACCTGTTAAAAACTTGAAAATCACAACAAAAGGGGCAATGTAAGGTCAGACAGCCTGCACATTTTAGGATTTCATCACACCCAGCATAGTTAATCAAGCAACCTTGATCAACAAGTTCTTTACTTGGGCTATTAAGTGGTAAGCCTTGGCTTCTGGTGCAGTGCTAGATTTCTGAGCTATTGCTCAATTTTCATGCAAGATCTGTCAAAAACCTTGTTTTTGAGAGATCTGAGCTTCGTCCCACCATGAGCTCTAATACCATATTAATCTGTCACAGTATTCTAGGGACTAAACACAAGTATCATCAAAGATTAATAACAATAAGGCATGAAAATGGTGTAATAGTACTACAAAATGAGTAGTCGCTCTGCATATTCACACAAAAAATGAGTAATACAATTCAACATCATGCTACAAGCATGAATGACAAAGAAATTTGAATTCCCAAGGAGGTCATTTGAATTGAATGAGTGAGTATAGCTTAACTGAATGTAAGACACAGTCAACACTCAAGTTAACCACTAATCAAAACCCTAATTGACTCAACTAAGCCCTAACTAAAGTCGAAGTGCAATAAATGACTAAGTCTAATTGAAAGTAGGTTAGACACATGTCACAGTAAGCCAACCATCAAGTGGTAGCGCATCAATGACTCCAATGAACCCCGAGGAGGTTAATTGAAGTGTAACTAAACATCAAAAGTGGTTGGAGGCGCCTCTGTTAACTCTAGCTCATTAAATAATCAATAAATAATCAATTAAATGATGGAGGGAAACTTCACTACTCTGTTTAACTAATTGTAACCATCAATTAGCAATATGGGGAATTAATGACACTCAGATCACCCCTGGAGTGCTCCAGTTAGCCTCCTTAAATGAAGGTAGGCATGGGTGTGATCTAGCTGATGTCAATTAAGTCAATAATAATTAGGATAGTGGTTTAACTAGGCCAAATTGACCAAAATGAGTGTGTAAGGTGGTAAATATCTCCAACAAGATATGCAGCTACCATAATGAAGGGGCATGTAACGATCTGGTGGGATGAGCTCCAGATCCATCGAGAAAGAAGAGGTAAGACAAAAATAAACTCTTGGGATAAGATGTTACATAAGATTAAGAGTCAGTTTATGCCTAAGGACTATCAATTGAACCTTACTAGACAATTACAGAACCTTAGACAGAAGACCATGACTATAAAAGAATACACAGAAGAATTTTTTAGACCGAGTAATAGAGATGGACACACACAGGGAGGTATAAAAAGAGTAGTGAGGTATATCAATGGATTAAGATATGATATACAGGATGAACTCATTTTATTAAATCTAAAAATTCTAGAAGATGCATATCAAATAGCTTCAAAGGTAGAAGAGAAACTGTTAAGAAAGCAGAACCAAAAAAATAGAGGAAAGAATATAGTAAGAGGAAGAGGATCTCTTGGTAGTGCAGGTAGGACTTCCAAAGATGGAGCTGAGGGTTCTAGCAGTCAATAATATCAGAGAGGAGGATTTAGAGGAGGAAGAGGAATAGGTAGGCATAGAGAGGTAGAATGGTATGCTTGTGGAGAGATTGGACATATGTCTTGGAATTGTCCAAGAAAGTTGTCTTCAAATTAGATAAATGTGAATGTTCTAGAGGATTGGGAAGAGTCAAAAGAAGAAACAGAGATGAATAACCCTCTAGAGAAAGGATAATCTCTTATGTTGAAGAGAGTGTTGCTAAAATCAGAGAAGCAAGTACATGAACCAGCCCAAAGGAAAAGTGTGTTCAGAACAAGGTGGAAGTCATAAGGGAAGTGTTTTAAAATGGTTATTGAAAGTGGTATTACAGATAATTTGGTTTCCACTAAGATGGTACAAAATCTCAGATTGAAGAGGATGAAGCATCCCACTTCCTACAAAGTGTCCTAGTTGCAAAAAGGACATCAGCTCTTGGTGAATGAGTAGTGTAATGTGGAATTCTAGATTGGTACTCACAAACATGAAATATTATCTGATATAATGCCTATAGATGTGTGATATATACTCTTAGGGAGTCCATGGAAGTATGACACGAAAGTTGTTCATGATTGGAGGAAAAATACTTATTCTCTGGAGAAAGATGGGAAGAGACATACTTTGTAACCCTTGGAAGATGAAGTAGTTCAGGAAGGTTCAGGATGAAACATTTTGCTGATGTCTGGAAAATAATTGTTGCAAGAAGTTCAAAAAGATGAGGATCTATATTTTTCCCTTGTTGGTAAGCCAAAAGTAATTTTAACTTCTAAGAATTTAGATGATTTTCCTGTTAAAGTTAAAACTTTGCTTCATGAGTGTGTTGACAGTATTGTGGATGAGTTTCCAAATAATTTACCCCCTGTAAGAAGTGTTAGTCCTCACATTGAATTAATACCAGGTGTAATTTTACCTAATAAAGAAGCATACAAATTAACTCCTCAAGAAAATGAATAAATCAAATAGCAGGTATAGGAAATATTGGAGAAAGGATTTGTAAAGGAAATCTTGAGTCCTTATGGAGTACCCACTATACTTAGTCCAAAGAAATATGGTGGGTGGAGGATGTGCACTAACTCCAGGGAAATCAACAAGATCAATATCAGGTATATATTCTTTTTACCTTTATCAGGGCAATCAACAAGATCTCCATTTATGGTTTCCGCGAGGAAAAACACTGTGTTCATTGTCTCTTGTGTTTGATTGTTGTACTTGTTGTTCTCTCAGTTAAAGATCCTAACATAACGCTATCTTGAATGTTGAAAAACTAACATGATATCAGAGCTAACCTGAGAAGAAGACACTATGCAGCTACGGGAACTAGGGCTTCCTACTTTATGGATCGCTCTCCATAGATTTTCAGCAAAAGAAGGTTGGAATAACTCTCCTCCCTAGGGCGCATATTTCTATTGAAGCAGAATCCAATTCTGAGGTTTTTCAGTTTTGGACCCAACACTACTGCTGGAACTTAGGGATTTTCATAGAAGAGGAATTTTTCAATGAGCCTAGGCCTAGATTTATCTCCTCCCCAAAATCGAAGTTAGGGATCAATTTCAAAGCATTTGGTTGGACAGAACTCCGGAAAAGAAAAACCGTAATTTGCTCCTGAACCATCTCTACAGGATTTCAGCTCAAAGTTCAGATCCGGGATCTTGACCTGGTAAGATCTAAAATATCTTAGATTTCCATTTGAGGTTCTCAGTTAAGATGTCTCATCATACCAAGCTTGAGGGAGATGATAACTTCCAATCTTGGAAGTATAGTATCTCCCTGGTACTTGAAGAGAATGAGTTGGACTCCTACATCCATGAGGAGGTTCCAGTTCCAGAGGGAGATGAGGCTAAGGCCTTGCATAAGAATAAGTTGGTTATGGAAAAGAGAATAATTGTTGATTCTATAAAGGATCATCTCATACCACAGGTGTCCTCCCTAAAGACACCCAAAACTATGTTTGATGCTCTAACCAAATTATTTGAAGGGAAGAACATAAATCGAAAGATGACTCTGAGAAACCAACTAAAGAATGTGAAGATTCAGAATGTAGAAACAATCCAGTCTTACTTCACAAGAGTTTCTCAGATCAAGGAACAAGTGGAAGCAGTAGATGAAGAAGTGGAAAATGTAGAGATTGTGATGACTACCTTGAAAGGTCTCCCTAGATCATGGGACTCTTTTATTCAAGGGATTTGTGCTAGAAATAAGTTGGTCAAGTTCAGCAGACTATGGGAAGAGTTCTCTCAAGAAGAAGCTTGGATAGCAGCTCAAGAAGAAAAGATGGGAAGCGAAGATCAAGCTCTCACGGTACACTCCAAGTCAACCAAAAGAAGATCTCATCACTCTAGAGGTAAGCACTCTCACAAAGATAACACTAGAAAATATTTGTCTAGGATCATATGTTATACCTGTGATGAAGCAGGACATTATGCAAGAAATTGTCTTAAGAAACAAAAACTAACAAAAAGGAGCAACAAAAGAAGACATCATGATCATGCTGCAGAAGATGATGAACCATCCAAGAAAAGAACCAGGTATGAAAGTGAAGATTCTTCAAGTGAGGATGAATATGTTTTGATTTCTGCTCTCACAGGAAACATTACTCATGGAAGCAATGATTGGCTCATAGACAGTGGGGCTTCCAAACATATGACAAGATTCAAGGAATCCTTTGTGAGACTATTAGAACATGAATCACCTCACAAGGTGAAGCTAGGAGATGACTACCAATATCCAGTGAAAGGTAGTGGGGAATCTTCCTATAAGCTAAACTATAGAAAGTCTTTGACAATGAAGGAAGTATTTTTTGTGCCAGGACTCAAGAAGAACCTTCTCTCCATATCGGCATTAGATGCAAAAGGAATGCGGGTTGCATTCATAGATGGTCAAGTCATCATGTGGCCAAAAGGAAAGACTATCGATGATGCGATGGTGATTGGAGAACAAGAAGGAGGATTGTACAAATTAAAGGGCCATCCAGAACAAGCCTTGGTCCATGACACAGTAGAGCCAATTGAACTTTGGCATAGAAGGCTTGCACATGTGCATTACAGAGCACTACCTATTGCAAGCAAAGTTGTTGAAGGTCTTCCAGAAATCCAAGCAAAACATGATGGGGTCTGCAAAGGATGTGCGAAAGGAAAGAAGACAAAGAAGACATTTTCAAGCAACGAAATCAAAGCAAAAGGAATCTTGGAAATCATCCACTCTGATGTATGGGGTCCTATGTCATCAAACTCACTAAGCGAGTATGCAGATTATGTTTCTTTTATTGATGACATTTCTAGGAAGACATGGGTTTAATTCATGAAGAACAAAGACAAAGTATTCAGCAAGTTCAAGGAATTCAAAGCCTTGATTGAGAACCATACTGAAAAGAATATCAAAACCTTTCGATCAGATAATGGAGGAGAATTCACTTCAAATGAATTCAAAGAGCTATGCAAAGAATCATGGATTAAGAGGGAGTTTTCCACTCCTTCTAATCCACAACATAATGGAATTGCAGAAAGGAAGAATAGAACTATCATGGAAGCTGCAAGAGCAATGCTTCATGATCAAGACCTTCCTATGCATCTTTGGGTGGAAGCTTCCATAACAACGGTGTATGTACAGAACCATACTCCACATAGAGTACTCGAGAACAAGACTCCTGAGGAAGTCTTCTCCGGCAAGAAACCAAAAGTCAGCCATCTCAAAATATTCGGCTGTCCAGTGTACATACACATTCCAAAAGAGAAGAGAACAAGATTAGATCCTTCAGGAAAGAAGGGTATATTTGTGGGATACTCTGAAAGCTCAAAGTCTTACAGAATATACTTCCCAGGATTCAAGAATATTGACATCAGCAGGGATGTGACATTTGATGAAGACATAGCTTACAACAAATGCAGAAAGAAACCTACTGAAGAACCTAAAGAAGTAGAAGCACCCAGAATTCATGATACAACCATGAATGAAGAAACTCAAGAAGAAGATCGAGAATTTGAAGAACCACAAAGACCTGTAGATCCACCTCTAGAGAAGAATTCTCATAAGAGGAAACCTTCTTGGGTATGAGAACTTATCCAAGGTGCGGAAAGATATGGGGCTCCAGAAGAAAATCACAGAGAAAGAAAGAGGACTAGATCCTGCTCCAGGTATGTAGCATTACTATGTGATTTCGTTGATAAAGAACCTTCCAGTTATGAAGAAGTGGAAAAACGGAAAGAATGGAAGGATGCTATGATCAAAGAATACCAATCGATCATGAAGATTGATGTTCGAGATGTTGTCCCAAGACTAGACGGGAAGTCAATTGTAACTGCCAAATGGATCTACAAGATCAACCATGCTGCAAACGATAGCATTGAAAAATATAAGGCAAGATTTGTGGCTCGGGGTTTCTCTCAGAAAGAAGGAATAGATTATGAATAAACATTTGCACCTATAGCCAGATACACTTCCAACAGATCAGTACTTGCTTCGATTGTAGTGATGAAATGGAAGATACACCAGATGGATGTCAAGACTGCTTTCTTGAATGGTGTAGTGGAAGAGGAAGTGTATGTACAATAGCCACTCGATTTTGAGACAAATTACAGGGATTATCATTTGTACAAATTGAAGAAAGCCCTGTACGGTTTGAAACAGGCACCCGGGACATGGTACGACAGAATTGACAGCTTTCTATCCAGTTTGGGCTTTACCAAGAGTAAAGCAGATTCCAACCATTACTACAAGGTTGAAGATGGCAACCCAGTGATGCTTCTACTATATGTAGTGATCTGTTTGTGATAGGTATGGATGGGTTGATTGCTAATATGAAGAGAAAGCTTGCTGCCAAGTTTGAAAGGAAGGACTTGGGAATGATGCATTATTTTCTAGGTATGGAGGTATGGTAGAGTGTGGATGGAATCTTCCTTGGACAAGGGAAGTATGCAGTAGAGATCCTGAAGAGGTTTGGGATGATGGACTGCAAGGCTATGACCACACCTATGGCATCGAACCTGAAACTATTGAATGATGCTTCATCAAAGTCAGTTGATGCTACGATGTATCGTCAGATGATTGGGTCCTTGATGTACCTGACGAACATGAGACCAGACATTTGCTTTGATGTGAACACCTTGAGCCAGTTCTTGATAGATCCAAGAAATGTTCACTTGATTGTTGCAAAGCATATTATGAGGTACCTTAGGGGTATAGTTGATTATGGGCTCAAGTACGATGCGAATCAGAAGATTAACCTGGAGGGTTATGTTGATTCAAATTGGGCAGGAAGTGCCATCGATAGGAAGAGAACTTCAAGGTCTTGCTTCAGTATGGGATTAGGTGTGATCTCTTGGTTTAGCAGGAAGCAATCCTGTGTGGCACTTAGTATAGCTGAAGCAGAGTATGTCACAGCTTGTTCAGCTAGTTGTGAGGCAGTATGGCTGAGGAAGCTACTGTATGATTTATTTGATCTCCAGTTGGATGCTACTTGTATACATTGTGACAACCAAAGTTGTGTGAAGTTGTCAGAGAACACGGTGTTCCATGACAAGTCTAAGCATATCGAGATCAAGTATCACTATATCAGGGATATGGTGCAGAGGGGAGCAGTGAAGCTCCAGTATGTTGCGATGGACGATCAGATAGCTGATGTGTTGATGGAGCCATTGGCCAGAGTGAAGTTTGAGTACTTCAGGGAGAAGCTTGGTGTTCTCCAGATCGAGGTCCCTTCCAAGGGGAAGTGATGATTTCGAAAGCTATTCTGACGAATGTTATACCAAAATCCTATCACCATCATGTGATAAGACATTTGGACATACCTACTTGCCCTGGATCCCAACTTCTGGAGTGGAAACTCATATTATTTATCAATCTTTGCAGACAAATTCCCAGCACCGCACTTTACCCTTTATCCAAAAGCAATACCCTTGTTTCCACCGCCCATCATTTGTTTCCCATAAATGGTGTCATCGCTTGTTTCCCTTGGTCCATAAGCGGTTATTACTAGAACCACTATGTCACTGAAGGAGAAACGCGGTACCCTGGGTAAAAATGGAAAAAGAGAAGCTTCTCGAGGCTTCTAGATGATAAGCCTAGAGATATCCCTTATCCCTATTGTAGTGGCTTAGTTGAGCTCGAGATCCCCCATCCTAGGATCTTGGAGGCCACCTCACCCACAAATCTCTCAACCTACCCTATCAATCCAGCCTTATAAATATAAGCTTATGCCATGGTTGGGGGAGAGAACATTGAAGGTATTGTTATTCTGTTGGATTGATCCTTGGCCCAAGATCATTTGGAGAGAGCATAGAGAGCTAGAGTCAGAGCTTTTGGGGATGAGAATTTTGTTTCATGGAGATGCATGTCAACACTAAGGCTTGGTTGTAAACTTCTTCATATTTTATTAATGCAAGTTAATTTTTGTCCCACATATGTTGTTGTTGTTGTGATTTTGCATATATGTTGCTAGATTCCTTAGTCACTAGCATAGATTAGTAGATCATATTCTGGTTGCTTTGATCTATTTCGTGTTGAGCGTGATTGTAGGTACACAGGTGGAATATCAAAGCCTTGTATTCCAGATATCTATAGCGTCTAGGTAGATTCTTCAACCTCTGTCCTCTATGTTTTCTGTATCTGAACCATTCATACCAGTGGAACACCTTGCTGTCCATAGGAGGTGAAATATTCCAGCTAACAACGAGCAGGTCAGATATAAGGGCTAAGCCATTCTATCATGGTGAGAGGATTTGGTTCCTTCCATGTCAGATATGAGCGTTGATTTCGATTCTGGGAATGGAGGTACCTGATCAATTACCAGGAACACTCAGTCTGGGATTGAGAGACCCATTCTGACGAGCAGGTCAGGTGTAAGGGTTGATCCATTCTGTCATGGCCAAAGGATTAGGTTCCTCCCATGTTAGATATGAGTGCTAGCCATTCTGACAAGTAGGTCAGAAGTAAGGGAAACTGCCACTCTCCGGGAGAGTGGAGGCACCTGGTCCGTTACTAGGTAGCTCAGTCTAGTACTGGGGGCCATTCTGACGAGAGTGTAGGATTTGGTTCCTACAAGGTCAGATGTGAGTGTAAGCCATTCTAGCGAGGGTGCAGGATTTGGTTCCTACCAGGTTAGATATAAGGGCAACTTCCATTCTTCAGGAGAATGGAGGCACCTGGTCCGTTACGAGGTAGCTCAGTCTAGGACTGGGGCCCATTCTAGTGAGGGTGTAGGATTTGGTTCCTACCAAGTCAGATGTGAGTGCATGCCTTTCTGACAATGGTGCAGGATTTGGTTCCTACCAGGTCATATGTAAGTGCTGAAGCCTTTTCACAGATGATAGTGATGTCTTATCATGCTGGTGAATGTGAGTGTTGGGCCTTTCTGATGTGATTGTAGGCTCCTACATGATCAGATGTGAGTGTTGGGTGTGCCTTTCTGATGAGTAGGTTGGATGTAAGTGCTAGGTGGGCCATTCTAACGAGTAAGTCAAATATAAGCACTGAAGAAGACCTACATGATGGCTAGGCCTACAACCAACATGAAAGAAGGTTGGCTCTGTAGAACTTCCTGTGATGAGAAGAATCATGAGATAGCACATATGATGATGACCAGAGGAGATCTACATCGAGCTATGATATAGATCCAATTGTGATGACTCTGAGAGATCCATATCGAGTGATGATCCAGATCCAATAGTGATGATCCAGATCTAGTGATGATCCAGATCTAGTGATGATGACCAGTGATGATCCAGATCCAGTGATGATCCAGATCTAGTGATGATGTCCAGTGATGATCCAGATCGAGTGATGATCCAAATCTAGTGATGATGTCTAGTGATGATCCAGATCGAGTGATGATCCAGATCCAGAAAAGAAGATGGCATGAAGATAAAAATGACTTGAAGACAAAGATGACTTGGAGATGCAGATGACGAGAAGATCCATAGAAGAAGACCAGTGATGAAAATTGTGTTGAGAGAATACCTTCCTAGTTAAGAGGGAGTGTTGATGTAATTGTAACTTCAGAATGTATTCATTTGTATTTCTTATCTATTGTAACCCGATGTTTATTCCAGGATGTTATTATGTCATGTCATGCCCCGATGTTCTGATCAGGAAGATCTATAATGTAAACAAGTCATGTCAAGTCATTGTGGGTAACCCTCCTATTTTCTAAGGGTTAAAGTCCCCGCAGTTACGGGGCACTATGGTTATTAGACTCTCCTAGAGAGGTCGTCCCTAGTAGGGTTTTAGTCATGCCTGGATTAGTATAAATAGATATTTGGACTCTCTATTTAGTAGACATAACAAACACACTCAAGTGTAGCGCATAGTTGAGGAAGGAGAAGACACTGGAGCTAGAAAAGAATAAGGTTACTGCTGTCGGGAGATCATCTTACTGTTTTGGGGTTTTACCTTTTGTAATGATTCTATCTCTGAGGAAGTTGCGGGGTTTTCTCCATTTATGGTCTCCCCAAGGAAAAAAACTATGTTCATTATCTCTTGTGTTTGATTGTTGTACTTGTTTTTCTTCTCAGTTAAATATCCTAACATAATGCTAGCTTGAATGTTGAAAAACTAACAAAAATTGAATGAAGCAAATCATAAATACTCTTCATATGATAAAGAATTATATGTTGTTGTGTAGGCTCTTAAGAAGTGGAGACATTATTTGATGCCTAAGGAATTTTTTTTGTATTTTGACAATCGCGCTTTGGAGTTCATAAATTGTCATTCTAAATTAAACCAGAGACATGTTAAATGGGTAGAATTTTTGCAAAACTTCACCTTTGTTATCAATCTTACAAGTGGTAAGTCTAATAAAGTTGCTAATGCTTTGAGCAGGATAAATCTGGTATTGCAAGAAGTTAAGGTCACTACTTTCGGATTTGAAAACTTGATTGATATGTATAAAGAAGATTTAGATTTCAAGGATATATATGCAGCCTGTAAAAATTCGTTTACCCATAACATGAGCCAATGGTTAGATTATATGTTGCAGGAAGGTTTGTTGTTCAAGGATAGTAAATTGTGTATTCCAAGATGTTCAATGAGAGAGAATTTAATTCATGAAAATCATAGTCAAGGTCTATCAAGACATTTTGGACAAGACAAGACTTTTGCTCTCCTGAGTAATTTTAATTTTTGGCCAAAGATGCAGCATGATGTGAAGAAATTTGTTGAAAGATGCAGAATCTGTCAACATGCAAAAGGGAGAAGTCATAACACAGGATTGTATGAACCCTTTCCTATTCCAGCTATGCCTTGGGATTCCATAAGCATGGATTATGTTTTGGTTTTACCAAGAAATCAAAGAGGTCATGATTCAATTTATGTTATGGTATATATATTTTCCAAAATGGCTCATTTTATTGCATTTAAGAAGACTATGATGCAACCAATATTGCTAATCTATTCTTTTCAGAAATTGTAAAGTTGCATGGGTTGCCTTTGAGTATTGTGTCTGACAGAGATACAAAGTTTGTTGGTCATTTCTAGAGAACTCTATGGAAGAAATTGGGGACTAATCTCAGTTTTAGTTATGCTTATCATCCTCGGATTGATGGCCAAACTGAAGTGGTAAATAGGAGCCTGGGAAACATACTGAGAAGTCTCATGTATGAACATCTAAAACAGTGGGACTTGGATCTTGCTCGAGATGAGTTCACATATAATGATTCACCCAACAGAAGTACAGACACAAGTCCTTTTCAAATTGTCTATGGGATGCATCCAAGAGGTGTATATGAACTTAGATTTTTGGGAAAATAGGAAAGAAGAAGTGCAGAGGGTGAATACTTTGCAATTAGCATGCATGAGCTACATGAGAATATCAAGAAGAGATTACAAGAAAGTGGAGAAAAATATAAATAAAGAGCATACTTGAAGAGAAGAGAAGTAAACTTTCAGATTCAGATTTAGTGATGGCCTATCTTAGAAAGGAAAGGTTCCCTAAAGGAACTTATAATAAATTGATGCTTAAAAAGATTGGACCTTGTAAATTTTTAAGGAAGTTTTCTGCAAATTCTTATGAGATTGATCTTCCTTCTGACCTTCATATTTCACCAATTTTAATATTTCATATTTGTATCCTTTTAGAGATGCAGGTATCCATACAGATGGTATAAATTCATATGGAGATGATTGAGCTATAGATTGGCAATGAAAAATTCTACATAAAGGAAAACCTCATATTGAAGCCATCCTTGACAAAAGAATTCTAAGAAATACTAGGAACAAAACCTTCTTTCAGTACCTAGTCAAATGGAAGAATCATCCTACTGAAGATGTAGCCTGGATGACAGATCAAGAAATTTCCAAATACAACATGCAACCTAAAGACTTATTGGAGAATTCTTTTCTTCCTTGGGAGTATGATGTAGGAGCATCCAGCTTAGCTTCCTTTGGTTGATTAGTCATCCTTCCATGTAATCACTTCTAGAAGGAATTGGTTCAATGTTAGATGGATAGGATTAGTTTTATTTTGTAATAAGTAGCAATATGCCATTATTCTCCTTGAACCCTATGAGGAATTATTCAAGGATAGATCTTTGTTGATAGGATTTCTTTTATTAGGTTTCTAGATCCAAGCTATTTGGATATGACAATTTTTTAGAGTGTTATAAGAAGAATTGAATGTAACAGATAGGATATGATAGCAGAGAGAGTTATGAGTAAAGAGCAAAGAGTATATGTGTAATTGTCCTTCTGGTCCAATTGAATGAAGAACAGAGTTTACTCTACAAGTTATTGAGTGTTTATACCTTCATTTCAATCTCCAAAAGTATTAGATTGAATTCTCTATGTGTATGTGTACAAGCTTGCTTGATAGATAAACTCCAATTTCAAAGATTGGAGACGATAAGCTTCAAGTTATAGGAGGGAATTGATCCTTTCAGTGATCAATTTAGCGAAAATCACAGAGAAGTTAAAGAGCATGTATCTTGGAAAGATCCACAGTCGAGGTCAAATTTCACAAATAGAAGTTGTGCCTAAGATAATCCTAAACCAATTGCTCATACGATTGAGGGTCATGTGGCGGATATTAGAGGCAACTGAAGATCAACGGCTAAGGTGGATTTCACTAGAGAAAGTGCGCAGAATATAAAGGAGAGGTCGAGTTGCGGAATTTAGAACTAACCGTTGGAAATCAAATTGAGCTCAACAGTTGAGATCGATCATCAAAACAGATCGACGGCACACAACGATTCCACTTGGTAGAGTTGCACTGGTTGAAAAACTTTTGATGTGCGTGGAATTTTCATCAAATATTATTTAATATGTTTTAAGTCCACCGTCGATTCAAAGGAGGCCAGATCTGGCGATCAATAAAGATTCTATTGATTCAACTAGCAAGTTGATTAACAACAAAGAGCGGACACGGAATTTTTATCCAAAATAATTTGTTCTAGACTTGATTCCACCTGGGTAAGTTGGACAACAGCTCAATGATAGTTTGCTACCTAACAGGATCAGGTATTAGACTTATGAATCCTATGTGGCATCAGGTTTGGTATCAGATCTTGTTTGAATATGCCACCAAGACGAGGATGAGTGCATGGGGTTCTTGTAGGATATGGTCGAAGAAGACAACTTGCAGAGACAAATATGTAGAGAGACATGAGAAGACTGGAAGAAATACTAGAATCTATGGAAAGGAAGAACCACTCAGACAATTTAGATAACAATGATGAAGAAGAAGAATCCCCTCACAAAGAAGAAGAATATCCTGAAGAAGTCATAGTTTTGAAGATGTTGATGAAGGCTAGTAGCATACCAAGAGTGGAAGTACCTATGTATGAAGGTAACTTAAATGTTGAAGAACTCATGGATTGGATTAATGCTCTAAATAAATATTTTGATTTTGAAGAAATTGAGGACAAGAAGAAAGTAAGATATGTAGCTACCAGAATGAAGGGACATGCAGTTATCTGGTGGGATGAGCTCCAGATCCATCGATAAAGAAGAGGTAAGTCTAAAATAAACTATTGGGATAACATGCTACATAATATTAAGAGTCATTTTATGCCTAAGGACTATCAATTGAACCTTATTAGATAATTACATAACCTTAGACAGAATACCCTGACTGTAAAAGAATACATAAAAGAATTTTTTAGACTAAGTATTAGAGATGGACACACACAGGCAGGTATAGAAAGAGTTGCTAGGTAAATTAATGGATTAAGATATGATATACAGGATGAACTCAGTTTATTAAATCTGAAAACTGTAGAAGATGCATATCAAGTAGCTTCAAAGGTAGAAGAAAAATTATTAAGAAAATAGAACAAGAAAAATAGAGGAAAGAATACGGTAAGAGGAAGAGGATATCCTAGTAGTGGAGGTATGGCTTCCAAAGATGGAGATGAGGGTTCTTGCAGTTAGTCATCCCTGAGAGGAGGATTCAGAGGAGGTAGAGGAAGAGGAAGGCATAGAGAGGTAAAATGTTATGCTTGTGGATATATTGGACATATGTCTTGGAATTGTCCAAGAAATCAGTCTTCAAATCAAAGAAATGTGAATGTTGTAGAGGCTCAAGAATAGTCAAAAGAATAAACAGAGATGAATAATCCTCCATGGGAAGGAGAATCTCTTATGTTGAAGACAGTTTTGGTAAAATAAGAGAAGCAAGTACATGAACTAGCCCAAACGAAAAGTTTGTTCAGAACAAGGTGTAAGTCACAAGGTAAGTGTTGTAAAATGGTTATTGACAGTGGTAGTACAGATAATTTGGTTTCCACTGAGATGGTAGAGAAGATGGAATTGAAGAGGATGAAGCATCCCACTCACTACAAAGTGTCCTGATTGCAGAAAGGACATCAACTCTTGGTGAATGAGTAGTGTAATGTGGAATTCCAAATTGGTACTTAAAAAGATGAAATATTATGTGATATAATGCCTATGGATGTGTGCCACATACTCTTAGGGAGGCCATGGCACTATGATAGGAAAGTTGTTCATGATGGGAGGAAAAATACTTATTCTCTGTACAAATATGAGAAGAGACATAAATTTCACCCTTGGAAGATAAAGTAGTTCAGGAAGGTTCAAGATCAAACATTTTGTTGATGTCTAGAAAAAAACTGTTGCAAGAAGTTTAGAAAGAGGAGGATCTACATTTTTCCCTTGTTGGTAAGCCAAAGGTAATTTTAACTTATACGAATTTAGATGATTTGCTTGTTGAATCTAAAACTTTGCTTGATGAGTGTGCTGACATTATTGTGGATTCGTTTCCAAATAATTTACCCCCTGTAAGAAGTATTATTCATCACATTGACTTAATACCTGGTGCAATTTTACCTAATAAAGTAGCATACATATTAACTCCTCAAGAAAATGAAGAAATCAAATAGTAGGTACATGAGTTGTTGGAGAAAGGATATGTAAAGGAAATATTGAGTCCATGTGCACCCACTGTAATTAGTCCAACTAAAGATGGTGGGTAGAGGATGTGCACTGAATCCATGGCAATCAACAAGATCACTATCAGGTATAGATCCCCTTTACCCAGAATTGATGATATGATGGACTGTTTAAGTGGTTCAAAATATTTTTCCAAAATAGATTTGAAAAGTGGATATCATCATATTAGGAGAAGGGAAGGGGGTGAATGGAAAACAACATTTAAAAATAATGATTGTTTGTATGAGTGGTTAGTGATGCCATTTGGGCTTCCTAATGCACCCAATACCTTCATGAGGTTGATGAATGAGGTTTTAAAAGAATTTACTGGAAATTGTGTGATAGTGTATCTAGATGACATTCTGATTTTCAGTCAAAATAGAGAGGAACATTTAAGGCATCTTAAATTGGTGTTGAGGACTTTGGATAAAGAGAATTTGTTGATAAATCTGAAGAAATCTAATTTCCTAAAAAAAGAGTTAGTTTACTTGGGATTTGTGGTTTCAGAAGAAGGACTGAAGATGGATCCTGACAAGGTACAAGCAATTTTAAATTTTCCTGTTCCAAAGAATGCTTATGAGGTAAGGAGTTTCCATGGACTTTCTAGTTTCTATAGGAAGTTCATTAGGAATTTTAGTCAGATTTGTGCACCGTTGATAGATGCTTTCAGAGGAAGTAAATAGCCTTTCAAATTGATAGAAGCAGTTGATATAGATCTTAAGTTGTTGAGAAAAAAGATAACTGAGAAGCCTATTTTGGCTTTGCCCAGTTTTGACAAAGTGTTTCAAGTTGAAACAAATGCTAGTGGAATAGCAGTGGGAGCAATCTTAAGTCAAGAGAAGAGGCCAATGGCATACTTTAGTGAAAAAATGAATGAAGAAAATCAGAAATACTCTTCATATGATAAAGAATTATATGTTGTTGTGCAGGTTGTTAAGAAGTGGAGACATTTTGATGCCTAAGGAATTTGTGTTGAGTTCTAACAATCATTCTGTGTAGTTTATAAATATTCAGCCTAAATTAAACTAGAGACATGTTACATGGGTAGAATTTTTGCAGAAATTTACCTTTGTTATCAAGCATACAAGTGGTAATTCTAATAAAGTTGTTGATGCTTTGAGCAGGATAAATTTGGTATTACAAGAAGTTAAGTTCAGTACTTTGGGATTTGAAAACTTGATTGATATGTATAAAGAAGATTTAGATTTCAAGGATATATATGTAGCCTATGAAAATCCGGTTACCCATAAAAGAAGATAGTGGTAATATTATATGTTGCGGGAAGGTTTGTTGTTCAAGGATAGTAAATTGTGTATTCCAAGATGTTCAATGAGAGAGAATTTAATTCAGGAAAAGCATAGTGGAGGTCTATCAAGACATTTTGGACAAGACAAGACTTTTGCTTTGGTTAGTAATTTTATTTTTGGCCAAAGATGCAGAATGATGTGAAGAAATTTTTTGAAAGATGCGGAATCTGTCAACATGCAAAAGGGAGAAGTCAAAACATAGGATTGTATCAACCCTTGCCTCTTCCAGCTAGGACTTAGGATTCCATAAGCATGGATTTTGTTTTGGGTTTACCTAGAACTCAAAGAGGTCATGATTCAATTTATGTTGTGGTATATAGATTTTCCTAAATGGCTCATTTTATTGCATTTAAGAAGACTAATGATGCAACCAATATTGCTAATCTATGGGTGAAAACATGAAGCTGAGAAACAATTTTGCTTGTTTTTTGACAAAACAAACTGCAAAATTTTATGTTTTTCAACTTCAACCCCTTCAAAACGATGTCTCCCTTAGGAATTTCATCTTGAAGTAAACACACACGTTTTAGAGAATTGAATTAGCTATGTACTCATTTTTTTTTTTTAATTATCGACATATAGTGGGCCAAATTTGACGTCCACCAATGACATATATTTTAAAATTTGAAGTATGAATAATTAGTTACCTGTGTACAACACATTTTTCTTAGATATAGTTATTCATTTTTGGAAAACAAAATTTATACTCATTGAACTTGTGCATGGACTATATTTTGAGATTTTTCGGACCTGAGAACTATTTTTTATTATTTATCGAAACAACATAAGTTCAGAAAATGGCTCATTATCGACACATGTTGGTGAGCTTCAATTTTCTTTTAAGTGTGACACTTATTGGAAAAACTAAAAGTACCCTTTTGAAGAGGAGAAATCAATTATGATCTCTATGAAGATTTCATATTTTTTGGTGTTGTCTGTGTTATGATATTGAATTTTCATTTCGGGTGATTTTCAAAGTAGCAAAATTCTCAAGGGATAAGGTTTAGAAAAAAATTATTAATAGATAGAAATTCAAATTGAAATGAAACAACCTTTATATCATTGGAAACTAGATTTAGAGATGAATGCATTGCTACCAAGTCTGACAAATAATATTTAAAATTTGTAGGGGCTTGGGATTCCCGAAGTTGCAGGTTCCAGAAAGATGCCAAATATTTTCATAGGTTTTTTTGACCATGAACTCTTGGCCAAAAAAATATCTCCAAACTCTCAGCCAAGAGTTTAGTTCAAACTCTCATCCAAGAGGTTTTTTAAAAATACAGTGCGGTGAGTGGTTCAAACTCTCGACCTAGAGTTTTATTAAACTATCGGCCGAGAGTTTGAACTCTCACAAACTCTTGGCCTAGAGTTTGAGGTTGACTTGTTTTTGTGTGTTCATCCATGCACCCTCTTTTTTTTCACTCTGTTGTCATCAAATTGTTTCCCAACTTCACGTTTTCACCCCTAATGTTTTCATAAATTGTAAAGTTGCATGGGTTTCCTTTGAGTATTGTGTCTGACAGAGATAAAAAAATTGTTGTTCATTTATGGAGAAATATATGGAAGAAATTGGGGACTAATCTCAGTTTTATTTATACTTATCATCCTCAGACTGATGGCAAGACTAAAGTGGTAAATAGGAGCTTGGGTAACATACTGAGAAGTCTCATATATGAACATCCAAAATAGTGGGACTTGGATCTTGATCAGGATGATTTTGCATACAATTATTCACCCAATATAAGTACAGTGTAATTTCCATTTTTAAGTAATTTTATTAAAATGACCAATTTTTCACTTTTTCTCCTATTTCGACCTTTGACTAGTTTTGATGTCTAGGTCTCCAAATTGACTCAAATGCTCCAAAATATTCTGAGAAGGTGTATTGTTGGAGCAGGGTCCCACAGCTATAGAAGAAGCTGCTAGTTTTGGTGGAAAGATATAAGTTTTGGCGGAAAGAGGACAAGGCAGAGTTACAATGCCGTAGCACATTTCCAGCTGGAGAGCAGAGCCGGAAACAATGACTTTTGGGATAGAAAAGTCAAGAAGGCAACGGTACCTGAGCGGCCGAGAGAAGAAAGCTCAACCACTGCATTGAAGGCAGCGGCGGAAGACAGGAGGGCTCAGCGACCCTCATAAAGAAGAAGGAGCAATGAGGCTCAAGGATTGAAGGCGAAGGATAGAAATGAGAAGCGGTGCATAGTACCCATGGTCAGTGCCGGGAAGCATGGAAGACTATAGAGAGATGTGGTGTGACGGGAAGCGGCTACCTCAAGGACAGAGAGGACCGACTGTCACTATTTAGAGTTTGGGTTTACTGTTGGGACAGGCCCACAGTGTTGTAATGGCGAGACCTTCAGGCCGCCTATAAAAGCTTGCATTTTGTATTGTAAAGGGTTAGCTAATCAGTCAGTTAGCTAATTGGTTGGTTCATAGGATGAGTCGTTAGTTGGTCAGTTGATTATTTTGAGTAGACTCAGGAGTCAGTCAGACAGACTGTGTTGTAACGATCCAGACACCTAGCTTGTCTGTGAGTCATTTGAGTTTGTATGTAACCATCCACAGAGGGGAAAGAGAGGGAAGGATTTATTGAAAGAAAGGCAATATAGAGATAGAAATAGGCCAGATATCTAGAAGAGATCTCGCGCTGCATATGCAGTGCAACAGACTGAAACAGACAGGGACTCAGAATAACCCCGTCGGTACTCCATCTAGTAGCTCACAGTCAGTACCTACTCCCGCTACAGCACCTTCACCTACACCACTGAGTGGTAGTACCCCAGTCAATCAGAACCCACCACAGAGAAATAGAATGGGAGACGACATGAAGCTACCTACTTTTAAAGGTACAGGAGCAGAAGACCCGAAACAGCATTGGTTCCTATGCGAAGCTATGTGGACCATTAAAACAATCAACGATGATAACCTTAAACTTGTACAGTTGGTCACCACACTCAGAGACAGAGCCTTGACGTGGTACATAAAGTATACTACATTACCCAAGACGCTTGCCCAGGTCAAGAACGCCATGATTAAAGAATTTAAGAAACCTAAGTCTGAGTCTCAGTGCATTACAGAGCTTAAGGATATTAAGCAGCTACCATCAGAGTCGATATGGGACTTCGACCAGAAATTCAAAGCTCTTATAGACCAAGTAAGTTTTGAGATTGCTCCACAACAGCATAAGGAATGGTTTATTGCAGCGCTGCTCCCTCATATCAGAATGCCACTAATGCAGCAGAAACTCACTACTCAAGATGAAGCGCTGGAGATGGCAATGAAACTAGAGGCTTCACCTTTAGCAGAAACCAGTACATGCATGACAACTCTACAGACCCAGTTGGCCAACCTCACATTACAGATACACGAACTTAAAAAAGGGAAAGAGGTTATACAGGACATATGGTGCATAAAGTGTGGAGCACAGGGCCATAGTAAAGATAACTGTCCAGTCTTTGCATAATATTTAGCGTCAGGGGATCCTAACCCCTTACCATGAACGCAAGGGCCATGGTGTGAAATATGTAAAACATAAGGACATCCACCTCAGCAATGCCCTTTGCTTCAAAAGTATGTACAGACACCTAAAAACCTATATTGTATCTTCTGCAAATCCGTCGGGCATGATCAACAAGACTGCCAAGCTTATGATCTCATGTCAGAAAGAACACATGATG
>LPNX010663325.1:0-13471 GCA_001517045.1 Pseudotsuga menziesii | reverse complement strand
TAGACGAGTTAAAAACATATCAGAACAAGGATCAGGAACTCTCCCAGGTACTACAGAATATTGCAATAGAACTCCCTAACTGCAACATCGAGTTCGCACTACCTACCCCGGAGAAGCTACAAAGAGTTGCAGCAAGAGCAAAGGTTCTCGAATAAACTGTAGCTAACATGGATGAGAAAGTAGCCATGATAAAGGCAGACCACAACATTCAGATCGCCGAACTTGAGGCACATCTGCAAGACACCTCCCTAGCAGACCAAAAAGCATGAGTGGAAGCCTTTCGACTCACCTCTGCGCAGATACAATCATGCATTCACGAAGCCCGGGTACTACTAACAAATGCGATGAACACATGGGCCGAGTTAGACGAGCCGCCATAGAAAGTCGAGATCCAGCAGAGTATACAGCAAGTAGAGAACACTGCAGTGGCCATGAAAGAAGAAATCAAGAGCCTGGAAGCTCTTCAGAAGATGAGGAAAACGAGGGAGATGAACCAATTACAGCAAGAGGTGCAGCAGTTAAGAACAAAGGAGCTGCACATCACTGACCTGCTTCAACCCTTTCAGGAGCAAATCACAGAATTAGTTGACGTGGTTGAGCAGAAGGTGAAGGAATTCACGACCGCCAGAGAGAAAATTGAAGGAACAGAGGACTCCAAGATTGATCAAGCATTGCTTGATTCGGCGAAGCAATGCGCCGAGGAGATGAAGAATGAAGTCGCAGGACTTCAAGGTAGGTTACAGCGCACTTCGCAGGAGGTGAAGGATAAGTTGCAGCAGGAGAAGCCTGTTGCAGGTGGCTCAAGGACGAGCCACAAGTAAGTGTTAGGGGACTGTTGGAGCAGGGTCCCGCAGCTACAGAAGAAGCTGCTAGCTTTGGCAAAAAGATATAAGTTTTGGCGGAAAGAGGACAAGGCAGAGCTACGACGCCGTAGCACATTTCCAGCTGGAGAGCAGAGCCGGAAACCATGACTTTTGGGATAGAAAAATCAAGAAGGCAACGGTACCTGAGCGGCCGAGAGAAGAAAGCTCAACCACTGCATTGAAGGCAGCGGCGGAAGACAGGAGGGCTCAGCGACCCTCATCAAGAAGAAGGAGCAACGAGGCTCAAGCATTGAAGGCGAAGGACAGAAATGAGAAGCAGTGCATAGTACCCATGGTCAGTGCCGGGAAGCATGGAAGACTGCAGAGAGCTGTGGTGTGATGGGAAGCGGCTACCTCAAGGATAGAGAGGACCGACTGTCACTATTTAGGGTTTGGGTTTACTGTTGGGACAGACCCACAGTGTTGTAATCATGAGACCTTCGGGCCGCCTATAAAATCTTGCATTTTGTATTGTAAAGGGTTAGCTAATCAGTGAGTTAGCCAGCTGGTTGGTTCATAGGATGAGTCGTTAGTTGGTCAGTTGATTATTTTGATTAGACTCAGGAGTCAGTCAGACAGACTGTGTTGTAACGATCCAGACACTTAGCTTGTCTGTGAGTCATTTGAGTCTGTATGTAACCATCCACAGAGGGGAAAGAGAGGGAAGGATTTATTGAAAGAAAGGCAATATAGAGATAGAAATAGGCCAGAGATCTAGAAGAGATATCGCGCTGCATATGTAGTGCAACAGAATGTGCTAACTTCCCTCAAGATATATAATAGAAGCACAGTTTGGTGGACGTAACTCCCATCCTGGGGGTGAACCATGTTAAATCTGCGTGTTATGTGTTGTATGAATGTGATTGTATGTGCTTATTGTTGCTAGTTATCATGCATATAATGTTAGTTTCAGTAAGTGAATGTATGTATTTTTCAGCTCATGGTAATGCAGGAAGGTAGAGATAAGTTGAAGTATTTTAGTAAGTTGCTTAAAGACTCCTTATGTCTGTTTCTAATGACCATTTACTCACAATATAACTTCTGGGAAGTAGAGTTTCACACCGTGACACAGTCAACGCTAAGAGTGCAAAGTCGTAGTGGTAAGATATCACAGAGAGGCGATATCCCACCGACAGAGGAGCTACGGTGCACGATACTGTGAGCTGAGGACTTAGCGTTGAGGAAAGGTTGGGTGTCTCGCGGTGCGCAGAGATGCGATAAGGTTGGGGGTATTGTGAGTAAGTGGAATCCATGTGACGTGGGAAGAAAACATGGGACTTGCGCGTGGAGAAGGATCGCAAGGCTAAAAGTGCGTCGAGTAGAAGGGGATGTGCGATGCGCAGATATAGCTGACCTTGTGACTCACAAGAGTAAGAAAAGAGACGTAGGATGCTCAAAACCTGGTCCAAGACACTTGAGTCTTGGCCAACCCATTATATTCACTTCGGGTGAGACTTCAGATCGCTTCGTGGTCTGTCGCCGAAAGGGCCAGTGAGTTAGGGGTGTTGTTGATTGATTATAGTAAACCCGGGTCTGCCCATGCAATCAACATGTATCAATGATATTAATACTTGAATATTATTTTCATATATTATTTATGACCCTCCATTTACTTTTACAAAGTTTTTTAATATTCTGTCCAAAGTAGGAGTCTTTACTAGCAAATTGGGGTTCTAATTCCCCTTGGGTAAATGCTAGAAATGGCTTCTCAAATGCTCCCAAACCCACTCAAATTTATGAAAAAATGAATAGGATGTTTAAGGGACATTTTTTAGGTCTCATTTGCATCATTATTTAGTTTATACAGGCTGTGATGACCCTCTCTCAAACAGCTACAAAATAACTAATTCAACCCTTGGGGAAATGGCACCAAATCTTCTCCAACTGCAACTAAACTAAGTAAATGACCTCAAATTATTATGTGATGAACATTAAACTTGTAATAATCATAAATTACAGTCCATTAATCATAAATATATCAGATATACATTCTTCCATTCGAAATAATCAGCATTACCATGGCATACATCAATATAGTGGGGAAATAGTCATTGTTCGCTCATTAATAGTCACTTTACATACAGCCCTTTGATATTTAGACCTGATACTTTCTGAGAATGAATTAAAATGAATATTAAGCTTATTACAATCATAAATGGACCATTATAAACTCTAAATCCTTAGCATTCAATGGAATACATCAATATAGTGGGGAAATGGTCATTGTTTACTCATTAATAATGACTTTTACATACAACCATTTGGTGTTTTGACCTGATACTTTCTGAATATGAAGAAAATATTATATTAATATTAATACAGTTAGGAATGGACCATGAGAATCTCTCCCAAAGAGTGCAATAGCTCACCCAAAAGCGCAATCCCTCCATGAGCAAGAATATGCAATAAAAACTAGAAATGATTGAGAAAATGGGATGCACTAGAAGAAACCACAATCTTCCATGTAGCTTACACCTGAAAATAAAAACTCCATTAAATATCCATGAAATAACTAGATTTGCTTTCCAAACACCAAATTGGATGAGAATCTTTCACCCTCGAAATAGGCTAAGGCAAGAAACTAGTCATCCACTAGCTCTCTCAATTCACAAATGCAAATTTATCAAATGATCAAAATCTCCTCTATTGGTTAATCCATGTATTTTATAAACACACTTATGCTTCTAAGGTTACCAATCCATCCACAAACTCAACCCAATTCGAATTAGGGTGTGTGCTCAAGATTTTCCATGTGTCCTCCCTTTCCTAGCCTTCCATCTTCCCCCAATTTGAGTAGGAACCCATTAAGCTTCCTCAAATCACATGAGCACCCTCTTGGATTATCCAATTTTGACCTGACATTTCAGATATGTCATATATCATACTTTGCATCTAATTTGTGTCATATGTGTCATATTATCTTCATCATTGTTGTCAAAGAGCTAGGGAATCTAGTCCAAGTGTCTCAATAGCTCCAAAATGACTCTTTCTCTCCCATGTAAGTTACATTTCCTTCCAAATTTGACCTAGTATGCATATGGCCAAGTGTATTATCCTTATAACTCATCCAATAACATTTAGGCTTCCCATGGATTCGAAATTGCAAGAGGAGGATACCATGTGGCATAGAAAATCTAGCTTGTGTGGGTCCCACATCCTCCATGTGTCTTCATGATCAATTGCCACTTTTATTTTCCCTTGTATTTATTTATTTATATCCTTTATTAAATATTTATGTTATTCTAATTTTCAAACATCATTTATTGTCCCCCTTATTCCAAATCCCAAAGCTTCCACCCCCAACCTAAGAAACTAGTAATTTTCCTCCTTGGCAATTATTTGACCCTTAGCATCAATTTGACAAACTCTCATGAATATGGAAAATGTGATTATCCCATTGTGAACCAATAAAAATTTGGGATAGGAAAAATCCTCCCTTCCCAATATTGATTGTCCTCAAGCAATTTCAAACATGGGTGTTGAAAAACCTGCTTTCTGTATGATTCTTTGAAGTTGCCACTTAGTTGCCCAACTTTGAGTCTTTGATATTCCATGAAGATTTTATAGAGGAACCACCATGCTTTCTGCTGCACTACTCTGATTAAAATCACTTCATTAAGTGAGGAATCCATCTCCCATACTGCTTGTTTCCCAAAATATTTGAAATCAATGGGACTAAAAACTATCTCAGGATCCCATTGCTTGTATTTCACTCCAACAATTCAGAGTGCTCTCCAACCGATACCATTAGGAAAGAGAATTTTAGGATCCCATTTTCTTGTATGCATTCTTCCAAACATCATGAGTACATAATATATATCATCAAAGTACATAAAAACATAATAAAAATGTACATCAAGTAGGTGCCTCGTCAAAAAATCATGAAAGTGCTTATACCTCCAAGTAAGTAGACCACCATTTTCCAAGTGCATACAAGCTTCAAGTGACCAATCAAATCTGCTCCAATGACATAAGTGAGGATCCGATGTCCCATAATGCCTCTCCAAAAATATATAATGTGCATCAATATAATCATCCATGTTTTCTTTCATCCAATGAGTGAATGAAGAATCTCCACCAAAATATGAACCAAATAAGGAGCAAAGAAAACATGAAGACTTCAAGTGGATCAAAGAAGTCTCATCAATACACCCATGAATATGTATATCATCATGAAATAACAGAGGATTTTTCTACCAATAATAATGTTCTTCAATCATATATCTCTTCACCCAAGTGTGGGATGAAGTTCCTCCAACATCAAATAGACTAGGAAAGGAGCAAGGAAAATCATGAGTCTCCAAGTGACTCAAGTGAACATCATAGGTACACCCATGTAGATATGTATAATCATAATGTAACAAAGGATTTTTCTACAAATGTAAATAATATGGTTCTCTAATCATGTCATCATCAAAAGGAGAGATATAACTTCCATACTCTTCATGTGGCACTATAAAACAGAAACCTTTCACCCATACTTCACTATGATGAATGCTGAATATTTTGGAAGTGTAGGATGTAGGAGAAAGAACCAAATCACCCAAGTGATCAGAAAGTGAAAAAATTTCATCATGTTAAGGATCCATAGAGGTATTATTATGCACCTCCCTTAAAAATGCAAAACTTTCCTCAAGGGTTGGTTCCAAGGTGGTGGAATCATGCACTTCTTCAAAACGTGTGTAACCATTTTCAAGAGGCAACTCAAGTTCCTCTTCCACCACAACAAGTGATTGGATCTCATCAAGATAACCTTCAAACACATCAAGAACCTGAAATTTTTCATGTTTCTCATGGTCCATTATGTCATGAGAATCCTCCAAGCAATCTACCATATGACAATGTGAAATATAGGAGGAAGAACAAGTATCTTGAAACCTCTCAAGAAGTTGCTCATTTTGAATTTTGAGCTTATGAATATCTTCATTATTATTCAAGTAGGATTCATGCAAACATTCACTAATCTCAATCACATTTTTTCTATCAAAAAGAAAATACATGAAATTACCTTTGATGTGGCACATTTCTCTTTGAATCTTCTCCATGTCTTCAAGGAAGGGTGTTTCCTCCAATGAAGTAGCTCTCCAACAGGAATTTGACACTAATGCTTGAGTGTAATTGAGTATGCTAAGGGACTCTTGTATCTTCTTTTAATTCATCCTTAAGGACCCTTCAATAAAATGAGGCTCTTGCAAATGAACCTTCGCATCTTCTTCCTTCTTGCTTGGAACAACTTCATGAAGCTCAAGTGGTGATGGGGAAGTTGATCTTGTTTCTTCTTCAACTGCTACAAGGTCTTCATTTTCATGTTTAATGGAAGTTTTAATTGTAGAAAAATTTTCAAAAGTGATCTCTATGTCACCAACATAGAGGTGTGAGAACCCATCAGTAGGTACTCCTTCATAGTTCAAGCATCCATCAGTAGATGATCTTTGTTTCATTTCCATGGTAGAATGTGTCTCAAAATGATATTCAATATTTTAAATAGAAACTTATTCATAATAATGTGATGTCTATTCATCTTTTTCATATTCACTTGGGAGTGACTTTCGATCCTCTTCATGTACTACTTCTACTTCACCTATTTCAGAACTAGGTGCTTCATGGGTCTCCTCCTTTTGCTCCTTCAAGCAAGTTGATGCATTTTTCCCCTTGGTTTTCTTAATATCAATAGATTTTCTCCAAATTTGTATAGCCAACAATTATAATCCTTTCATAATATTCTTGTTCATATCTTCAATGATAGGTTCCATGATTTTTATATGCTCCTCACCATCATATGAGGTTCTCTTTTCATCCCTAGTCATAGTTTCCTCTTCAACAAAAACATTTTTGGGTTTCATACCACATAAATATCATACCACATCAGGTGCCAAGATTGTGCTCTGATACCATTGTTATGTCCCTTTTTAAGGAATTTTATTAAAATGACCAATTTTTCACTTTTTTTCTTATTTCGACCTTTGACTAGTTTTGATGTCTAGGTCTCCAAATTGACTCAAATGCTCCCAAATATTCTGATAAGGTGTATGAATGATATTAAGAATTAAATACAATTTTCAGGTATTATTTATTACGCTCCATTTACTTTTGGATATTTATTTAATATTATGTCCAAAGTAGGAGTCTTTTCTTGCAAATTGGGGTTCCAATTCCCCCTGGGTAAATGCTAGAAATGGCTTCTCAAATGCTCCCAAACACACTCGAATTTATGAACAAAGGAAGAGTATGTTTAAGTGAAAATTTTAAGGTCTAATATGCATAATTATTCAGTTTATACATTATTTTATGACCATCTCCCAAATATCTACAAAATAACTAATTCAACCCTTGGGGAAATGGCACCAAATCTTCTCCAAATGCAATTAAACTGAGTAAAATAACCTCAAATTCTTAAGTGTTGAACATGAAAATTTTAATAATAATAAATTGTAGTACATTCATCATAACTGTATCATAGATACATTCTTCCATTCGAAATAATCAACGTTACCATGTCATACATCAATATAGTGGGGAAATGGTCATGGTTTGCTCATTAATAGTCACTTTTACATACAACCCTTTGATATTTCGACCTGATAATTTCTAAAAATGAAGGAAAACAAATATTAAGCTTATTACAATCAGAAATGGACCATGAGAAGCTCTAAATCCTCAGCATTCAATGGAATACATCAATATAGTGGGGAAATGGTCATTGTTTACTCATTAATAATCACTTTTACATACAACCATTTGGTATTTTGACCTGAGAATTTATGAATATGAAGAAAAAATTATATTAATATTAATACAGTCAGGAATGGACCATGAGAATCTCTCCCAAAGAGCGCAATAGCTCACCCAAAGCGCAATCCCTCCATGAGCAAGAATATGCAATAAAAATGGGAAAGTGTTAAGAAAATGGGATGCACTAGAAGAAACCACGAGCTTCCTTATAGCTTACACCTGAAAATAAAAACTCCATTAAAGCTCCATGAAATAATTGGATGGGATTTCCAAACACCAACTTGGATGGGAATCTTTCACCCTCGAAATTGGCTAAGGCAAGAAACTAGTCATCCACTAGCTCTCTCAATTCACAAATGATCAAAAGCTCCTCTCTTGGTTGATCCCTATATTTTATAAACATAATTAGCCTTCTAAGGTTACCAATCTATCCACAAACTCAACCCAATTCGAATTAGGGTGTGTGCTCAATATTTTCCATGTGCCCTCCCTTTCCTAGCCTTCCATATTCCCCCAATTTCAATAGGAAGTTGGAACCCATTGAGCTTCCCCAACTCACATGAGAGCCCTATTGTATGCTCTATTTCAGCCTGACATGTCAGATATGTTAGATGTCATCCTTCATATCTAATTTTTGTCATAGGTGTCATAGTATCTTCATCATTGTTGTCAAAGAGCTAGGGAATCTAGTCCAAGTGTCTCACTAGTTCCCAAATGACTCTTCCTCTCCCATGTAAGTTACATTTCCTTCCAAATTCGACCTATGATGCATATGGCCAAGTGTATCAGCCTTATAACTCATCCAAGAACATTTAGGCTTCCCATGGATTCGAAATTGCAAGAGGAGGATTCCATGTGGCATAGAAAATCTAGCTTGTGTGGGTCCCACATCCTCCATGTGTCTTCGTGATCAATTCCCACTTTGATTTCCCCTTGCATTTATTTATTTATCTCCTTTATTAAATATTTATTCCATTCTAATTTTCAAACATCATTTATTTTCCCCCTTATTCCAAATCCCAAACCTTCCACCCCCAACCTAGGAAACTAGTAATTTTCCTCCTTGGAAATTATTTGACCCTTAGAATCAATTTGACAAACTCTCATGAATATGGAAAATATGATTATTCCATTGTGACCTATTAACCCAAAAAATCCCTCATTTAGATCTGTGTGGCCTACACCACCCATACACCACTCTCATTTGACCGCATTTGACCCCCACACCCTCAAAAAGGCTCAAAAATATGCAAAAAGGGATTAAAATCCCCTAAAAAGAGCCAAAATAGCTCTCTTAGGGGCTAAAGCCTCCAAAAAGGGAATAAAACCCCTCAAAGGAGCTTAAGACCCCCAAAAGAGCTAAATATTGAGTGAAAGGGGCTAAAATCCCAAAAAAGGGACTAAAGCCCTGAGTAGGGGCTTAGAACCCTAAAAAAGCTATAAATAGAGAGGTGGGGGTCACTCTCAATTCATTCCTTCTTTGCATATTGTTATGTGGCCCGAGTGAGTGCCTTGAGACCATTTTCCTCTCAAGCCATTCACCCTCCCTCTCATCCATTCTACCATTGAGCCATAGCTCCCCCATTCTCAAGAGAGGTGCTCTCCCAAGCTAGGGCATGGTGGCCCATTTCCACCCATAGAAGGTATAATTTTTGTTTCATGTTGTGTTTATTTTAGTTTTTCTAACATATATTTACTTGCAGGTTTATTTCCTAACATGTTCTTTTAGGTCTCCATTGTTTTCTTACAAGTCTTTGGGTTTTCTAACATTTGTATGCAGGATCATGGAGCTTAACCCATAACCTTGTGTACAGAGGGGTTTTTATTTCAGTTCCATTTTATTTTCTGCCTATTTTTCTTGCACCACCACCAGGAACCCTACCCTTCCATCCTATAGATGGAAGGTATCCATTCCTACCCTATAGTAAGGGAGAAATCCCTGGTACAAAACTGGAGACCATACCAGCTCGATCCCACAGGATCCCTGGGTTTATTTTTGTAGTTTATTTTCATTTGCCCTAGTTTAAATTTCTGTCAAATATAGCTTAGATCTCTGTTTTTCTGCATTTCTAGTTACTGCCAAGCCTCCTCAAGGCCAATCCGAGCTCATTTGGCCACAGTACAGGTTACTATCGGTCGGATTTGGCTCAGGATCAAAACAAATTTCACTTTTCGAAGGAGGTCGCTCTTATCGGGCTGACAGGTGCTACCAAGTCACCCATTCAAGCCCGAAAGGTGTGACCCCCTCCAAGAATCTATCTCACTTTTTTCTTCAGGTTCTGAGCGACCCCCTCGCCACATTTGACCCATAAAGAGCGATATGTCTCTCAGATTCTGATTTTTTAAAAATTAGGGACTATCAGTGCTGCTCAGCCACCTCTGTCCATCAAATCTGTTTCTGTTTTTGTTTAGTATTTGTTCATTTTATCTATAGCATGTGTAAATCAATGATAAATGAAATGGTTAATGGATTAATGAACATGATCAAAGCTTGATTAAAAATTACTATAATTAAAATCAACATCTTGCCTAGCCCTTCCTCATCTACCTAGTCATCACCCTTCGGGGTATTCTGGGATAAGACGAAGGGTGAAGCTCGTATAGTAATAGGCACTTCACATATAATTTTTCAAAGCCACTAAAAATGGGTAACTTGGAAGGTAGAGGGGGTAGAGAGGGAAGGGATTATCACGGCGCTCAGCGTCCTCCCTATTGACCGACCTTGCATCTGGAGGGTGACCTGTGGATCTACAGTGGGCTTAGTCCCATTGTGTTGAGAGCCCAACACCTTCTCTTGGTCGAAGAGAAATATAGGTGCAAGGTAGTCACCTAGTCAGGCTATCATAGTTCAGATTCACAAATGGTACATGTGTAAAAAAAATTATTATCGTTTTACTGCTTTCATTGACAATGTTATGAACTCTGCAGAATATTCATAAACCATTTAAGCAGCCACTAAGTATAGCAGAAAGACAAAATATTAGAGGAAATTTCAATTTAAAATCAGCCTTCCAAAAATAATACAAATTCCATGTCATCATGTACTAGCCAATCAAAATGATTTAAAATTCAAAAAGGGAGCACCTCTTAAACAATTTTTTAATATAAATTTGGGGATAGGTATCATAAAAAAAACTACTTTTTTTGTTCGTATTTTTTACATATCTCCCTGTGTTTTTACTCAAATTTCGATCAAGAGAGCTCATTAGATGCAGAATTAAATTCTGCATCCAACGAGTACCCACCTACCATACTTTTGATGGGCCCTGCTACCCCAAAAACAAGAAATACCTGAAAAACGTGATGATGACATCATCATCACTTTTTTTTCATATATTTCTTGTTTTGGGGGTAGCGGGGCCCATCAAAAGTATGCCGAGTGGGTACTCATTGGATGCGTAATTTAATTCCACATCCAATGAGCTCTCCCGATCAAAATTTGAGTAAAAACACGGGGAGATATGTCGAAAATATGAACAAAAAGTAGTTTTTTCTTTTCTTCCTCCAAAATTAATAAATATTATTTTATTATTTTAACTATTATTTTATTAATTTTCCTTGGGAGGCCCATTTTGAGTTGAAATTTCCTCTAATGACATACACACAAACCATACCATATAAACCAACCCAACTCAGTTCATGACGCTGAGTGAGCCATTAAAATTTATAATTTACACTAAGTCAAACATCTGCAGTCTTTGAGGACATAAGTCCCTAATTGCCTTAACTGTGGGAAGTACTTGGGCTCGGCCCAAAAACTCATTGTGAGGAGTACCATGGGAACCCCAAATTGGCTAGCCGCTAAGAGGAATTGTCAAGCGAAATGGGAAAAAAACCCCACCGATTGACTAGCACTCCCTGTTAACCCAAAAATCCCCCACACAGCTCTCAATGGCCTACACCACCCAAGGACACCATCTCACAACACTCATTTCACTCCATAAGACCTTCCATTTGACCCCCACACCTCCAAAAGAGCCCAAGGATGAAGAAAAGATCTAAAAACCCCAAAATAGACCCCCGGGAGCTAAAGCCCTCAAAAAGGGGCTAAGACCCTGAAAGGGGCTAAAGTTAGGGCAGAAGGGGCTAAAGGCCCAAAAAAGGGGCTAAAGCCCTGACCAAGGGCTTAAAACCCTAAAATCCCTTGGAAAAACTATAAAAGGAGGGTGGGGGGTCACTCTCAAAACACTCCTCACTTGCCTATTGTTATGCTGCCCATGGATGCTTTGAGACCTCTTGCTCTCAAACCACCCACTCTCCCTCTCCTCCATTTCCATTTCTCCAAGACATTGCTTCTCAACCAAGAGAGAGGTGCTCCCATGAGCTAGGGCATGGTGACCCATTTCCACCTAAGTGAGGTATAATCTCTTTTTATGCTTGTTTTATTTGTTTTTACTTTCTAACCCTCATCTCTATTTCCAGGTTGTCTCCATGGTAGTATAGGTTTGTTTCGCAGGTTTTGGAGGTGAAACCCTAACAGACTGTGTGCAGAGGGGTTCAAAAATTCTCCATCATCTCCTCTCCTTTATTTTTCTCTCATTAGTTCTTAGATTTAGTTTACAGTAGCTACCATTTACTTAGTCTTGCTTAGATTAGCTTAGTTTCAATTCCCAGCTATATTTTTACCATTTATCATTCTATTTTTTACTGTTTTCTAAGGGTAGAAACCTACCATTGTGCCCTATAGGCACAAGGGAGCCATTCTTACCCCTGTAGTGAGCAGAAATTCTCACTACAACTTTGGTGACTCCCCTGGGTCGATCCCACAGGATCCCTGGGCAAAAAATTTCAAGTTTTCAAGTTTTTCAGTTTTTACCCTAGTTTTCAGAAATCTTAGTTTAGATCTATTTAAATATGCTTTATTTCCTTCTTTTTTTCAGTGTCGAATCCTTTTCCAGGCTGAGCCAAGTCAGACTAACCCCAGTACCAGTTACTATCGGCCAGATCTGACCCTGCCTTACCAAAACACCCCTTTCCAAAGCAGGTCTCCCTTATCGGGGGAAAAGGTGAGACAAGGCACACTTAATCCCCAGGAAGGCACACCCAGGGTGCACTTAATCCTCAAACAGGCACGACTTTAGCCCAGGAGCTCAAGTTGCTACTGTTTTGGCATTTTGTGCGAACCCCTCGCTCATTTCTGGAAAAATCTCGCGGCCCCCTCACGGGATTTGATCAGAAATGTGCGGCATGTCACACAAAAGTTGTTTTTAATTTTAATTAACATTAATTTGTAGTTTCAGAGGACTGTCAGTGTGACCCATCCGCCTCTGTCAACCATTGCAGGTCTCTTTTAATTCCAGTTTTCATTTTCTGCAAATAAATCCATGAACAAAGTGTATATGTTAAATCAATCATTAAGGTTTAATAAAATGAACTAGCCTAACTAAAAGTAACCTAAACTTAACCATCTTGCTGCCCCCTTCCTCCTCTACCCAGTCATCACCCTCCGAGGTATTCTGGGATACGACGAAGGGAAAGCTCGTATAGATCTAGGCACTCCATGGTGTTTTCCTAAACCACTAAAACCAGGTGACTTGAAAGGTAGATGGGGTAGAGAAGGAGGGCTTCTCACAATGCTAAGTGTCCTCCCTATTGACAAACCTAGCACTTGTGAGGTGACCTGAGGATCTACAAATGGGCTTAGTCCCATTGTGTTGAGAGCCCAGCACCTTCTCTTGGTTGAAGAAGAATACCACTGAGAGGTAGACATTTAGTTAGGCCAATAATTCAGGGTTAATCACCATATTTGGTTACAAATTTTTGTTTATGTTTTCATACAAAACCATGATATGAACTCTACCATGAATTCATAAACCATATTGCAAACCAAATACTAGAACAAACAAGCAAACCAACACACCATACCAAATAATTAA
>LPNX010663323.1:50347-86058 GCA_001517045.1 Pseudotsuga menziesii | reverse complement strand
TTTAATCACCATAACTTGCGGATCAATTGTTTTAAAGTTGGTAATTTTTAATCATCTTAAAATCGGTCATCTTTGTCAAACGTTGAAGCAGTTAGCGCCGTCAGGTTAAGCTGGGGAAAGGAAATAATTGAACTTTATTTATTTATAATAAGAGTAGCTTCCATTCATAGCATCCCATCATTCATTCCTTTTCCATTGCCGAAAACTTGTTAGCAATCATTTGATATTGCCACCGTAAGTTACAGCAAACATATTTTTTAGTTACAAAATATAATGAATAACGAAAACAACAAAATAAATAAATATAATATAATATAAGCATTGAAATATATTATTTATAAAACCAACAAAAACCGTTCAAATATAAAACAACAAAATAAATATAATATATTTCTCACACTTTCTTACCTTAAAACAATAGAATAGATATAATATAATAAAAGAGTTGAAAGGTTTTGCAAAAACTCTCTATGATGGTAGATAATAAAATCTTGGTTCCTGATTTAGTGTTTTAACACATACTATGTATCCACACATCTCTCTATATATAATTATTATATATATATATATAATTAGCTTAATTATATCATCTAAGATTTATATAATTATTAATAAAAATATTGTGATTTGTCTCTATTGACGTTTGAAGAAAAAAAATATTTTTAAACTTTAAAATTTTAATCCACAATTACACTGGAGATAGATCTCATCAATAATCCAAAGACATAAATAAATCAAACCATAGAACAGAGAATACACAATAGGAAAACCCTCCATTAATTTGGATGATAAAAAACCGATCAAACAATCTTAGATTATGATTGATAGTGGACAGAGAATGGTTAGAACACTTTTCACATAGCTTTTTCGAGAGCAAGAGAGGAGAGATCAAATGGAACACTCTGTTGATATTTCCTAGTGCATAACACTTTAATAACAAGTCAAACTAGGTCATACAAGGAAGGTAGGAAATATATGCATGTTCCAGTAACTTGTTAACACTGAGAACACAATCCCATCTTCAACCATGCTCCCTCACTGATTTGGTGCCAAGTTGGTACTCCATAGTTATCTCCACAAAGAATATATGTTCCCTCCATTAATTTACTAAGTTTAAATTTCTCTAACTGATTTGTTAACTGAATGAACTGAACTGAACTGAATGGAATTACATGTAACCAAACATAACTAAATGTAACTAGTGCTTCTCCATCACTGTTATCTTCAACAACCACTTGGATAAATTAAGGAGTTGATTCCTTAAGAACTTATTTTATCAAAACTAAGACTCGAATGATGTCTTATAAATCATAGTTCACTTAGTAGCATACATGGGCAATTCAAATTCTCTCTCTATCTCTGTGCTCATATTAATTTTCTCTACATGGTCCATATGTGTTTTCATTAATTCTATATCATATCATACTCATAAGAATTATTGTGAACCTATGATCATATGTATTACCCCAGGCCATATAGTCACATGTTAAAGTGAATCACTATAGGGGTAGCTAGTCCCTAAAGAAGACTTGTAGCACCTGCTGACCTCACATCACATAGTATATCCTCGAGAATTAATACAATATAATTCATATGAACTTAATACAACATAAGTTTTGTACTTAAAAAAAAAAAGTATCAAACCTCAACATAAGGCCATTATATTAAACACAAGATCCTAGTACACACATCTTTCCTGAATAGGACTTGATCAAAGTCCTATCTTGATAGAATAAAATCTCTTTAAATTAACAAAACAAGTTAGTGAACTTAATAAAACATAATTTCAACACTTGACACAACAATTCTCAAGGAAAAGGTTAATCTTAATACAACATAATTTCCAGAATTGACACAACATGACTCATGGAGGATGACTCCTGATGTTGCATATAACACTCTCTCTCTCTGCGAGAGAGACGTTCTCTACCATACCAATCTTATCTCAGAAGTGTCAAAACTTCATTATAAATAGAGGCTTGTCACAAATTTGCAATCTTCTCATTAGTAGATATGTGTTGGAATTCATTTTACATGGCCATGACTTCAATGAAGTAAAAATTCATCTCAAATGGATTTTATCATAACACACATATAGGGTCTTTCAGAAAGCTTGACTATTAACACCTAATAACTATAGGCTCGCATCTTTAACCCTAGTAGGTAGCTTCCCAATCTACACTAATCCACAATATGTAGAACTATCTACAAAACACATTTTCCTTCTGAATTACTCTCAGACATATATCTTGCTTCTATAGTATTAGTCACAATACACTTAGTTTCTGTAGTACTAGCCACAAATTACAACACTTATCTAAGAATAAAATAATAGTTGGATAGAAAAATCATATAATAGGCCTTACATGTAATAAAGAGAATATTTTAGTGTACTTTAAAAGGCACTCAAACATATTCTTAAAAGGTACTCAAACATATGCTTAGTAGTAGGCATAAAATGCAACAGGTCTGCCCAAAGACCAACCAACTACTTACACATAGTACCGTCATCTAGATCCAATGTAGAATAAAGTTTCTCTAGACTAGAAACCATGGATTTTAAATCTATCACATACAACATTATTATACAACAAATGTGTAATAACATACAAAAATAAAGTCTTATCTTTTCTTTCACTATTCAACCTTTGTTGACTTGTTGAATCTTCTTCTGTCTAGAGAATCTCTCTATGAGATTTCTATTCTCTGTGATGTTCTTCAACTCATGATCATTTTCTCAACGATTCTTCTTTATACTACAACACCTGAACAACCTCTCTGAGAGTTTTAACTATTCTCTAATAGTCCAGACTATAACTCTTCTTGAGTATCAAAAGTCTGAGAGACTTTGGCCATGTCCCTGCTCATGTGGATTCTCTCCAAAAGGTTTCATAGACCCTGGCTTCCTGAGTCATGTACCATTACTAAATGGTGGGGAATTTATCCAGTGCTACTTCTCGTAAAGACACATAAATAATCCCTCTTCAACTAGAGGATTTTATCTGTACTATACCAAGCTTGTCCTGGATAAAGGCTTAGTGAGAATGCTGGAAATGTTGCTCATTTTTGGATATGTACCATTTCTCGAATATAACTCACTAAAAACCTCAAAAGATATATTATATTTCAACGTGCTATATCTAGAGCAACATGTGTGATATTCCTCGATCATTATACTAGTCAAAATTGATATATCTTTGAAACTCTATTTCACTGACAAAGACATATCCGAGTCGACATATGCTTGAGCCAAGTAGGTACCATAACGCATGCTTTGTTGTATATCTGTATGTACATTCTACAAAGCATATAACATATCATGGGACCTTTGAATAACCAAATACATCTCAAATGGCTTGAGATCCTCCAAATATGAAATAGGAATTATGGCATTTTATATTTATCTTCATATGTGTGGCCATGGATTTGTAGTCCATCATCCTAAAACTCTTAAATCTCTTTTACTGCACACTTTCCTTAAAAGAAGAAAATATTTTCTGGCGACTGCCACATCTCTAATCATAAGATTCATAACAAGATTTTTGAATACTATTTTGAGCTTCCTTTTGAATTATGAGCATCATGCAAGTAGATCCTCTTAGCAGGAGATACATCAACCAACTACAATAGTTCTTTAGAATATAGGGATTCTAGCTACTCCCTCTCACCATGTGAATGTCATAATCATAATCTGAGTCCTCCATCACGAAGACTTCATACTCTTCTATGTTTGAAGCTCTTATTAACACATGAATGTAAATACGATAATTTAATTATCATCAAGAGTATTTACATCTCTTAGAATAGGATTAGGGATTCTATTCTGACTTCTTTCTAATACATAGGAACCTCCCAATCTACTACCAGAAGCTTCTTGCTTCACAACATCCCATTTTCTTTCAGGATCAACCATCAGAATTTCTCTTCATTCAATACATGTCATTTTTCTTGTAGGTGAGGACAAATAGTTTTTCCCTACCAACCAAATTCAATCAAGTTATTAAAAATCTTGCATAATCCAATCATTTCAATAAAATGACAAACAACACATATTGACATGCAAAACATTCTAACCAATGTTTCAGTATAACCACATCTCACAAATTTTAATCGCATGAATACCTCAATGTATTTGTGGTAATTCCTATAGTTATGTACACATTAAATCAATTTTTCGAGATAACCCCATTCATCTTTCAAGTAATGTTTTGTAGTTTTATATGACTCTTATATTTATACCTCATGAAGATTTATGCAAACCCTTATTGTTTTTAACATGATTTTTCATCTTTACCAATAAAATATAAAGATTGTAACATATCATTTTAATCATGTTTATATCGTAACATCATTCATAATCCCAGGAATATAGATAGTCACATCAACAAAATGTGATTTTATAAAAGCATATGATAATCAAATAAGCATGCAACCCAACATTCATATCTCATGAATCAATCATGCAACTCTATATTTGTATCTTTATGAAATAGTCATGCACGCTCTATATTCATATATTATGAAGAATCATGCAACTGTATATTTATATTTTATAAAACAATCATGCATAATCTATATTCATATCTTAAGAACAATCATGCATGATCTATATTCATATTTTATTAAACAATCATACATGCTCTATATTCATATCTTTATAAACAATCATGCATGCTCTATATTCATATTTTATAAAACAATCATGCATGCTCTATATTCATATCTCATGAAATAATCATGCAGCTCTATGTTCATATCTTATGAAACAATCATGTTTTTGTTTTATATTCATATTTTATCATGTATATTTTATTGTCATATCTTATGAATTTTGTTTATTTGCAAATAAATGAGGTCATAATTCATAATCTCAGGAATACAAATCTCCATACGGTTGTAATGAAAACATTAAAAAACATATAGATCTAAAACATATTGTAAGTAATTATCAACATTAGAGGACATTTCAACTAAAAATGGGCCTTAAAACCCTAATTCAAATTCCATGTCATCCAATGAAATTGTTTTAAAATTGAAATACTGTATAGGTCTTAAACAATTTTTTAATATAAATTTGGGGATATGTATCATAAAAAAAACTATTTTTTTTGTTTGTATTTTCGTCATATTTCCCTTTGTTTTTACTCAAATTTTGATCGAGAGAGCTCGTTGGATGTGGAATTTAATTCCGCATCCCCACGAGCACCCAATCGACATACTTTAGATGGACCCCGCTACCCCAAAAACAAGAAATAACAAAAAAAACGAGCTCTACTGATCAAAATTTGAGTAAAAACCCAGGGAGATATGTAGAAAATACGAGAAAAAAAGTAATTTTTTCTTTTCTTCCTCCAAAATTAATAAAATATATTTTATTATTTTAACTATTATTTTAGTATTTTTCTTAGGAGGTCCATTTTGAGTTGAAATTTCCTCTAATGATATCTAGTGAAATTAGGGGTATTCTTTAATATCCAATGAACGAAGGCGCTATGACATAGTTTCATGAAATGAAGACCCCGTGACCAGGAATTTCCTATCATGCCAAGCTTATGTCGAAAGTGTCAAAAATTAGTCACAAACAAAGGCTTGTCACAAATTTGCAATTTACTCTTCAGTAGCTATGTTCTGGAATTAATTTTACATGACCATGACTTTAATAAAATAAAACTTTATCTAAAATGTTTTTTTATCATAACACACATTCTCTTATACTAGATAATCAATACATAATCGAACAGTTTAGGTATTTGAGATCTATACTAAAATTAATACATCATTAATGGAGCCATTAGAGCACTAGAAAATTTCAGAAAATAAAAAGTTTTAATATTTTAGTTAGAATATTTATATTTTACTACAAACCACAAGATAACAGATCAAGCGATAAGATATGAAACTAATTTTCAACGAGCATTTCAACTTACCTATTAATTACTAGTAAGTATATATTTGCTGAATGACTTAATCACAACTAACCAAAATCTCGAGTTAGAGTGCATCATTTCATTCAAATATAGGATTTTATCCTACATGATAAATCTGGTTCTAACTTGGCAAACCAACATTTTGAGATCTAAATTCCCGAAGAAAGAAATGCCTCCATATTGCGTTATAATAAATCATTTTGAACCAGGAATGAAACCTATAAAGACCTCAACATCGAATATGGCCGAAACAACCACGTTCCACCTGACCTTAAATCTAGAATAAGTTTATGTTGCTCTGATCACCCCCTAGCTAAATCATGCACTCCCAAAAAATTTACCAGTCAACCTATGTCAAAGTTTTTCTCAATTCCTTCGTTTAGTTGCAATTTTTTCCTAACACCAGAAGTGCTCCCACAGCAAACTTTGCATCCCCAATATACTAAGCAACGCCCTGCCTCATTATTCATTAAGTTACCTAGATGTTTTCTCAAACAACAAGATAGATGGAAGCATACCAATGCTCTTCTAAACCTTTTACATTCATTTAACCAGAAATCTATAATATCTATAATAATATGGTGAAATTAGTGATTAATATTTATATTAATGCTCTTCTCAACTTTTTAAATTTATTTAACCATAAATCTATAATAATATGGTGAAATTAGTGATTAAAATTTTTAATAAATATAATAAAATTTATTCATTAATTTTTAATTTATGTTTTATGAAATTATTATAATTTTAGTAAATATGATAGCATGGAGTGGTTATTATAATTTTAGTAGATATGATAATATGGAGTGGTTAGGATATAGTATTTTTTTAGTAAATTTAAATTTAGAAGTGTTTAAATTGTATTTTTGAATCTATTTAATATTTTTTTTTAGACAATAACAATTGGAAGATTTTGTATTGAAAACAGTGGCAAGCCACTGGGTTCATTACATCAAAAGAGAGAGCTTCTGTCACTCAGTAATTCAATAACCGTGCAAACTTGCAACAAACTTAATTGCTACTTGAAGGTAGCTATTTCAGCGAGCCAGTTCGGCTTCATGTCATTACATCTGTCCGATGTTGAATGGGTTTTTTTTTTGTTTTTTTGATACGGTCTACCATTCGCTGCTTTGGCCTTGATCATGGTTTTCCGTCTGACCTTGTGTTTCTTCGGCATCGGCAATATCAGCCCAGCTTGAGACTCGCTGGGTTGGCATTGGCGACGTGGGCGGAGGTATTTCTACTGGGTCTGTCCTCTGAGCAGGTTCTTTTGGGGCGGAATCGGCTTCCTCTTCTGGGACTGGTGCTGGGGTCTTCCCTTCAGCTTGCTTCTCCGGAGGTGCTTCTTTCCACCAAGTGGGCCTTTGGCTTCGGGGCAATCTTCTTTTTCCTGATGATTTCTCGCAGTTACGAGCTATATGCCCTGTTTCATAGCAGACCCTGCATCTGAAGAAGAGATTCTCGTAGTCGATCTTCTGGGTCCCAGAGTAGCCCTTGCCGAGGAGATTGATTTCTGTTGGGAATCCATTTTTGAAGTCCATTTCTACACAGATCCTTGCAAACGTGGTTCGGTCTATACTCTCATTTGGACTATTGCAAATAAATTTCCCGAGACCGTTTCCAATAGACTCAAGAGATTTTCCCTCCCAGAAATGCAGGGGAAGAGAAGGGAGTCTCACCCAGACCGGAGCGGAGGAGATGGAGGCCGTGGAGGGGTCAAAGTCAGGGGTCCATGGCTTCATGGACAACCCTGCTCTGCCCCAGAACCACGGCCCGGAGCTAGAAACCTTGAATCTATCTTCACCGGAATAAAAAATAGCCACGAAGAAACCCTTGGCACAAGGGCAAGCAACAACCTCACCATCAATCAGAGGGGACCAAGCAGAAGAGATCCAGGATCGGAGGTCTGACAAGCAAGGCCAGAGGCCATTGAATATGCAAACCAAGAAAGTTTTGCTTAACTCAGAAGCAAACACCAGGGCTTCTTTCGGCATCTGGATGGAGATCACTGGGGCTTCCGGAATCGCGGCGGGCTGAACAGAGGACTCCCCCCGTCGTGAGGAAAGAAGGGCAGTCCCTTAGATGAGAGGCCACGTCCTTGAAAGAAACCGGCTCTGGAGGAGGAGGGCCGGCGCTGAACGGGACAGCCACGGAGATCAAGGCAGCTGCAACAGCAGGCGGATGGCGATCTGGAGGACTCGAGGGCGATCTGGAGGGCGATCTGGAGGTGGAGGGCGATCTGGAGGGCGAACTGGAGGCCGCCATGGCAAACGCAGCGATGAGAAGGGCCCCGAGGGTGAACTGGAGGGCGCGAGAGTCGCTGGAGGGGCGGCAGGAGGCCGAAGCCCTCAGCAAAACCAAAACCCTATCTGCAGAAGCGCCTCACCCGTTCAATCATCTCCCTAAATTTCTAGACCAATGATCTCTTTGTTTTAATCTATTTAATATTTTTATGGCATTTAAATTATGTAATTTTTTAAATTAATATAAATGATTTTAAGATTTTTTTTAAGATTTCCAACCAAAATCACAAAAAAAAATTAAAAAAACTTAAAATATTGAAAGTACACCTGAACAAATATTGAATTAATAATTTTAATAATAAATATATAATAAAATCAATCCATTAATCATTAACTACGTTTGTGGCCTCTATTAATAAAATTTGATGACTAGACAAACGTTTGAAGATTCTTTTTCATCCAATCAAATGGACTCGATCATTCAAATTAACCTTTTATGCGTCTCTCTTTGCATCACCTATTGTTGCTCATTTAACGATGTTTGTGTGGCCCACGTGCCCCTTTGTATCACGAGGGGACTACAGGATTTAGAATATTGCGTCATAGTAAACTTGTCATATTGGAATTTACGGTGAAGAGGCTTATGCCTATTATTTTTGGAGTAAGCTAATCTCTATATCATTTGTACTTATAAATTGGTTAGATTTTTTTTAGTTTACATTGGATAGAAAGTAGTTTTTAGTGATTGAAATTTTATAAATTGGGTGCTCTAAAGGTAATTGAGGGTTTAAAATCTATTTTTAATAAAAATTGCAATTTTAACATTGAAAATATTATTTTCAATAACAAATCGTGCTACTGGATTCTAACCAAACTTACTTGAGAAAATACAAATGATCTAGAAATTAGTCAACTCCATTATTTTTTGTGTTCCCAGTAAAATATCTAGTTTTGATTTGAAACAAAATGAAGATATATCATATTAATTGGTAAATGAGCAATAGAGACATTAAGGTCGTCTTAAAAACTTGGAATATTTATATTGAGTTACATTATCTCTTTTTTAAAAGTTGACAAACATTAATCACCACAACGTGGCAATCAATTGGTTTAAAGTTGGTAATTTTTAATCTATCTTAAAACCGGCTATCTTTCTCAAATAACAGGTGAAGTTGGAAAATAATTGAGCTTTATTTTTTTTATAATAAAAGTAGTTTCCATGCAAGCATCCAATTGTTCTTTCCTTTGACAATGCCGGAAACTTGGTGTGACAGGGCAAGTTGAAGCAAATATAAAACAATAAAATAAATATAATATAACCAATGTTTCTCACACTTTCTTGTATTAAAATACATAAAATAACAAAATAAATATAAAAAAATATAAGTAATGTTTTTCATACTTTCTAAATTTTTAAAAGAAAAAAATGTGACATCTTTATACTGTTTTATATGTTTATTTGAATGGACTTATTTAAATTTAATTTAATTAGCACACTCAAATAATTTGTGGCTAGAATATGCTTATAGAGATCAATTGGGTGAGAGATAGCTATGGAATAGAACACACTCTGGATTTGTTTAGTTAAACAAGTTCAACTCTTAGTTATTTATGTCTAGCTACATGCTATCACCCACATTCTCAAGTTATCCATTTATAAACTATCAATTATTTTTTATATCTCACATTCTTGTAGTTATCTGCTATGAATTCTTGGTTATCAATTCATCAGCTATGAATTATCTATAGATGGCTACCACTTATTTTATATATATTCTTTTAATTGTTTATTTCTAATTTTGAAGGACTGCCATAAAATCAATCTTGACACTACACTTGTCTCATCATCATTATTGGTAGATGAAAAAGCCTAAACCATAATCCATCCCAAACTCCACTGCGTAGGTAATAAAGATTAATAAATTCTAAGGTCAAAATAATATAAGAGCAAAAACTATGAGAGCGAGAGTCTGTAAAGCACTCTTACGATATACAAAATGGTATGGTTTAACCTTGGAAAAAAAATTAACATTTACGAATTTATAATTTACATTTATGTATTAATTACTTAAAATGAAAAACACAAAATCATTTATGTATTAATTACTTAAAATGTAAAACACAAAATCATTATAAAATTTCCATTGGATGTGGGATATCTTTACCTTTGAAATTGATGACTTGGTGATAAATAACAGATGAATTAGTGATCCATAATAAATAACAACAAAAATACAAATAAAAGATGATAAATTTTACTTAACATATTTTTTTTTGAATCAAGAGAACTAATAATCTTTAGAGATATATCTAACAGCTTGAAAGTTAGATATATCAACAACTTATGAAACATCAAGGCTTGAGACTTTCAATAAATCAAAGTGGGCCATATATCCAAAGATCACGTAACTTTCTAGCCTTGTCTCAACTAACTAAAACCCACTATCAACAAATCAAAGTGGGCCATCTATCCAAAGATCAAAATGGGCCATCTATTCAAAGATCTCATACCTTTCTAACCTTGTTGCAACTGACCAACAAACATCCTACCTGAGCAACAAACATCCTACCCTAAATACTAAATACTGACATCATCTGAAAGTAACATGATGGCATACCTTTCTAGCCTTGTGGCAGCTGACCAACAAACATCCTACCCTAAATACTGACATCTTCTAGCCTTGTGGCATCTGACCAACAAACATAAGTAACATGATGGCATACCTTTCTAGCCTTGTGGCAACTGACCAACAAACATCCTACCCTAAATACTGACATCTTCTAGCCTTGTGGCAGCTGACCAACAAACATCCTACCCTAAACATCATCTGAAAGTAACCAACAAACATCCTACCCTAAACATCATCTGAAAGTAAAATGATCGCATACCTTTCTAGCCTTGTCACAACTGACCAACAAACATCCTACCCTAAATACTAACATCCTACCCTAAATACTGACATCATCTGAAAGTAACATGAGTAAATACTGGAGGAGAACGAGATGTATTTATCACTATCACAAGAGGTTGTCGTATGAACCTGCATGAACTCGTATGAACCCTGCATGAACTCAGTAGATGCTTTGTTTTAAAAATTCAACTAATGTAATTTTGGCAATAGAAGGATTTGTGCGTTGCCCATGGTTGTTTGACACTTATAAGAACTGAGCGTAATCGCTTTAATGTTTTGTAGAATGTGCATGATTCGCAGCTCAAATTCATAGCACTAAACTCTTTAAGTGTATTGAGGAAAGAGAAACGGAAGAAGTCCAGCAATATCATAATGGGTATCTTCAATCCAAAGGGGAAAGATGCTCTGCATGCAGTGATTGTACCGGTTCCTGAACAGGGTCATGTTAATGCTCTCATCAATTTGGCCCAGCTGCTGGCTATAAGGGATGTTTTTGTTACTTTCGTCAATACTAACTGGATACACAAACGCATGCTGGAATCTTCAAAAAAACCTAAATCTTTTGTTTCCAGAGACGTTCCCTACTTGGCGCAGCAAGACTGGAGAATTCGCTTTCTGTCTATTCCCGATGGTTTACCGCCCGACCATGGTCGCACATCCAACCTATCCGAGTTTATTACTGCCCGGCAAAAGTTAGGTCCTGCTTTGGAGGACCTCCTTAGAACCTCTAATGAGAATTCACCATCGTTTCCACCCATCACGTTCATCATCACAGACGCCTTCATGCCTTGCACGGAGCAAGTTGCAAGAAATATGAAAGTGCCGAGGGTTATCTTCTGGCCTCTGTGTGCTGCTGCCTCCATTTCTCAATGCTACGCCAACTTCCTTCTTGCTCAGGGACATATTCCAGTAAATGGTATGTTTCTCCATTTGCAATCTAATATATCGAATATGGAATTTTTGAATGCGATACGTACTTCCTTTTTCTGAGGGACATATTACAGGTAATGGTATGTGTATCCATTTCTATAGATTCATTTAGGCCCAGATCAATATAAATATATTTTACGTACATAATCTAATTGTTCGCGAAAAGGTTTAGATTCTAACTCCGTTGTTGAATAAATCTTCCCTTGTAATAGGCATCAGTTTATTATCTTCTGTTTGTTACTTCTTCAGTGAACGAAGCAAAAAATCCGGAGAAACTCATCACATGTCTTCCCGGCAACATCCCACCATTGAAGCCAACCGACCTGTTATCCTTTTATCGCGCTCAGGATCCGTCCGATACTCTTTTCCAAGCCCTTCTCTATGAGTCAGAGACGCAAAGTAAAGCGGACTACGTACTAGTCAACACGTTTGAGGAGCTCGAAGGAAGGGACGCAGTAACAGCACTCTCTTTGAATGGCTGTCCTGCTCTGTCCATAGGACCTGTTTTTCTTCCCAATTTTTTAAATGGAAGGGCTTCGGGCTACAGTCTGTGGGAGGAGGAGGAGAGCTGCCTGGGATGGCTGGATACGCAACAGCCACTATCAGTTATATATATTTCATTTGGCAGCATCGCCGTGAAATCTGAGCAACAGCTGGAGCAGCTGGCGCTAGGGCTTGAGGGCAGTGGACAACCTTTCTTGTGGGTTCTCAGGTTGGATATGGCAGATGACCAGCCTGCGGGTTTACCTAATGGCTTTAAAGAACGAACAAAGGATAGAGCACTGTTTGTGAGGTGGGCGCCACAGTCGAAAGTCCTTGCCCATCCTTCGGTGGGATTGTTTCTCACACACAGCGGATGGAATTCTACCTTGGAGAGCATGAGCATGGGAGTACCCGTATTGGGATTCCCATATTTTGGTGATCAGTTTCTCAACTGTAGATTCGCGAAGGAAGTGTGGAAGATTGGCTTGGATTTTGAAGATGTGGACCTGGATGACCACAAGGTGGTCATAAAAGAAGAGGTTGAGCATGTTCTTAGAAGAATGATGAGAACCGCTGAAGGAAAGAAGTTGAGAGACAACGTTCAGAGAGTCAAGGACTCCGCAACGAAGGCGATCCTCCCTGGAGGCTCTTCTTTTCTGAATTTAAACACTTTCATTAAAGACATGACGATGATGAGCCAAGGGTTCCGCTCCAAAAATGAAGCCATGTGATTTGGATTTCAGAAGATGTCGTGAAAAAGCTTCGAGAATGGAGAATAAGCGATTGATCATTATCACAATTCTTTCTAGATCGTTGGATACATCGATTCCGTCAAACGTTTTACTGACATTCGAGTTTACTATGTTGAACTAGATGGTGAACATATTAATTATAATGATTCCCTGTACTTTTCTATTTTTTATGCATTAATAGATAACATATAATTCTCATTATCCTCTTTGTTTGGCCCAAAAGGGTATTAGTTGATTGACATCTTCAGATACAAAGTTAATTATTGTGAATGAAGTTATCAGATCAAATCCCACTTTTGGACAGCATTTTAGTTGTATTTTATCTTAACATTATGGAATGTCATTCACAATGTTATGTTCAAATTAAAAAATTTAAATAATAATTTTATTCAATATTGGTTTGTAATAATGTTTTATTAAAAATTATAATCTTTCAAATTATTGACCTATTGTTATATTTTTAGGTAATCAATTTTTATGTTTTCAAGGTATATAATGTTCAAATATATATTAAAATTATTGATAATGTAGTTATATTTTTTTACATAATTTATTTTTATGTTTTTATGCTATATATAATAATGATGATGGTTAACTTCCACTCAAATCAAACTTGGTCTATCGACCTAAATAAGTTAGTTTGTTTGAAAATTGTATTCCTATGCTCAAAGAGCTTGGAGTGAAGTGTCCCGAGCTCACTATAATTTTGACATGTTAAAAGGCTACCAAGATCGGTATTCCAACAAAGATTACGAAACTGAGATCTAATGTGGGCGTAAACAAGGCACTTTAAGAGGAAGTGATTTTCATCCTCAATGTTCATATTCTTATAGAGATGGCAGATCCTTTCCACCCATGGTGTTTTAGAAAGTGTCCAACAACCTGTTTCACTATGGAGCTCATGAGAGTTCGTTCTTATCTTGGCTATCTTAATTATTTTCTTTAAAGTGGCATTCCAACAAAGATTATGAAACTGAGATGTAATGTGGGTGTACACAAGGCACGTTAAGAGGAAGTGATTTTCCTTGTCAATGTTCATATTCTCACAGAGATGGCAGATCCTTTCCAGCCATGGTGTTTTAGAAAGTGCCCAACAACCTGTTTCACTATGGCGCTCATGAGAGTTCGTTCTTATCTTGGCTATCTTAATTATTTTCTTTAAAGCGGTTAAAAAAGATAGATACTTTTTATCTTCTAAAGTAGGATTCATGACCTCCTTATAATATCTTAATTTTCTTTTATCCTTAAATCTTTCTGGCACCATATTTTCTCTTTAAACTTAAAAGTAACAATACTTTTAATGTTATTGATATTTTCCAATGCAACATTTTCGTTGATCTCACAATGGTTTACTAGGCCCTAGTATCCTGATACCAACCTTGCCTGAGCCTTAGGTGGTTTTGGTTGGAATTTAAAGCAAGCTTAGGAAGTCTTATGGTCTTAGTCTCCCATGTTATTGATTTTGTGCTTGTACAATAGGAGGCTAGTCATAGCTAGGATTTAGATAGGAGAAATACACACTTCTATAAGGAGAACATGATAAGGTGTATTGATTTCAATTTTGAGGTTATATGTTATAAAACGCTTCTGTAGAAATACACACTTCTATAAGGAGAACATGATAGGGTGTATTGATTTCAATTTTGAGGTTATACATTATAAAACGCTTATGTATTTGCTCAATCTTTCTCGAGGGCTCCCTAGAGATGCTGCAACGCTAAACCTCACATCCATACAAGATAAAAGGAGTGACTAAAGTTTCAAAGAGGAGCTTCTTTTTATCCGACATCATAAGGTTTGTTGTTTTACAATTATTTTCAAAATCAAAATAAGCTTTCCACCCTCCATTAATCCTTTTCTAAATGATATAATTCGAGTTAACCTTATGATAAATATCGATTCCTAGGTATTTCAACATAATGTTATGTTCAAATATATATTCTTAAATAATATTTTTTTAATCATTTTTATAACTATGTTTTGATAAAAATTATAATCTTTAAAATTATTGACGATGTTGTTATATTTTTTTATTTATGTCATCGATGATGACTATAATTAAAAGAAGGTTGCATAGCAACATTAATTGCAATTAAATTTAAGAATAATTAAATTACATTAAAATTAAAAGAACGTTGCATAACAGCATTAATTGTAATTAGATTTAAGAATAATTAAATTATATTTCAAGAAAATTAAAAAAACTAAAACATGCTAGAAATATAAATAAACAAATAAATGTACATTGTAATCACAATTATTCTTACATTCACCATTATTATAATTAGTGATAAGCTATTTATCGATTTTTAATAAATAAAAAAAATTAAAACATAATTTTAATAAAATTATAGATTATAACTTAAAATTAAAATGTGTCTGAATATTTTTTAAAACACAAGTTTCATAAAATTATACATTATAACTTAAAATAAAATAATTTTTTTTGTAAATAATAGATTCTATTATAATACAAAAATGATACAAGGCATGGCTGAATCACACGTCGATGGAGCTTGACCTACAGCCCATAAAGGACCTGACTTAAAATTGTCTGTTACTGTTGACTAGACCATGCCTAAGATCAGACTTGGAGGAGCCTGATCTTACTTACAGCCCAAAAAACTGGTGTCTTCCATCTCTATATCTCAAAGAGACCCATTACTGCTATAATTACAATAAAGAGCCACTGCAGCCCGAAAACAAAAAGGGCCATTATGACCTACAGCCATTTTACAGATACCCCATCCTCAGACCTTCAGACCTTTTACAGACTTTTTACATAAACCAAAAGAGCCATTACAGCCAATAGAAATACTTGAAAAACATATAATTGCATGAAATACCATAACTAGAGAAACCTCTGTATTCCAACATGAGAGCAATTCAACGCAGAAAGACCCTGAGGCCGGGATAACTCCCACCACCTATGCCCATTAACTTCTGGCCTCCCGGGGAGGCTGTATTGCGGAGGCTGGGGAATTTGCCGGCGTGTGCCCTGGGTTTGATGATTCTGCCTTAGGATTGGCTAGCAAAGTTTAAGCAATCTGCTCAAGCAAGCGGAACCCCGCTGCGCTCTCGTGTTGGCCTCTACGAATAGTGTCCATAGCTTCGCGGATGCCCTGGACCGTCTAAATCCTAGCTTGAATGTTGTGGGATAACGGAATCCGCACTGACCAAAATGGGTTTGGGATCAGTGGGCCACCCATTGTCGTTTCGAACTCCCTGAGAAGATCAATCTCCATAATTGCAATGAAAGCCTCAACCGCTGTGGGTGTTTCTGCCATGTACTGGTCTCCCCAGTTAAAGGGAGCTGCATTTGGCACACCCCTGTCTTAGGGCATAGAGCGCTCCTCCGCACCAGCAAACGCCTCACCTGGGTTACACCTTTGATTAAAACCTCTCACTTTGGACTGTGCTATCCACAGCCTTGGCATGGTGCAGACTCTCGGCCAAACATAGGATAACACTAGAAAGGAGTAACGAAACTTAGATAGGAAAAAGGCCTCCAACATATGAGCATAAATAGGGCTTTCCTCTGCCAACAAAAACCTCCTATAGCCACCATCCTTACCTCTCCCTGGTCCTACCATAATACCCTACCCCTTACCATGCTCGATCCAATCTCTCATACTTTGCGAGCAATTTGTGATTGTAAGTTTTATAGCATGCCAGATGATCCAACCCTCTAGCACAGAGATATTTCTATCATAATCAATTGCAGGTGAAATACCTGCACTTCTGAACTCCCTCCTTCCCACGAATCCTTCTTTAAGACTGCCTTCGTAATGCCTATAAAGCCTCTCTTTCCTTCCATAATGAGGGCTGTCAAGCTTAGGATCAGCGTGTTCCATACCTGGGCCTCGTGTAGGGCTTAGCTAATCGAAGGAGAACCGCATGGTAAGACAGACCTTACCATACCCCAGCTGGCGATCGAAAAAACCCTTGTCCTACCCCGTACAACGTTTAGACTGTAGTGGGCCCACCTTTAAAGTCGACGCGTCGTCTTCATGTTGCCTCTCAGATCGGAACCATCTGGCATTCTCACGTGGAATGTGGAGTGCTTTTCCTTGCGTCCTCATATGCCAACATGTAGCCGTTTCTCTAGATTTGTTGGGTTTTCCCGTCATCCTCTTTTCTCTCTGCATGGAAATAAAACTCGATCTTCACTCCTATGTTAGCCATGGCATCTGCCACCCTGTTCCCTTCCCTCTTGACATGCATTAACAAGAGAGCTTCCTCTCCACTAAGGATATGCTCTAGGACCTGTAACCTACTCTCCCATCGCCAGTTTTTGGAAATTTGGGACATAAGGGATCCTGCCTGGAGTTTGCGTGCCATGTTTATAATGATTTGGGAATCGCCTTCCACCATCAGAGGCATTTTTTTGGTTTTCCTTGCCCAGATCAAGCCATTGATCAAACCTTCTAGACCAGCCATATTGTTCATATTTGAACCTATAGAACCCCGGAACAGACCAAGGATGATTCCTCCCAAGTTACAGATAACACCTCCATATCCAGCTCAGCCTGGATTTCCTTTGGTTGCCCCATCTATGTTGAGTTTAAAGGTTCCTTCTGGAGGGGGATTCTAGGACAGCGGGATGGATACTTGCACTGGGAACAAATGAACAATCGAGTTGTCAAGAGGTATTTTTGTGAACCCAAAAGCCTGCAATATACTACATTCATTGCTTTCCACTGCAAATTCCTCTTGAGTCCAAGATTGCAAGGTTATAGTTTCTTTCATATGGGTTTCGATGGAGTTCCATATTTCTTCGAGTTTCCTTGCTTTGTTCTCGAATGTCTGTTTCTTTCTAGTTTTCCATATTTCCCACATTGCGAAGCTAGGGAAAAGTTCCCACAATCGATTCACTATTTTGTTTTTGAAGCTGTTAAGGGACCATTTCGCGATTGTGATATCCGAATTAGAGGAAATTTGGGGTCTAAAATGGGCCTCCTAAGGAAAATAATAAAAAAAGCCACATCACACTACAAATATGCCATGTGAGATTAAATCTAATGAAAATCTAATGAAAGTCAACCTAAATCATCTCATTAATGCTAGTTGACAACTATATTGAGTTAATGTAGAGTTAAGAGATATTGGTTAAAAATATTAATGAAATATTTAGATTCTTCTGCACACATAATAAATGATAGGAAACTTTTGAATTTTATATATTTTTTTTTTAAATGAATAGACCACTACTTTTTATATATTTAATAAATGTAAAACTCAAATATATTCATTTATAATGAAAAATATAATTACGATAGTATTAAAAAAGAACACTATTATTTTTTAATATAGATTTTATATTAATTCATATAAAAAATATTACATCACATAAAATAAAAAACAATAAACTATGTATATTCATATTATTTTTTATATTAATATTAAAAAAAATTGTGGTTTAATGGAGAAAAAAAGTAAAATCAAATTTTATTATAATTTTAGTAACATTAAAAATAGTTTTTATTTTTTATTTTGATAGTATTTAAATGTGTTATTTATTTTTGGATGTAACAATTAAATATATTTATTTTTTAAATATTATTTAATAATATTAAAAATACTAAATATATTTTATTTAGTATTTCAAGATAAGTCTATTTAAAATTAAATATTATTTAGTTTTCTTTTTAAAAAATTGATTAATAAATGTTTTTAGTATTTCAAAATGCTTCCATTACAATTTTAATTAATGCGAAGGTTATGTTTTAGAGGAGTTGGAAGCAGTGATCAAATAAAATATTCTATATTTATTAGTTAAATTTTATTTATCTTATTTCAAGGTGATCTTTTCAAGAACTTAACCAAGGTGAGGTTGATATGGAGTTAGCTATTGTCAAATAAAAATATGACACATAATCATTAGGTGTCCAACTCAACCATAATGGTTGACCAAAGATATTGAAATTCTATTGGGTTAAAAATTCAACTCAATCTAGCTCATCCATGGCACAGTTTTTAATAAGGCCCATTTTAGAGCCCAAATTTCCTCTAATGCGGGCATCCCCTATGTCTGTGATCTCTTCTGAAGATCGTTGTCCCCTTCTCCCACACGTAGTTAGCTATCCTGCACTCGTCCAATAGATGATTGATAGATTCATTCTTTTCTTCACACATGGGGCATCGGGATGGCCCTTGAAAACCCCTGACCTGAAAGTTGTCCCAAGTTAGAATACGATGCTTTATGACAAGCCAATAGAAAAAAAATATTTTGGGCCACCATCCTCCCTTCCATAATTTAATCCATTTGTCTTCTGGGGCAATGTGTAGGGTTTCCGTTAATAGGCCTAGGGCTTCTTTTGGATTGAAGTTGCCAGAGGTTGAGTAACCCCATCTTAGCTTGTCGGGCTCCTCACTCTTGGAGAACCTTTTCTTGGAAAGCTCTGCTATGAAATTTTTTATGTCTTCTCCTGGTCCCTTGTCTTGCCGCCATTGCTTTCCCTTCCATCTTCTGTCCCTCTGGTCTGAATTGTTGTTATCCCAGAACTCCTCTACCTTAGCCATGGGATTGTTATGGAGGAAATATCGTAAGAGAGGAGTGTCTTCCCCACAGGTAACGGTCGGTTCTTGGTTTAGAGCTTCACTTGAAAATCTTGCCATTTGGCCGTTATGGAATTCCCAAAAGCTGTGTTTTTAAACCAGACCCTTGTTTTCTTAAGCGGTCTTCCATATGGTGGATCCTGGAATATATTCACTCAACCTAACTAACGAGTTATGTGGCCAATGAGGCACATATTTCAAATGCCACATTTTGGCCCAAGGTTCGTCGCTATAGTTCACCCATCTCCACCAAATTTTTGTGCTCATCACATTATTATTATCTAAAGGATCTCTGAGGCCCAACCCTCCCATGCATTTCGAGGTGCATATGGTTTTTCGGTCCACCATAGGCCATATTCTTTTATCTTTCGATCCCCCCCAGAGGAAATTCCCTTGGATGTTCCTGATTTGTTTAATGATGGATTTTGGGGCAGCCAATACTGAGAAAAGATACATGGGCATGGACTGCAATACCGATTTCACCAAGATGAGTTTGCTAGGAAAATTAAGAGCTTTGAAGGTCCATAGACTAAGATTTTTGTTAATTTTGTCTAATAGTTCTTTCCATGAGACCTGTTTGATAGTTAACTCTGCCATTGGAGCTCCGAGATACTTTGAGGGGAAGCTTCCTTCCGAAAATTCCAAGATCCTTAGGACGTTTCACTTGGTGATCCTAGGGGTGTTGAAGAAATAGGTCTGAGATTTCTCCTTGTTTATTTCTAGGTCACTAGCTTCAAGAAATGTATTCAAATAGTCTTTGATTCCCCTAGCTTCTTTAACTGAAGATGGGCCCATCAGCATATTGTCATCTACGAACTGTTGGTGGGTTTGGGGATCCATTCCATCCATGAGGGATAAACCATGGATTTTATTCCTGGCTCTCTTGTTCTTGAGAATTATTCCAAGCACTTCAGGTGTAATAATGAAGAGGAACGGAGAAAGAGGATCTCCCTGTCTTATTCCTTTGGTTGCATTGAAAGGCCTCGAGGGAGAACCATTAACCAGAATAGAAAAAAAAGCAGAGGAGATCATGTTCATAATCCAGTTAATCCAATCTTCTACAAATCCAAAAGCTTTTAAAATGCCACCCAAAAATTGCCAGTTCAATTTATCATAGGCCTTAGATAGATCGAGTTTTAGAAGCATACCTAGGGTCCTGGTTGCTTTGAGTGAGTGGATGGTTTCGTGGACAAGAATTATACCATCCAACATTTGCCTGCCTTCCACAAATCCAGCTTGCTCCGGAGAAATGATAAGAGGAAGGATGGGTTTTAAACGATTAGCTATTACCTTAGAGATGATTTTATAGATAACGTTGCACACGGAAACTGGTCTAAGCTTGCCTAGGTCTTCGGTTTCGCTTTCTTTTGGAATGAGAGACAAGAAAGTTGAATTGAGAGCTTTGAGAATGCTCCCCGATTTTCGAGAGTCCTCCACCAGGTCCATTATTTCTTCTTTCAACCAATTCCAGCTAGCATGGAAGAAATTGGTGGTGAAACCATTTGGGTCTGACACTTTTCCTTTGGCCATTTGAATCGCCGTAGTTTCTACCTCAGCCATCTCGATAGATTTGCAGAGAATTTGATTGTGGTCCTCCATGATGAGCTTGGGGATGTGACTAAAAACTTCTCTTTGAGATTCTTGCCTGTCCCTGTCTGGTTCCTGCAGAAGATTAGCAAAGTAGGAGTTTAAGGTGTTCTCCAGATCTTCTTGGGATTTGGCTATACTTTCGTCCTCCTTCTTCAGTCTATCCAACCTATTACCCTGCCTGTGTTGTATGGTTGCTTTATGGAAGAATCGGGTGTTGCATTCCCCTTCTTGGAGCCATTTGATGCATGACTTTTGGCTCCAGAAGAATTCCTCCTATCTTTCTCTTAGATTAAATTCCTTCAAGAAGGTCTTTTCCTGAAGTCTCAACTCCTTAATGTAACCACTGAGCATAACTTGTGACTGAATATGTTGTAGCTTGATCTCTAAAGCTTGATTTTCTTGAAATATATTGCCAAAGGATTCCTTATTCCATTTTTTGATGCAATATTTGAGGTGTTTGAGCTTCTATTGGAATTGAAACATGCACATTCCCCTAACAGGGGGGGATTTCTCCCACTAGTCTTTGAGATTCTCCTGAAAGTCTGGTTGGAGGAGCCAAAATTTTTCGAAACGAAAAAGGTCTACAGGGGTTGAATTTGACATTGTCCCATGCTAAAGTGATGGGCCAGTGGTCCGACCCTGTCGCTGGAAGGATGACCGCTCTGAGGGTGCCTCCAGCCATCATGAATGATTATGATAGCAGGAATCTGTCTAGTCTACAAGTTATTCCTCTATCCCCTGATTGTTTATTATTCCAATTAAAGAGACCATTGGAAGTTTTGACATCAATCAGATCCAGATCAAAGATAGTGTTATTGAAAAGAGTACTTGTAGGGTTTAAGCTGTGAATACCTCCTTTTTTTTCCCCTAGATTTCTTATCAAGTTAAAGTCACCTCTAATAATCCAAGCCCTGTTCAGAACTATAGTTTTAAGGCTAGAGAGAGACTCAACGAAGATTTGGTTTTGATCCACCTTCGAGGGTTCATAGACATTGGTGATGATTCGTCTGATTCTAGTACCAAGAATGTGGAAATTAGCCAAAATAGAGTAGTTGGCGGTAAAGAAATTTGACAAGGTCACCACATGGGGATTCCAAGGAATTCCCAGACCCCCTACTGCACCTCTGGCATCGATGGTAATCGTTTCACAACCCTTCCACACTTTTTGGGTTGTTTTCACTAAGTCTTCTCCCGAGCATTTAGTATCTTGAAGGAAGACTATACCTGATTTTTCCTTATCGATTCTTCTTTTCAGAAGGCGCTTCTTGAGTGTACTGTTACAACCTATGATATTCCAAGTTGTAATCTGCATTAAGGGGGGTTTAATTGTAGGGGGAAAGGGTTTCATCTATGGCTGGATACTACCCTAACGCAACCAGTTGTTCTCCTATTGCTTTGATTCTCTGTACATTGCTCGGTCTGCCTCTTTTATCTTTCTTTGAGTTTTTCCCTTTCCCATCTATGAATTTCAGAACTTCAGTCACGACTCCTAGGTTATTCGCGTTCTTGGCTTGGATGATCGCTTTCTCTAAAGGAGACACTTGCTGTGGCGGAATTTTTGTTGGGTCTTTGTCAGAGAAGGAAGCTGCCATTCTATCCAGATCTAGGTCCCCTATTTCCATGTCCTCAGTAGCACCTTCCCCTGATCCTAAGTCTATTTGAGGTTGCTTGGGTCGTTTCAGAAGAGTTCCATCCGGGGTATCTGTCAGAGCTGGATTCTTTTCATCTCCTTATATATTGTTAGTCTTTTCCCCTTCCTGTTTACTTGAAAGTTTATCTATTGTGACTTCTGATCATGCTTTGACATTTTTTGTAGCCTAGTCACCCTGAAGGTTAGCGAAGCGATTCTAACTCTGCACCCTTTTGTGAGCTTCCGGGCTCGATATCTTTCTAGCTTTCCTTTTCTTGTTTTGAATCTTGGTGAATCCTTCCGCATCCTGAAGTTCTTGATCTTGCTTCCCTCCTTGTCTCTTATTTTGGGGATAGTCTCTAAACAAATTCCCATGCTCATGACATTTCCTACACCTGAATGTCATATGCTCATAGTCAATGGCTTGAAACCAATCGTCATCTTCCCATGTTAACTCTATTCCATCTGGCAGGTCTCTTGAAATGCCCAGGTAGATGCATATCCTGGCATATGAAATGTATTTTCTCTGTCTTGTTTGTTCAGAGACTTTGATAAATGTCCCTAGAGAGTTTCCTATGTTTATTAATATTTCTTCCTTCCAATATTCTGATGGAAGGGAATACATTCTGATCCATACTAGTGCGATTGTCGTATTTTCTTTATTCGGGTCGAATCTCTCTTTCCAGTGTCTCGAGAAGTGGCCGACCGAGTTGAAGAAGTAGGGACCATTCTCAAAGATTTTGGTTCTATCCACTTCATTGAATAAAATGATGGTGAAGAAACATTTATCCCCCAACTGTATATCATAGTTCCCTTGGGGTTTCCACATAGAATTTATCCATCCGACCAGCATCTTTTATGTGGGTCAGATCCCCACGAATTTTCCTATGAAGGCCCTTTGCTTCATGTATTGAATTTCCTCTCTGACTCTATCTGATGTGATATGAAGTTGTGGGATCATCTTGGACTTCGGGACACATTGTCCTATCCTTCTTGGATCCTAGTTAGTTGCTTCCTCTTTTCTTGTTCCACTGCACCCTTCCCCATCCTTGGTAGTTTCCTGATCATTGAGTATCACTTTTCCTTTGTCCTTTTATGATTCTGCTATGGTTATCTCTACCTCCACAGCTTCAGGCCTTCCTCGGTCCCTCCCCCCCGAGGAAGAGCAGGAACCATCTCGAGACTTGCTGATGCACCTCCACCGACCTTCTCAGCTACCAAAAAACCCCTTCAACCATTCACTCTACACTTGCAGAGCTCTCTCCTCATCGTTTTCACGTAAACTAAAATAACTTAATGTATAAGGAAAATTTGAAATAACTTTATAACTTAAACTTTATGCATTCTAACTATGTATATGAATTCAAAGCTTAAGTTTATCTTTAATACTATCTAAACAAGTAGAATTAAGAACAAAGTTGCTCTTTAGTAAGATTATAATAAGAAATAGTAATAGTAACTATAAGAGAAGGAGGAGGAAGGGTTTCCAAAACAAAGGATTGATAATATATTGTGTAACTACAAATGGTAATATAGTGTTATACACCAAACAATTGTTAAATTGTTAATTATTTTGAATATTTATTTTTTTAAATATTTTAAAAGAGTGTTTGTTTCCCTACAAGGGGAAATGACAAATGATGAATCTTATTGAGTGAGAACTCAAGTGATGTAAGAGGAATCTTCCCCGAAATCAGGACAAGATTCGTTATCGAGCATTAAAGAGCATGAGGATCATAAATGACCAAGTCCTAGGAATAATATTATAAAATAGTATGTCCATCGAAAAAGCCGGAGGTTGGCTATGGATGGGGAAATAATCTATCGATGCAAAGAGATGGGACATTGATCGGATTGTTCCCTTGTGGTTCAGCAAACATTCTTGGGGGTTCTGGATAAAGTGAGTCTTGGATGCTCTAGGATTTGGTTGAAAGGAACGACGTCTTTAGTTTGGTTCCTTATTAAATTCATCTACTGTTTTAGTCTTGATAATTACATTATGAAAGTAGATTATAATTATGAGTGTTTTACTAAACTGAGATTATGACATGCGTTAAATAGTTTATTTTAACATGCTTATTACTCATTTTTTCTCTATACTATGTTGGTAGTTAATTTTCTTATGCACGGAACTAGATAGATCAAAATTACGTTTCTTATAAAGAAAAACAATATTTTCAATTTATAAACTATACAAAAATCCTTCAGAATATCTCATTATTAAGTTCATTAATTCTTAAATCATTTTACTGATATGATAAGCAAATAGGTTCTCGTAACATATTTAAAACATGGTAAACTATCAAATATCAAAATTATTGTACATATCAACCTTAGANTATATATATATATATATATATATATATATATATATATATATAAATAATAGATACAAAATAAAATCATTAACTAAGATTTATACCACATCCAAAGAAAAACACTGAACTAAGATATTAGTAGAATAATCGCAACAATCAAGATTGTTAGGTATACATATTTAGGAACCTTCTAGTAGCCAAAACAAATCTCTATCTGAATCCTTTTAACACTAAAATAAAAATTGTATAATCCACAATGGGTGTGTGCCAGTAATCCCAAAATTATTACCCTACAACCTATTTACCCAATGGCAATGGTTTTCCAAATAGAATTATAGACCCAACATTTTTTAATAATCAACCTATTCTTAAAATCGATAGAGGTTGTAAATCCCCTTCTTTTTCCCCAACACATCGAGTAGAGTAACCTTGGAACTCTTCCCATTGGTGTACTTTAAAATTGAGGAATACCTTGATATGAAGCATCAATCCAGTGCATAGTTGAAGGAGCTACACCAATGTATACATGCACAAAATCCTCCTAGTGCTAGTATAAAATATAGTACTTAATATACAACTTTTTATGATAAATAGGGTATCGGGATAGAGTTTACTCACCTAGGGACAGAGTAAGGATGATATTGAGAGGAGTTTACCCTGTTTCCACTCTTGCATGGCCGTTATGGAAACCCTACATCCTCATTTAAATTTTTTTAAGGGTATCTACTAACCAATTATAGATCTGCATACAAATCCAAATTGTAAGTAAATGTACCAATTCTTGAAACCCTAAACCCTATGCGCAATTAAAGAGAAGCTTACCCTTGAAAGAGGGTTCGGGTGTAATGACAAGGCCATGATCATCCCAAACATCTGGGTGACGATTCGTTGACACCCTGACCTCACCTTCCACAACGGAGAAATATATGTTAATATCTTTCCTTATTTGTGAAATCGAATTATTCTTTAACATAGACGCAAACATAAAGGTATTACCTATATCAAATGTTCAGAGGGTCGAGGGTTTTGTCCTCCTATTTTTACCATCTTCCTTTGCCCTGTACATTGAAACTTTTCTAGTTTAGTTCTTGTTGAAGCCTGTGAAATCTTCATTAGAAATTAAATTTAAATACTTAAAAGAAAACTAATTACCTTCTAAACCTTTGTTGGCTTAGCAATCTCCTTTTCCAGTAATCAAAGATAAGCACACTGGGTTTTTTTACCAAACCACACCAGAAACAATAATGTTTGCAACTTTGAAATGAAAAAAGAAATAGTAGTCAAGCAACCATTAAACACACTTTAAGCACAATGTATAACAATTCTTTAAACCAAAAAAGCAATTTTAGACATGCTGGAAGGAAAGCATCGTCGCAGCAAGCACCATCATGAAACATTGAGTTTCAAAGCGAAACCTCTTGCAAACCACCACATGAAACTAGACAATGAAACCTCGTGACCAAGTTAATGCGATATGAAACCATAATTTTTTTACAACAACAAGGATCAGGATGATGGAGGGCTAGGATCTTTCCTTCCTATGAAAATCATGCGAGAAATCCACTTCATTAACTATACTTAGTTGTGTTTTCAACTCACAGGCCAAGACTATGACTACATTTAAAACCTCATTAAAAGCCTCCTTCCTCAAGATATAGTCTCCACCTTGTAACTCCCTTTGGTCACATGTTGAACTTTGGCATAAGTTTTAAAACATATAGTCATACCTTGTAATATCTCCCACACATTGCATGTAATGCGTGTGGGGTTTGAACCCTTATTCCAACATCTTATGTAAGTAGGAATACAACTTATTGTAGCACATAAATCATGTGTCTATCAATGTATGCTTTGGGAGTAAGATATGTATATCAACGTATGGCTTGGGACTAACAAATGTCTAGCAACGTATGTCTTGGGACTAAAGTCAAAAGTTTAGGATTTAATATTAGGTAATAAAAAGAATTATTTCATTTCCTTAAAAACATTAACATATCACCTTGACAAGGGTTACAACCCGGTTGTCGTCATAGCTGGAGCACGAGGATTTCACTAAGTGAACTTAATGCATAGCACGATCGTTCATAGGATATTAAAGAATATCCCTAATTTCACTAAATATTGGAAAATGCCTCCTAAAATTGTATTGTTGATCCCCCCCTCCCAATATACCTTTCCAATTAAGAAAACCCCTAGTTTCACCATATATTGTAGGGATCCATTTTTATCAACTCATTTTATTTTTTTATTGGTTAAGTGCCCTATGACTTATTGGGTGGACCTTTGGTATGAGAAACCACGATCCAAGGGCATCTAAGCCGTCAAAATCACCTGGGATCGCACCCAGCCTGGCCGCACCAACCCTTAGCATGGTTGGATTTAAATGTTGCCTTCCAGGAGAACCGGATTTTTGATCATGGGCCACCAAGCAAACGAAACACCTCTCGACCGTTTTCTCTACCGAAAGTTGACTTATCAACTCATTTTTAATACCCCGTTTATATATTATTATAAAATTGTAACAAAAATGAGCCCTAATTCATATTAGTATAAGAAAACATGATGCTAAATAAAATAATAGTATACTGTTAATAATTATCCCACCAAGATTACATGGGTGACTAATCAATTTATAGTGCTGGATAATGGAAGACCCAACATAATAGTAATGGGGAGTAAAATACAACCCAATAAAGATATCAATGTAACGAAGAATGTAAAATACCGATAAGTTAATAGTCATTGAAATTCATAGAAAGTACTAGAATTTCAAATGTTTCACACCATAGTCTACCAATCTATCAATTTTATATCATGTACATACAAGTATAGCAATAGAGAGCTCATGTTTTCTATAATATTAATAAATTAAATTCCATTAAAATGAAAAATTGAAACCCATTCATGGATGGACTTCCCTACCTTCCTTTCAAAACAAACATCATTGATGTTTGAATTTAAATGAACATAGAAAAACACGTCTTACTTTCCAATAACACCATATGATCATGTGCATAACTTGGAATAGGTCATTCACAACATGCAATGAATTCCATCCACTTCCTATACATTTATTCTTGCAGTAAAGGGAACTAACAACATTTACTTACCTTTTCTTGGGTTATATCTACTTTTTTTACCTCTACATGAGACGAAAAAATATCCATAGTTAAGTTTCAAGCATGCAATAGCTATAAAGCTATAGAAATGGTGAAACTTAATTGATACCATTTCATGCTAGAGATAACACATAGGGTATGTAAATAAGGATTTAGATTTTCACCTATGTTCATGTCAATTCTAATACAATATTAAGACAGATGGCTTGCATAAAGGAATTGAAATTACAAGTATGAATGTCACAAATATAACTCAATCAAATAACTATTCCAACCTAACAATGTGAAAATTTTAAAGGAAAATACAAAAAGTTGCAATCAATAATTAGTTAAGAAATATTGATCTAACTTTTATCATTTCTAGTCAGCCAATAAATATTGATCTCACTTTTCTTGGTTTTCATAGAGAAAGGTTTGATTGAAACTTACTACCCACCTACGTCCCAACCTAAAAAATCATTATAAAAAAAATACTTCATAAGTTTAGTGATTTGGAGGTATAAATCCAACCCATAATTTTGAGGTTATTCTTTAGTAGAAGTTAGGACTGATATGGATCAATCCCATGATTTGGAGGTATGCATCTATCCATTGATTTGTGTTGATGTATTTGTAACTTTGGAAAGTATTCACTTTTCTATCTTATGTATTGTACCCCGATGTTTATTCCAGGAAGTATCTGTAATGTAATTGAGTCATGTCATGCCCCGATGTTTTGATCAGAAGATTCAATAATGTAAACAAGTTAAGTAAAGTCATCGAGGTTAACCCTCCATTGTAAGTCGGGGAAATAGTCTCCACAATTGAGTTAAGGTTAACCCTCCTTGTTGATCAGAGGGTAAGGTCCCCACAGTTGTGGGAATTAGGGTTATTAGACTCTCCTAGAGAAGTCAGCCCTAGTAAGTAATTGTTAAGTGAGGCCGACTTGTTGGAGTGGAAATTAAGTGAACAAAAGAATATAAATAGAGAGGGATCCTCTATATATTTTACATACACTCACTCACTGGAGTGCATGAGTGAGAGAGGAGAAGCTCTCTAAAGTGAGTGAGAGAGAACAACTGTTGGAGATCATCTTTTCTGTCTTTGGGTTTTGCTGCTCCCATTGGTGCTCATTCTATCTCTGAGGAAGTTGTGGGGTTTTTTCCTTTAGGGTTTCCTTGAGGAAAATTCTTTGTGTCTCTTGTCTCTTGTGATTATTGCTTTGCATGTTATTCTCTTAGATAATATCCTAAGATCATATTGCTTAAATGACAAAAATCTAACATGGTATCAGAGCTAATGTGAGAAGAAGACATTGTGTAGCTGCAAAAGCTAGGTATTCTTACTTTTTAGTTCTCTCTCCACAATCCATTAGCAAAAGAAGGCTAGGCTAACTCTCCATTGAAGGGCACATCTTTCTATCGAAGCAGAATTTGATTCCGGGTATTTTCAGTTTTTGGTGCAGAAAATTAGGGCTTTTTACAGAAAAGGAATTTTTGAGTGAGCCTCACATAGGATTTCTCTCCTCATCAAAATCGAGGTTTAGAGACCTGGTTGGATATTTTTGGTTGGGTGAAACTCTAGGAAAGTCAAACCCTAGTTTGACCCCGGGCCTGAAAAACCCTAAAATATTGAAACTGATAGTTTTGGTAGATTCACTATATCTCGAGATTGAAGAAGGCTCATGTGCCAAAAATTTCATAGGTTGAAGATAAATTCCCGATGTACACTGTGTCCATGTTTCAGACTTAGATTTGCTATATTCTAGGAGATATGATTCCTCAAAGTTAGGGTTTCATCCTCTCCTAGTATTGATCTCTAAATAGGACACTTACAGATAATTGTTATATCTCGGGATACAAAGGTCCAAATGAAATTTCTCAAGATGTTCCAGAAAGGGCATGGACTTTAATTTCTTTGGTAAAAGATTCATACCTGGAAGATGAACCCATGACACGTGGAAGTCCATACAAGATCTCTCTTCTGAATAGTCTTGAAATAGGTCACCTTGGTAAAATGAGCATAAGGATCAATTGGTGAATTCAATTCTACTCATACCTATAGCAGTGGAAAGAGGAAAGACAAGTCTTCCTTAGAGAGAAGTTTCAGAGATAGAGGAGTAGTAATTTTGGATATAACGCAGAAACAATATCAGTAATTTCTATAGTAGAAATTGGGAAACAAGGGATTCCTATTCCGAGAGCTTCCCCCGACTGTTTTTAGAAAAGGAGTACACTGGAAATCTCTCCTTGAATAGGTATATCATTCTATCCAATTAGATCTAAAATATTCCAAGTTTTGAAAATTAGGGGTTTTCTGACAAACCCTAGATTAGCCAGCTCCGAAACTAGGACGGACACCTCAAATCGGTAAGATCTAATCTTTTGCTATTTACATTTGAGGTTCTCATTTCTAAATGACTAATCACCCAAGCTTGATGACAATCTTGGTGAAGCTGACAACTTCCAAGCATGGAAGTATTCGATCTCATTGGTTCTTGAAGAAAATGAATTGGACACCTACATAAGTGGAGAGGTTCGAGTTCCAGAGAGAGATGAGGCTAAAAGCCTTACACAAGAATAACTTGGTCAAGGAAAGAAGATCATTGCTGATTCAATCAAGGATCATATTATACCATAAGTGTCTTCCCTAAAGACACCTAAAGAGATGTTTGATTCCTTGGCCAAGCTATTTGAAGGGAAGAACATAAATCAAAAGACGACTTTAAGAAACCAGTTGAAGAATGTGAAGATCCAGAATGCAAAGACCATATAGTCATACTTTATAAGGGTCTCTCAAATCAAAGAACAACTTGTAGCAGTAGAAAAAGAAGTGGAGAATGAATAAGTTGTGATAACTACCTTGAATGGCCTTCTAGGATCATGGGATTCATTCATTCGACGAATGTGTTCCACAAGGAAGTGATTACTTTCAGCAGACACTGGGAAGAAGAAGAATCTCAACTCATAATAAGAGAAGAGAATATGTGAGAAATTGTAGATCAAGCTCTCACCATCCAAAGAAGATCCCTTAAGCGATGAGGAATACAAAGGACTCAACTCTTGAAGAACCTCTTATTCATCTTAGCATTTGGATAAGAAATGATGATTGAAGAAGATGATGAAGCTGAAGGCTCAAGAAGAATTCTACCCCCGAAACAAATAAAGATAACTATTCAATTGTCATTTCATGATATTGTTTTGTTATGCATTTGTTTATATTTAGTTGATGTATTATGCATGATAGAATTTTTCATTAATGACAGTATACTACTAATATAGATGTGATGGGTAAGTAGCTCATGGTTCTATACAACTCTCCATTGCTACTTATCTAGAATGAAACCTCTTTGCTTACATACTGGATTAGTGTACAATCTCAACGTTGTCCTGGTAGAGATGGAAGGCATCTAGAAAGTTTTCGGGAGATATGGATGAATGTTTTATTGGCTAAAATAGTTGCATGATCATATATTTATGCATAATATTTTTCAATTATGAATATTTCTTATGAAATGTTTCTAACCATACAAATGCATTTGACTTGTAGGAAAGATCACGTACAATTACCTACAAGAAAAGAAGGATGAGACTTGTTCCGAAGAACAAGTGACATCAGTTTAAGAAATAATCCAAGATAAAGAAGAATATGATGATACTTTCAAAGAATTCAAGAGGCCACAGACACAATGCAGTTATGTGACACTATTGAGTGACATCATTGATCCAGATCCTTCCAGCTATGAATAAGTAGCTAAGAAGAAAGGGAAGGAGAGTACAAATTCAAGAAGAATGATGTCTAGGATGCAGTATCGTGACCTGAAGGGAAGTCCGTAATGTCTTGCATATGGATCTATAAGATCCAGCATACAGTAGATGGAAACATCATGGGATACAAGGAAAGATTCATAGCATGAGGCTTCTCATGGAAAGAAGGCATAAACTATGAAGAGACATTTGCAGCCACTGGAAGTCAAGACACATGACAGGAAGACTCATGTGTGCAAATTAAACAAGGCCTTGTATGAGCTCAAAAGACACCCATTGTCTAACAAATACATGAGGAGCTTGAAGAACACCTATAGTGATGAAGCTCTTAACCTTTTCTACAAGATTGAAGATGAAAGCCTATGGAGGATTACAAGCTCATAGATGGGTGCAGGAAGAACTTTTGAGAAGGTTCAAGATAGAGGATCTTGGTAACCAGTGACCCTAGATGGATACATAGAATAATAGTAGCATAGGAAGCTACTTGTCACTCTGGAACAGAATGTTTCAGTGCATAGAGTACAAAAGACAGAGGGAGTATGATGCTCCGCTTCAGAGGGAGTGACTGCAGAAGATCCTGAGGTTCGACATGGTATGATAGGATGGACATCTTACTGATGGATCTAGGATTTACTAAGATAAAAGTGGATTCCAACCTTTACTTCAATGTTGAAGGTGGAATACCAGTGATGTTCCTGTTATATGTTGATGACTTGTTCCTGACAGAAAAGAGAAACTCATTAAAGTTGCAAGAAGGATACTTGTTGCCGAGTTTGAGATGAAGGACTTTGCTATGATGCACTACTTTCTAGGCATGGAGGTGTGATAGAATGCAGATGGAATCTCCCTGGGACAAGGGAAGTATGCAGTAATTATCCTGAAGAGGTTCAAGATGATGGACTAAAAGGCCATGACCACACCTATGGCATCGAACCTGAAGTTATTGAGTGTTTCTTCATCAGAGATGGTTGATGTGTCAATGTATTGTCAGATGATTTGTTCCTTGATGTACTTGACAAATACAAGAGGTCAGATATTTTCTTTACTGTGAACACATTGAGACATGTGCACCTGATGGTTGCAAAGCATGCAGTGAGGTGTTGATGTATAAGTAACTTTGGAATGTATTCTTCTATGTATTTCATGTATTGTAACCCGATGTTTATTCCGGGATGTTTCTATTATGTATTTGAGTCATGTTGTCTTACCCCGATGTTCCGATCGGGAGGATTAATAATGTAAACAAGTCATATCCAGTCATTAGGTAAGTCCCCACAGTTTAGGGGCACTTGAGTTATTATACACTAATTAAGGTGTAGGCTCAAGTAGTAATTATTAGGTCGAGCCTACATGTGAAATGGTAATTCAAGTGAACGGACTAATATAAATAGAGAGGGTGAGTCTCTCTATTTGTCACTGGTGAATTACTTACTTGCTCTCTCAATTGTGGTGCACTTTTGGAGAAGGAAATACTTTGGCTTGAAAGAAGACAGAAGGCTACTGCTGTTTTGGGAGATCTCTTACTGTTTTGGTGTTGATTCTATCTTAGAGGAAGTTGCGGGGTTTTCTCCTTTATGGTTTCCCCGAGGAAAAATCTTTGTGTCTCTTATCTCTTGTGATGTGCTCATGTTTTATTGCTGTACCTGTTATTCTCTCAGTGAAAAGATCCTAAGATGATAATGCTAGCCTAATTATTGAAAAACTAACATGGTATCAGAGCTAACCTGAGAAGAAGACACTGTGCAGTTGCGGAGGATAGGGATTCGTTTTTTGTGGATCTTCCTCCACTAATTTTCAGCAAAAGTAAGGTGGAATTATTCTCCTCCCTAGGGCGCATCTTTCTGTCGAAACAGAATTCAATTCTGAGTTTTTTCAGTTTTGGACCTGTCACTAGGGCCGAAAATTAGGGCTTTTTATTGAAGAAGAATTTTTCAGTGGGACCAAGCCTGGATTGTTCTCCTATCCAAAATCTAAGTTAGGAACAAGTTTGAAGGCATTTGGGTGGATAGAAATCCAGAAAAGCAAAACCCTTGTTGCTCCTGAACCAGCCCTGCAGGATTTCAGCTCAAGCTTCTGATTTGACATCTTGAACCTGGTAAGATCTAAAATCTTTTGTATTTCCATTTAAGGTTCTTATTTAGAGATGTCTCATCATACCAAGCTTGATGAAAAGCTTGAGGGGGCTGATAACTTCCGAGCTTGGAAGTATAGGATCTCCCTGGTCCTGGAAGAGAATGAACTAGACTCCTACATTCATGAGGAGGTTCCAGATCCAGAGGGAGATGAGGCAAAGGCCCTACATAAGAAGAATATGGTTATGGAAAAGAGAATCATTGCTGATTCTATTAAGGATCATCTTATCCCACAGGTGTCCTCTCTCAAGACACCTAAAGCTATGTTTGATTCCCTAACCAAATTGTTTGAAGGAAAGAACATCAATCGGAAGATGACCCTAAGGAACTTGTTGAAGAATGTGAAGATTCAGAATGCAGAAACTATCCAGTCATACTTCACAAGAGTTTCTCAAATCAAAGAAAAATTAGAAGCTGTTGATGAAGAAGTGGAAAATGCTGATATTGTCATGACTACCTTAAATGGCCTTCCTAGGTCATGGGATGCTTTTATCCAAGGTATCTATGCAAGAAAGAAGCTAGTCAAATTCAACATACTATGGGAAGAGTGTTCTCAAGAAGAAGCACGGATAGAAGCTCGAGAAGAGAAGATGGGAAGTGAAGATCAAGCCCTCACAGCACACTCTAAGAAAAGAAAAAGAAGACCTCTTTACTCCAAAGGTAAGGCTCCTTATTCCAGAAAGGATATGTCAAAATTAAGATGTTTTACATGTGATGAGATAGGACATTTTGAAAAAGATTGTCCTAAAGACAAGAGTCACCCTCATAAGAAGAAGGGGAACAAAAGAAGACATCATGCTCATGCTGCAGAGGATGATGAACCATCCAAGAAGAGATCCATATATGAAATTGAAGATTCTTCAAGCGAGGATGAATATGTTCTGATATCAGCTCTCACAGGCAACAATACTCATGGGAGTGATGATTGGCTGATAGACAGTGGTGCTTCCAAACACATGACGAGATTCAAGGAATCCTTTGTGAGGCTATCAGAACATGAATCACCTCACAGGGTGAAACTAGGAGATGACTACCAGTATCCAATAAAAGGTAGTGGGGAATCTTCATACAAGCTAGAATCTGGTAAGTCCCTAACAATGAAAGAAGTATTGTTTGTTCCAGGACTTAAGAAGAATCTTCTATCCATTTCATCCTTGGATGCAAAAGGAATGCGGGTTGCATTCATAGATGGTCAAGTCATCATGTGGCCAAAAGGAAAGACTATCGATGATGCGGTAGTAATTGGAGAACAAGAAGGAGGCTTGTACAAATTAAAGGGCCATCCAGAACAAGCCTTGATCCATGATTCAGTAGATCCAAATGAACTTTGGCATAGAAGGCTTTCACATGTGCATTACATAGCACTTCCCA
>LPNX010663323.1:8485-50076 GCA_001517045.1 Pseudotsuga menziesii | reverse complement strand
AACAAAATTGGATCCTTCAGGAAAGAAGGGTATATTTGTGGGATACTCTGAAAGCTCGAAGGCTTACAGAATATACTTCCCAGGATTCAAGAAGATTGACGTCAATAGGGATGTAACATTTGATGAAGACACAGCTTACAACAAATCCAGAAAGAGACCTACTGAAGAACCTGAAGAAGCAGAAGCACCCAGGATCCGTAATACAATCATGAACGAAGAAGCTCAAGAATAAGATCGAGAGTTTGAGTAACCACAAAGACCTGAAGATCCACCTCTGGAGAAGAATCCTCACAAGAGGAAACCTACTTGGGTACGTGAAATTATCCAAGGTGCAGAAAGATATGGGGCTCCAGAAGAGAATCATAGAGAAAGAAAGAGGACAAGATCAAATTCCGGGTATGTAGCTTTACTATGTGATTTTATTGATAAAGAACCTTCCAGTTATGAAGAAACGGTAGAACAGAAAGAATGGAAGGATGCTATGATCGAAGAATATCAATCGATCATGAAGAATGATGTTTGGGATGTTGTCCCAAGACCAAAAGAGAAGTCAGTTGTCACTTCCAAATGGATCTACAAGATCAAACATGCTGCGGATGGTAGCATTGAAAAGTATAAGGCAAGATTTGTAGCTCGTGGATTCTCTCAGAAAGAGGGAGTAGATTATGAAGAGACATTTGCACCTGTAGCCAGATACACTTCCATTAGATCAATACTTTCTTTGGCTGCAGTGACGAAATGGAAGATACACCAAATGGATGTCAAGACTGCTTTCTTGAATGGTGTAGTAGAAGAGGAAGTATATGTAGAACAACCACTCAGTTTTGAGACACATGACAGAGAGTCTCATGTGTGCAGATTGAAGAAAGCCCTGTATGGTTTGAAACAGGCACCCAGGACCTGGTACGGCAGGATTGACAACTTTCTATCCAGTTTGGAATTTACCAAGAGTAAAGCAGATTCCAACCTTTATTACAAGGTTGAAGATGGCAACCTAGTGATGCTTCTACTGTATGTAGATGATCTGTTTGTGACAGGTACAGATGGGTTGATTGCTGATACGAAGAGAAAGCTTGCTGCTGAGTTCGAGATGAAGGACTTGGGGATGATGCATTACTTTCTAGGTATGGAGGTGTGGCAGAGTTCAGATGGAATCTTCCTTAGACAAGGGAAGTATGCAGTAGAGATCCTAAAGAGGTTTGGGATGATGGACTGCAAGGCAATGGCCACACCTATGGCATCGAACCTGAATCCATTGTGTGATGCTTCATTAGAGTTGGTTGATGCTACGATGTATCGTCAGATGATTGGGTCATTGATGTACCTGACGAACACGAGACCAGATATTTGCTTTGCTGTGAACACCTTGAGCCAGTACTTGACAGATCCAAGAAGTGTTCACTTGATTGCTGCAAAACATATTCTGAGGTATCTGAAGGGTACAATTGATTATGGGCTCATGTATGATGCGAATCAGAAGATTAACCTAGAGGGTTATGTTGATTCAGATTGGGCAGGCAGTGCCATCGACAGGAAGAGTACTTCGGGATGTTGCTTCAGTATGGGATTAGGTGTGATCTCTTGGTTTAGCAGGAAGCAATCCCGTGTGGCACTGAGTACAGCTGAAGCAGAGTATGTCGCAGCTTGTTCAGCTAGTTGTGAGGCAGTATGGCTACGGAAGCTACTGTCTGAGTTATTTGATATCCAGTTAGATGCTACGTGTATACACTGTGACAACCAGAGTTGCGTGAAGTTGTCAGAGAATCCAGTGTTCCATGACAGGTCGAAGCATATAGAGATCAAATATCACTATATCAGGGATATGGTGTAGAGAGGAGCTGTGAAGCTCCTGTATGTTGCGACGGACGAGCAGATTGCAGATGTGCTGACGAAGCCACTAGCCAGGGTGAAGTTCGATTACTTTAGAGAGAGGCTTGGTGTGCTTCAGATCGAGGATACTTCGAGGAAGAAGTGATGGACACATTTGCTGAAGCCATTCCAAGCATGTTGGAAGGGGGACCCTTCACATGGCTGTGGATGTAAGTGCTAAATGACGAGCTTCAGGATGTTGCTCCAGATGAGATGCAGCAGGATGTTGCAGTGATGATTATCAGGATGATCATGAGTACATCAGGATGATGTATGGTGAGTATCAGGTTGATACTCTATGGCCGTGGAGCAGGTTGTGCAGATGAGCATGTAATTTGGTCCCTGGGAGATTTGCAGATGGTCTTTCGAGGTTTTGCCTATGGCATGTAATTCGGTGCCCTGGGACATCTGACAAATGCTATTTCAAGGTTTTTCTCTAGGAGGACATATAATTCGGTCCCTGGGAGATCTACAGACAGTCTTTCGAGGTTTTTCCTATGGCATGTAATTCGGTCCCTGGGATATCTGGCAGATGCTCTTTCTAGGTTTTGTCCTATGGCATGTAATTCGGTCTCTGGGAGATCCGATAGGTTGGGCTGTGTGCCCGTAATCAGTCCTGGGATGCTCTTGCGAGGTTTTTCCATGACCACATGTAATTTGGAGCCCTAAGAGATCCTATAGGTAGAGCTGTGTGCTCGTAACAGCCTAGGATGCTCTTATGAGGTTTTGTGGTGAGTTCACATGTAATTCGGAGCCCTGGGAGATCCTATAGGTAGAGCCGTGTGCTCATAACAACCTGGGATGCTCTTTTGAGGTTTTGTGACGCACGTAATAAGTCCTGAGGATTCCACAGTATGGCCAGTGATGATGAATACCTACAGGTGGTGGGCCTACATCCAGTATGAAAAAGGACTGGCTCTGTAGAACTTCCTATGACGAGAAGAATCTGAGATAACACCAGCGTTGATCTAGATCGAGTGATGATACTGATCCAGTAATATTGATCCAGCAGCAGTGATCCAGATCGAGTGATGATCCAGATCCGATGATGACTTGAAGACGAAGATGACTTGAAGATGAACATGATCCAGTGATACAGAGAAGAAGACCAGTGCTGAAAATTTGTGTTGAAAGAATACCTTCCTAGTTAAGAGGGAGTGTTGATGTATATGTAACTTTGGAATGTATTCTTCTATGTATTTCATGTATTGTAACCCGATGTTTATTCCGGGATGTTTCTCTTATGTATTTGAGTCATTTTGTCTTACCCCGATGTTCCGATCAGGAGGATTAATAATGTAAACAAGTCATATCCAGTCATTAGGTAAGTCCCCACAGTTTAGGGGCACTTGAGTTATTATAGACTAATTAAGGTGTAGGCTCAAGTAGTAATTATTAGGTCGAGCCTACATGTGAAATGGTAATTCAAGTGAACGGACTAATATAAATAGAGAGGGTGAGTCTCTCTATTTGTCACTGGTGAATTACTCACTTGCTCTCTCAAGTGTGGCGCACTTTTGGAGAAGGAAATACTTTGGCTTGACAGAAGACAGAAGGATGCTGCTGTTTTGGGAGATCTCTTACTGTTTTGGTGTTGATTCTATCTTAGAGGAAGTTGTGGGGTTTTCTCCTTTATGGTTTCCCCGAGGAAAACTCTTTGTGTCTCTTGTCTCTTGTGATGTGCTCATGTTTTATTGCTGTACTTGTTATTCTCTCAGTGAAAAGATCCTAAGATCATAATGCTAGCCTAATTGTTGAAAAACTAACACTTTATAAAATAAGTGAAATGTAAAAATACAATTATGGATTCCACCATTCAATGCAACTTTCTTATGGATAATGAACCACACATAAGGTGAACGTTGTAGATCGGTTCATAGGAAAGGAAAACGTTTGCTGAGTTTAGTTTGCATAAGTTGGTTCAAATAAAAATGCAGGGAAAGGTTCATATCTAAAACTCATACATTGAAATTCATTTAGAAATCTTCCATATATATCATTCATAAACAAAATGTAGACTGCAAATAAAACACAGCCAATGTAAAATGCATGCTGGATTCTTCCAGATCTCATAAAAATTACCGGCATAAAATGCATACACAGATCTAAGACATAAATCCAGATTTATAGAAAATACAAATACATATCTTAAAACATAAATCCATATCTACAATAACATACAAAGGCCAAGTTACAGATCTTCAACAAATGCATTTCAGCAATAGAAATCATAATGACAATCTAACAATCCATAAAAACCTGAGTTTCATTGTGCCGGCTTGTTCTTTCTGAGGTTGCCGCACCACGAACTTTGTCTGGTTCCCACTAACGTCGATCAGTTCCCAATCACAAGAGATCCACCGGTTGACCTCCCTACCATTCCAATGGGTACTCTCCTTCCCCAAGGACCCCCGAGCTGAATGGGATTGCCAGAAGAAGTACCCAAGCACGATCAGAGTGTGTAGAATCACTAAGGGCCTCCCAACCCCCTTCACACCTAATGAACCAAACTCTCTACAGCCACCATCCGCCTCTGCATTCTCTCATCCATCCAACATTAGGGTAAAAAGCCTCCCCTATCCAAACCCTACCCTTTCATTTATATCGTTCTTTTTTTTTGAGATTTATGCATAATTATTATTTTTATTTATTCTTATTTTGGATTCATTTTTGTTTATTTCAACGGATCTTTTGTCATATGCATTTAAATAATGTCATATGCATTTATCCAATCTTCTAATTTAGGATTTCTTTACTTAACTATTCCTAAATTTCATTCCTAGATTTTTGCTTTTGATTTGTTATTTTTGTGTGTGCAATGTGTTAATATTTATAATCTTCTTTTATTTTGTTTATCATGATTTCTTTTTATTTTTATTTTTATTTTTTTATTTTTATTTTTATTTTTATTTTTTTATTTTTATTTTTATTTCATAAGGTTCCACTTTTCATTACTTTATTTTCAAGTCATAAGTTTATTGTTTAGTTATTACTTATTTACAACCTTATAGTTTAATAATTTTATTTGTTTCTCCAGGTGATATCAAGGGTGCCATGATCGTCTTCATGCCCTTCAAATATCCCACTTTCCATGGTGGGGAGTTAGTGCGATGGCTAAGACCATGTTAACTCAGTCCCATCCACGCTATAGAGAGACTCATGGTTACTGAGGAATAAGGCCAACAACTCATTGCATGCCCCTCAGTTGATCCTCGTGAATGACCGAGTCCGCGGCCTACCCTCACGGCAGCATGCCTCTTGCAGGTAAAAGCCTCTCTCGCTTTTCAACCTGCCACATGAAAATTATGCGCTAACCATACGAGTAATTTCTTCCGTACAACCCCATCATCCTTTGTGGATCGATTGGGAACCATGATCATGTGCCTGCACACATGAAAACCTTGTGCATTAATAGTACTACACCATTTAATCAAAATATTATTAAAATAAATTGTATCACCTGATATCCTGTTTGTACTCAAACTGAAATTCATGTGGCATTGACACCACCTTGTGTCATTGCGCAGTTGGGTCCCTGTCACACTAGAAAACTGTCTAAGCATCTACCCATATATTGTAAGAAATGAATATTGTTCATATATTTCATTCACACATTTTAAGATCAATCATATCACATCATATAAATATATCTACCAATGCCCATTCATTCATAAGCAATCATTGTGACACAACAATCAATACATATATAAGTCGTTTTAATTCATCATATTAAACCGGGCCGTTTGTACTCAAAATGCCCTGAAACCATAACATATTTTAACACTTGAAATAGTTCGCCCAACAAGGCAGTACAATGTTGCATTACAAAATTTCATTTATCTGTGAGTACCCAAATGTATCACATGATCAAAACATATATATTTCGAAATTTAACCTGGTCATTTGCGATAAAATGCCCTCAAATAATAATATAGTTGAGTAATAAAAGAGTCTAACAAAATGGGGCACTACATACACCCCCTCTTCAAGAAACTTCGTCCCGAAGTTTTCAAAACAAGTAAGGAAACTGCTGCTGCATCTCAGATGCATCTTCCCAAGTAGCTGAGTTAGAACTGTAGTTATCCCATTGGACCTTTACCTGGTCGAATAATTGACGCTGAAGCTGTCGAGTTCGTCGGTCCAGTATACGGATCGGTTCGGCCTTCAAGACCCCATCGCGCGATATCTGCAAGTTACTCAAATTTATAACATGAGAAGGATCTGAAATATAATGACGCAAGTTACTCAAGTTACCTTAGGAGCTCTAAGCTACTTGGATGTTGGAACCAGCTCGGGGGGATACAGATTTAACCAGGAATGGTTCTGGGTCATGGTTGGGTGGAACATGGTAGTTCCCAAGTGATTCGGTTATCTATACAGAGGTCAGATCTTTCTGTGAATTTGTTAATTCTAGGTATCTAAGTGTGTAGGTTTTTAGCCATTGAAATAGCTTCATCTTGTAGGTATGAGGTTCTTGATTTTTCCTTGTAAACCACACAAGTTTTAATATTTGAAATAGATTAAATTATGAATGAATATGTAGCAGTTGTCTTCTATAAACTACATTATATTTTCTAAAGTTCTTTTCCTATATATGAATGTAAAAGTTTTGTTCTATAGTTAATTTCTGCAATTCATTTTCTGTATAATAATTAAATGGTTTGTTTTTGTAATTCCTTTCTGCAATTTATTTCCTGTCTTTAAATTTATTTTTCAAAACCTAGCACTAGTCAAAACAGAGCATATATATATATTATCTCGATTGGCAAATTTCATATTGCCAGCATGATTATGTTATTTAAAAATAAACCCAACTATTCTCCATAGCATTAATATAATCTCTAAGTAAAATATTATAAATAGATTTATAAACAATACATTTCCACTTTATAAACAACATAAGTGCCAAGCTAAAAACCATCAAGACCTCTAATGGTGTGTAGGCACATTATAAATAAACAAGACTATAAACCAATCATCCTCATTATTTTAAGTAAAACAATAAATCAAATATATGGTTAAGCTCTCAAAGACCTCTAAAGTTTGTGAGCACCATTTCCACGTTCATAATAACCAAACTATACACTTAATACATAAAATACAATTATCCAAATAATTTCCCATAACAGATTTTTCTACGAAATAAATTAACCCTAAATTTAATCCACCAAAACTCATTAAGATATATCGTATAAGAAAAATGGTCACAAGATCGAATCCTGTGGGAAATTATGCAAACCCAAATTATTTACACATATCCTTTTGAGCCATCGTAGCTAGGATCAAGTCTTGCTAAGCTCATGATTTTCAAACCCCAAAGATTAACCAACATTGAATCCTGTAGGATTCGTTAGCTGCGTTTCCAAGCGTTGTATCATGTCGTTTATAAAAACTACACAGTCCATGCTATAAAATTGAATACATAGGCCATAAAACAATTCAATATATTTGTACACAAAAAAAAAACCCAATTTGTTTCACACGTCGTAACCATTTCATGGCTCAGAGCTAGTTATGCAAAATAATAAACACCAAACATAATTCCAGATAAACCCTATCTACGTTAAGATTATCCACGACACCCATTGCATAAAATTTAAACCCCATATTTACTGCTATTTCCAAATAAACATCTCGAACCACATTAATCAACACAGATGCTACACTACATGGAAAGACTGCCATTTCCTAGTAATGTCATGGCTCTTAAAGCCAAGCAACACTGAAAAATATTCAAATAAAGAATGAACACAAATTTACCATAATTTCCCATTAAAAACCATAACCATGATATATACATAGTAATATAATGCTATACAAAATAACCACCATAGAATAATATAATAATTTACACAGTCGTATATCTAAGGCCATGCACCATTGCAAGTAATGTTTCTATCACCATTACCAAACACTAAACATATTCACAAAACCAAGAGTCTGTATTATTCACCATGGCCAATGAGTATTCATTTACAAAACTGAAATACAACAGTCTCGGCCCGAAGGCGCTAAATCCAACAAGAAACCCCAACTATAAACACATCTCTAGATGATTTATATAAATTATAGACAAGCCAATTTTACAGTCGCAACCATTAAAACCCAAAACCAATCATTCATCCAATGGTGAGATTCACGCTCTGTTAGAACACCCACACACAACAAGGAGTGAGTTTCAGCTTATTTACATCAGGGATTACCTGTAAAGGGTAATGCGTTGGTCACTGGGGAGACCCATGACTCACGTCGTAGGAACCCTACGACCTGTAACAAACAAAACCAAATATGAGAAGTATGGCGAATATCCAAACTGGAACAACTACACAAGCATTTTAAACCCATACCAAAAGACATACCTTCAAGTGCAACCAACTTACCAAACTTCATGCCATGGTGTAGACCAAAGAACTGAATATAACTCACATGACAAAATCGCAAATGAACCATAGCTTCGTGCTAGTCCAATATTAGGGCTTGAGACCCCTGTTTTTCAAGGTGCATTAAATTCTCCACCCTATCCTCCATTACATGAAATCAAAACCCAAAGTCTATAGTTTATGCCACCCCCAAAATGCAGTGCCAAAAATAGCCACCATGCAACACATAAACCCCAACATTTGTATCGTATACTTATGATATAGCCATAATTCATGGAATAGATAATATGTCATGATTGGCTCATGTTATTCCTTCAACCCCATACACAAGCACCTTAATAAACTTAGGGATACGTTTTTATATAGTAAGCCCTATACAATATAATATAACCCATAGTAAATGTTAAGAGCAAGCTCAAACTGAATCAAGGTCTTAAGACCTTAAGTATAGTGGTAACCAGCACAAACATAGGAAACAATTAAACCACAATGGTAATGAACGTAATAATAATCTCTAGGATAGGACTGTAGGTTTGTTCGTTATCCAAGATGAGTGATAGTGAAGCATAGACAATATGTATTTTTTCACTATTATAGTCAGTTTTCTGTCACCAAGTGCACCTACGCAAAACAAAGAGAGAAATGAATTAGTTCAATAAAGAACTAAGTAAACCATGCAGCAACAAGTAAAACTAATTACCTCCCTAGGTGTTTCTACAAGGGATACAAGTCCTGCCACTCCACCCCTTGACAATACAAGTAAAATCAAGATTATTCACAAAACACTAATCAAACTTTATAAACAATGAGTAAGAAATTGACCATAGATACATACATGTAAATACATAACCATCAAACTCAAATATTGAGTAACATAACAACAACATATCGTTACACTAATAACCACATCAAGGAAAACATCTAGCAGGAAGTAAGAACAGCTTACGACAATATAGTGCAGTGAACGAAAGTACAACACATTCCACATAAGTTAAGATAAAGTCCAGTTCAGGTAGTATTTGACTAGCCTAATAAAAAAAAGTTATTTACAAATTGTGGGGACATTACAATATCCTATCATTTCATTACAAAAGAAAGGTAAGAAATTTGATTGGAATGAAAAAATGTGAAGAAAAGTTTAATAAATTAAAACACTTATTAACAATAGCTCCTATTCTAAATTTTTTTTATCCATTTAAATATTTTTTTGTATGTACAAACACATGAAAAGAAGGTCTACGTGGAGTACTAATTCAGGAAATTTATGTCATACCCAATAAGTCCAAGAAGCTAAAGGAACAATAGAATAATTATGCTACTCATGATATAGAGCTAGCTGCTATCATTCATGCACTTAAAATGTGGCGACACTATCTCATGCGAGAATCGTATATAGTTCTATTTCAGAGTGAAATACTGGAAGAATAAAAGGAAAAACAAATAATAACACCGAGGACATTCTTAACCTTGAAGGGGAGGTCTTTGTAATACACCAAACAATTTTCAAATTATTAATTACTTTGAATGTTTTATTTTTTAAATATTTTGACAAATAAAATCAAAACAAATGTAATAAAATTATTATTGATTAAATAAATAACTGAGAGGAATCAGAATTGAAGTAGTTGTTAAAAGAGTGTTTTTTGACCCATAAGGGAATATGACAAATGGAAAAATCTGCTGAGTGAGAACCATGGTGAGAACTCAAGTGATGCAGGAGGAATCTTCTCCAAAATCAAGTCAAGACTCCTTGTGGAGCATTAAAGAGAAAGTGGCTCATAAATGACCAAGTCATAGGAAAAATAATATAAAATAGTATGTCCATCGAATAAGAAGGAGGTTGTTGATGGATGGGGAAATGGTATATTGATGCAAAGAGATGTTGCATTGATTGGAATTTTCCCTGGTGGTTCAACAAATAGGCTTGGGGGTTCTGGAGCAAGTAAGTCTTGTATTCTCCAGGAGTTGGCTGAGAGGAACAATATCTTCAATTTTGTTTTCCCATCAGTGGTGACATGTTCCTTATTAAATTCATCTATTGTTTAAGTCTTGATAATTAAATTATGAACATATATTATAATTGTGAGTGTTTTTATAAACATATATTATTCCATCTGTTAAATAGTTTCCTTTTAACTTGTTTATTATTATTTCTTTCGTTATACTGTGTTAGTAGTTAATTTTATTATGCACATAAATGGAGAAATCACAATTACTTTTCCTCTAAAAAAACAAGATTTTCAATTTATAAACTATACAAATCTCCTTCGGAATGGCTTATTATTAATTCCATTAATCCTTCAAGCATTTTCTTGATACGATAAGCTGAGAGGTTCTCATCACAGATTTAAAACATAATAAATTATCAATATAAAAATTGATGTATGTATAAACCTTAGAGCTGAGAGGTACCTACATATATTTCATTTTCATATAAATAAATAAAAACTATGTACTAATACAAGATCCTGTTTTCAGTAATTATATATATAGAAATTAATGATACAAAATAAATTCATTAACTAATATTTAAACTGGATCCAAAGAAAAACATTCAACTAAGATTTTTGTAGAATAATTTCAACAATCAAGATCATTAGATCTAGAGATATAGGAACTGACTATTAGCCAAAATAGATCCATATCTAAATAATTTTAACAAATAAATAAAAAATATATAATCCACGGTGGTTATGTTCCATTAATTCCAAAATTATTAACCTACCATCTATTTACCCAATCACAGTCTAATTACCAAATTGCAATGGCTTTCCAAATCGAATTACATACCCAACATTTGTTAATAATCAAACTTATCTATCGGTGAGGCAAGTGTGTGTTGGATCATCTTTCATCCTAGAGGGAATATAGTGTCGCCTTATTCCTAGGGTCTTGGTCTAAAAACCAATAATGAAGACTAATGGTTCGCACTCTTCTTCAGTTTGGAGCTAGCTAAGAAACTTAAGATCGCCTGGAATAATTGTCATGGGAGACTCGACGCAATTTATCCACAAAATGATCAATGGATACAACAAAGGAGAAGTCAAAATGCAAAGAATGTATGAGAAAATTTGGCAATCATCTACAAATGTTCAAATGACCTTCTACCACATTCTCATAGGTAACAATATCGATGTAGATAAGCTGGCAAACCAAGGATCCAAGCTAAAAATGGGATTATTCGAGGTTAATGGCATATTGAAAAACAAAAGTTATGCCCCCTAGGAACACTATAAAGGATGAAGGGGTTGTCGTATGGCCTAAAGTTGGTGCTAGGCCATTTCACAAAGTATCTTTAAAAAAAATCATTATTTTTTATCGGGGTGGGAGTTCCCATTACCTGATGAATCAGCAGCAGGATGCATGGTCTCCAACGTCCAGTTGTATGCCTAAGGAATCATTTGTGATAGGATTTAATGCATCCCCAGTCCCACATATAGGGACTAGAGTTCCCACACGAGCCATGGAAAACTCCCTCAAGAAGCCACCTCTAGCCTCATTCGGTCATTCTCCGAGTGCAATGATTGATTTCGATGGTGCAATGAGTAGTTTTCTTGGTGCAACAACCAGCTTTTGTGGTGCAAAAAAAGGTTTCCCTAGTGTACCGAACACTTATTTTTGTGTAGTGAATGGTGATTTTGGTGAAATAAACTATTTTCTTGGTGTAGTGAAGGCTCCTGGTGTTTGTGGTGTAGAGAAACATTTTCCTAGTTTCCCTGGTGTAGTGAATATGTTTCCCGATACATAGAAGGTTGGTGAAGTGAACGTTCCTCTTGTAGATCCTCTTCTCTCACTCTCCTTGGGCTCCCTTAGGCTTATAGATAAGGACTGTCTACCCATCTCCCAAGTGGCACACCTAGATCTCGCAACACATTTAGAATCGACTCTGTCTCAGGTAGCTATGGCAAAAAGGGATGTAACTTTGAATGTGGTGATCTAGTTACTAGTTGTAACATCCCCCCCCCAAAAAAATATATTACTCAAGTTTATCCTAGGTAATAACATAGATTATAAGGAAAATATAGTAACTTCTATAATATAAAACTATTCTAAGGTTTAGTTCATAGAAACCGATCAATCATTTAATTTATGGAAGCACACTTACGATAATATGGTTTAAGAAACTTAGTTCTATTAGATTGCAGTGTTTAATTTGTTCAAATTGCTCATATGTTATAACAGTTTGTCATAAGTTGTAAAATTGTAGGATGAATGTAATATCCAAATTTTGGACTTAACACTTATAGGCATGAGCCTATTGATTATGATGTTATCTTGATATTTTATTTTGATATATTGGGTCGAGGAACCAACTACATATGAACATGATGATTTTTTATATATATTGGGTGTAACCCAATTATTGATGATATATATATGCTTGTTTGCGTTGGGTGTGGACCCAAAAGCACATAATTGATGAGATGTTTTGTGTTGAGTGAGGGGATCTGGAGCACGTGGGTAATTAATGTTTTGTGTTGAGCGAGGAGCTATGGATAACATGGGTAATTAATATTTTGTGTTGATAAAGAATATTTGGAGCACATGAGTACTTACATTTGTGTTGAGTGAGAAGCTTTGGAACACATGAAAATGTAATTGGAAGTTTTGGGCACAATCCTAGGAGCCTTCCATGTTGATGTTGAGCATAAGCTCTGGAGCATCATCTTCGCCACTGTGTCCCTAGGTGTATCATGCAAGTACATCCTAGCATTAGTGTTGAGCAAAGAGCTCTGCAATTGCACTAAGTTTGTAACTCCTTGTTTAAGAGTTGAGTATGAGATTTGGTAAGCGCTAGGGGTTATTGAAAAGAATTTAATAACTTCCGAGTGAAAACGACTCGAGAAAAATATTGATCTCATCACACTTATTTATAAGTGGTTAAATGAATTTTTGAATTTTTGTATTCTCATCAAGTACTAAAGAACTACCATGTTATACAAGGGAAACCAACATGCAAGGATGTTTAGAGTTTCCTAGCCTAGTAGACCTAACCATCTACCTATTTGACCTTAATGATAAAGTGTCATTAAGTATAGGGATCATGGTATATGATTCCCAAAGACAAATGTTAACAAATGTTATATTATTATGTATTTTATACATGGTATGTATAAAGAATAAATATATCAATAATATTAATGATGAAAGAAAGAAATAAAAGATCCATCCATTATTATTTATTATTAAAATATGATAAATAGTACAATACCTGCAAAATTCTAATTAGGAACTAGTTGAAAGTTCCTAAGTTAAAGTATTAAAAATTACCCTAAATTAATTAAAAAGGGTTAAATCAAGAAATCAAGGTTTCTTTATTTAACTGTCCCTTAGATGGAAAAGTCTGTCTATAAAGTCTCAAGCCAAGGAAAGGCTTGGGGTTCTAATATATCTTGTGGGAGTCATTATTCTTCCTCTTTTTCTCTCAAGTAAATTCTTGAAAAACAATTTCCTGGAGGGAAAAGGAGAATTGATCCAGACCTAATATACCGGATAGGAAACCCTACCTTAGGAGCTCTAAGATACTTGCATGTTGGAGTCCATCTTGGGGGGATCTTGATTAAAACCAGGAACGGTTCTAGGTCATGGTTGGGTGGAACGTGGTCGTTCCCAAGTGATTTCATCATCTAATAAAGAGGTGAGATATATCTATGAATAGTTAATGTTGGTTATTTGAGTGTGCATGTTCAGCCATTAAAGAAGCTTCATATTTCACCTATGAGATTCTACACTGACTACTCTACTTTTCTAGAATAAAAGCTGGCTAAATTAGGAAAGGGTTCACATTATATGTTCTAACCTGATTTTTTCTTATTTATGTTTAAATATTCTAGGGTTTACCATTGAAATTATACCCGTAGGCTATACTTTACTTCTTCTGCTAGATTTATCCAGGGCTATTCATTAGTTTAATTCTGCAAATTTTAATTCATTTATAAATGTTTATCAATTATTTTTCTCCCTAGTTTTATTCCTGTATTACTTTTACTATCGAAACTGTGTTAATTGCAAACTAAGTTTTATTTTAGATCTATTACCTATCTGTTCTTTGGCCTATATACTCTACTGATAGATTTCATTTGTCAGCAGAGCTATGCTGCCTTTAAAACCTAAATTTAATTTAGTCTCATCTACTTCTAATCAAAAGAAAACTAACTAAGAATATTATTGGTATATAACCAGTAAAATATTGGAAACTATATATATATACTAACCATTATAAAATAGAATTATAAATCTAGCTATCATCACAATATTAAATCTAAGATAAAAATCAGAGAAGAACTTTGAATATTTGTATAGTTAAATGAACATTAAATAACAAACCATTTACAATACAATAAACATTATTTAAAAAAATTTAAATAAACAGAGTAAGCATCGAGACCATTCATTGGTCTATATTATAGTCCCATTGATTATAGACTCACAACCATCACATAATAATTAAACAAAGAACATTACAATATAAACAATTAAAACCATGTAATTACATTAAGATCGCAGGAACGAATCTTGGAGATGACCTTTTCCATTTCGCTTACATTAACTACGATGCCCTTTGTATTAAAATCTACAGAAAACAATAGAACATAGGAACCAATTTATAAACCTCATCATAATCTTGTAACAGTCCAAGTAATTATACAAGAGATGGCAAGAATCGCATCCCACGGGCACTTAAGCCCAAAATCGCAACCACCCATTTATTACAACTCATTGTATCAACAAAAACCATGATTCGAATCCTGTAGAGTCATTCTACATTTATCAAGGCCACTCTATACATAGAGTGTATGTGGGCGGTAACATTAAAATAAATTCGCTACATTGAGGTCATGAGAACCTCATCCTTATACACACATGCTGTAAACCAAAAGAAAAATCATTACACAGAGGTAGTAAGACCATTACTAATATATACGCTACATTTACATAGCCACAACTAATAAATAAACTACACAGTGAATATAAATAACTATCTTGCACTGTCCACGAATCCACCTACAACAACGATAGCCATCTAGGGTTTGCACCCATGACTTCTCTACTTTCCACATTGCAATTTATAAAATCTAAATAGTCTACAATTTCACATCTTCCATGGCAAGCTCCTATGCCATCTACGAGATGGACCCAGCCATACGCTGTCAAATTTTCTATTTATCATAACTAAGCTAATAATGAAAATGATTCCACACAGTTCAACCACGAAGGCAAATGCCACACACAACACAAGATAGATTCACATACCCAAAATATTAAGTCTTAAATCAAGTCTACACAGTAATCCAATGTTCATGGCACCATTGCAAGAAATGGTGCTGCCACTGTGTACATTATAAATCAAAACCCTGAAATCATGATTTACACGCAGATCCTCTTAAAGGTCTCAATTTTCACCTTATAGCTAAAACCCTCTTTACATTACATTCCATTTCATTTAAATATAGACCTGAAGGGTAATGAAAGTCCATAACTCAAACCCCAACCTCGAAAAGTTAAATCCCAGCCTTAGGGCCAAGAGGTGGCAAGTACGACTTGAATAATAGGGTTACCATATTGGTAATGATGGACCATGGCTCACAATCATGCTACGATCCATACACCATCTCTCCAAACCTGTCATTTGCAACCACCACAAAAAAACAAAAATGAGAAGTATGATTACCCACAATAAGCAACAAACCAACGACCACACAGTGAAGCTGAATGATACCATACCTTCGATGCCTTGGGGGTCACCTTCACCCACTGTGCAAAGCTGAGACCAAACAACCAACAAATAGAGAAAATGACAAAAAGTCCATTGTGAGCCAAGCCCTAATATTGGGCCTCCATGAACTCCAAGGTGCATTAATGGCACCATCTTGGTGTCCATTATCCATGCTAAAACCCACATCTCTATAGTTTGTAAATGACACAAAATCATTTGCCACCTTTTTCCATTGCATAGTATTAAACCCCAATGCGTAACATTTAAACCATGGTATATATTCGGTACCCCAAATTTTAATGTAGGGTATAAGGAATTATATGCACTGTGTATATTAGGCGCTAATCCTTTAAACCCTTGCTTATAATTTTCTTAGGCCTAAGAATAAGACCATGGCATAATTCTTATGCCATCATTTGTTGTTTGTTTTATCAAGTCAAATATTTGGACTTTGACCAAAGTTTGCAAACCTGCCAAAAATGATAAAACATATGTTAATAATATTAATAAAATAAATATGAAATACATGTAAGTTAAAATACAAACAATTGATCAGTAAATCATAATGAATAATAAGTGTCACTTAGACAAGCAACCTAGGTCTTAAAAGGAATAATCATGGTAATTACCTTCTCACTAAACCAAGTATGTACAAGGAAATAATAACGATCAGTAGGTGTCACTAGCTGTGAGTGTAAGTACACCTGCACATAAACAAGTTAAGATTTCCTTAGTTCAAACTGACCTAAGTAAGCCAGCTAGACAAGTGCTATCCGACCCGAGTTTCAATACTAAGAGACCTATGGGTGCACCAATCATTCACCACAAAGAAAATAAAGTATGTTTTTAAAATTATTGTTACTAACATAAATTTTCCTGTTATTAAAAATATTCAAAATTTCAGGAATTTTTACAAAATAGTTCAGATTATGAACATTGAGGAAGATAGCAACTGAAAAGGAAAGATGAACACCCCCACCCTGGAAGCAGATCTGGTGGTGGAATTAAATTATGATATTTGGAAGACTATAAATAGTCTTCAAGCAGAATTGCAAAGTTCAAGAGAAGATAGCCTGAACGAAATAAAGGAACAACAAGCTATTAATGAAGCATTACTGAGAAATATGATGGGAGGAAGCACACAAGGAAATCCTACTGAGTCATCAAATAGATCCAAAAGAGAACCTTACAATAAAAGTGCCAACAACCCAAGAGAACAAGTAAAAGTGGAACATACCATTAAAGCAGTGAAAGGAGATCAGCACAGTCCTTCCAGTGGTGGCTCTCTTTCTCCTCACAGAAAGAAACAAAGAAGTGACGATAGCATTTAGGAAAAAGGTGAATTAAACACTGGGGAGAAAGATTAAGAGTGGATGATGGGTATGAGAAAATATTTCCAAGTTCATAACTACTCAAGTGGGATGAAGGCTCAACTTTCCATCTATAATTTAAATTGCAAGGTAGCCAGATGGTCACAGGGATTTGAAACACACCAAGAAAGATGAGCTAAGAGAAATAAATTGGGATAACTTCCAAAAAACATTCCAAGAAAAGTATATGACGGAAAGGTTCTTTGACCGAAAGGTGAAAGAGTTCCACATGCTACATATGGGGTCCATGACTATGGATGCTTTTATTAACAGATTTCTAGATCTGTTACATTATGTACCATACATTAAGGATGAAAAGGTAAAGATCCAATAGTTCTTAGGATGTATCCCTCCCAAATTTTGGGAAAGGATTGAATTCGACATGCCAAAAACTTTGGATACCACGCTACACATGGCCAGACTCTGGTATGAGCATGGGAAGCTATGGCAAGAAAACATGAACCGGAAATGAGACAAGTCTAGGAAATTTTATGATAACCACAAACTTGGGTTTAACCCACAACCATATAGAAAGCAAAATAACAACTTTCCAACAAACAAGAACTTCAAGAAATCCAATACAAAGCCATATGTATCAGCTCTTAATGGTAAAAAACTAGTTGCAAGTGGAACCAATGCTACTCTACTACATATCAAGTGCTAGAAATGCAACGGGCCTCATAATGCCTGAGATTGTAACAACAATATCAATGGGGTCTTGCATAACTTACAAGAGGAACCAACCATCGAGGACATAGTGGGAACATCACAGATTTATGCAGCATTGGATGGTCGGAAAGCAGACCATCAAGATACAATGTTTGATATAGAAGGTACGATATTGAACACTTCTATTTCAATACTTATCGATCTCAGTGCTTTCCAGAGGTATGTTTTTCCTAAAATTGTTGATGTATGCAAACTAGGAAAAGAAAAGCATGATAAACCTTTCCTGGTACAGTTAACGATAGGTACAAAAAAGAAAGTTTGGGAAATAGTTAAACATTATTAGGTAAACCTGAATGATTTTCCTATGAAAGTAAACCTGAACATCCTACCCTTAGGATCGTACGATATACTTATCGGCATGGACTGGTTGGAACAACACAATGTCATGCTCTATTGCTTACATAAGTCAATCTTGTGTGATGATATCTAAGGGAACCAAGCGAAGGTTCAGGGCATTCCAAAGAAAGTTTCTGTAAGGAAAATATCTGCTTTACAAGCGAGGAAATGCATTAGGAAAGGCTACAATTTTTTTGCAGTAAACATCTGAGACATATATTCTAAAAGAGAACAATGCATAAAAGACTTTCCCATTCTTGAAGAATTCAAGGATGTGCTTCCTAAGGAAATCCAAGGATTACCTCTGAAACAAGACCTATACTTTTCCATCGAACTGACACCAGGATCAGTTCGGACTTACAAAGCCCCTTACCACATGAGTGCACCATAATTGGTGGAACTCAAAATGCAGTTGCAGGAGCTGATAGAGAAAGGGTATATCCAACCCAGTGTGTCCCCTTGGGGATCACTGATACTATTCGTAAAGAAGAAATATGGTACGATGCAGATGTGCATCGATTACTGTCCGTTGAAAAAAATGACTATTAAGAACCGATACCCACTCCCTAGGATTGATGACTTGTTCGATCAAGTGGGAGGAGCCAAAATCATTTCAAAGATTGACATGCAATCTAGGTACAAATTTGTGACAAGGATATTCACAAAACCTCCTTTTGTACGAGGTACAGGCACTATGAGTTTGTAGTGATTCCATTTGGGTTGACCAATGCACCCATGAACTTTATGTGTATGATGAACAACATATTCAGTAAATATCCGGATAAGTTTATTTTTGTCTTTATAGATGACATCCTAGTTTATTCCAAGAATACAGAGGAACATGAAGAATACCTTCACATAGTACGATGAGTGTTGAGAGAACACTAGATTTACACTAAGTTTAGTAAATGTGATTTTTACAAACCACAAATAAAATACTTAGGTCACATTATCTTTGAGACAGGGATGGATATGGACCCATAAAATATTAGATCCATAAAGGATTGGCCTACCCCTACTAGTGTCACTGACATTAGGTCCTTTTTGGGATTAGTTGGATATTATCGAAAGTTCATTGAGAAATTCTCGAGAATCGCTTGCCCCATGATCACTTTGCAAAAGAAAGCAAATAATTTCTTATGGACTACCAAGTGCGAAGACAGTTTTCAAAATCTTAAACAAATTTTGATGACCGCACCAATACTATGAATTGTGGCTCCTGATGGAGATTTCGTTGTTTTCACGGATGCAAGCAAGGAATGAATTGGAGGATTCCTCTTGGAGAAGGATCATGCAATCTGTTATGAATCATGGAAGTTAAAATAGCATGAGAAGAACTACCCCATGCACGATCTTGAGTTAGCAGCCATCATCCACGCTTTGAATATGAGGAGGGACTACCTCATGGGAAGGAATTTCCTTCTAAAGACAGATATTATGAGTCTAAAATAAAATATTTATTCGATCAACCCGATCTGAATGCAAGGAAACTAGGTGGTTGGATTTCCTTAGTGAGTACAATTTCAAGCTAAATCACATTAAGGGAAAATAGAACAAGGTTGTCGATTCTTTGAGCCAATGAACTCATATGATATATGTAGTGACTTTGAGTCAAAACGATGCAAATTTGCATGGGAGGATTAGAATGACCAATAGAGTTGACCCTTTCTATGTAGAAATCCTCAATAAATTCTAAAAGGACAGGTTGTTTCAACAAAAAAAAGAATACAAAGTAGATGAATCTAGACTATTATGGTCCAAGGATAGATTGTACATTCTAGATGGAGGGGACATTCGGTCCAACATCCTCATGGAATTTCATCGAGCACCCTACTCGGGGCACCTGAGATATCAAACGATGATATATGTCCTGAAGAGACACTTCTTTTGGCCTAATTTAAAGGCCAAAATTGTGATGTTTATCACGAAATGTCAGGAATATCATCTAGTCAAAGCTGAGCATGAGAATCCTTCGAGATCGTTGCATCCATTACCCATTCCAGAATGGAAGTGGGAGGTCATTAGTATGGATTTTATCATTGGTCTACCAAAAAGTAAAAAGCAGAATGATTTCTTTTTTGGAGTAATTGACAAGTTGTCAAAAGCAACATACTTCATTCCTGTGAAATCGACTTACAAAGCAGTGAACATTGCCAATATCTTCTTGAAGGAGATATTTAGATTGCACGGATACACAAGGAAATCATTTTAGAGCGAGATGTTAAGTTTACAGGAAACTTTTGGAGATCTTTATTCTCTCGATTAGAGACACAGTTGAAATTTATCACTGCTTATCACCCGCAGACAGACGGGTAGACAGAAAGGGTAAACCTGATTGTTGAGGACATGCTTAGGATGTATGTCATGAACAACCCCACTAAGTGGGAATATTACCTGTATCTTGCATATCTTGCGTATAAAAATGGTTATCAGACTTCTGCCAAGATGAGTCCCTTTGAGGTACTCTATGTATAGAAGTGTAGAACACCGATTACTTGGGATAGCCTGGTGGATCAGCTCATGTTAGTGCCCAATTTATTAATGGAATTGGAACAACTAGTTAGTAAGGTCCAAGTGAACCTTAAAGAAGCACAAGACCGCCAAAAAAGTTACGTGGATTAGAAAAGAAAAGATAAATACTTTTGAATAGTCGATCATGTCTACTTGAAAGTAAAAGAAAAATGAAGCTCGTTGATCTTGGGTAGGTGTTATAAGTTAGCACCTAGATTTTGTGGAACTTTTGAAATACTGGCCAAGAAAGGGCTAGTGGCATATGAGCTAGTGGTACTCATGCATGTAAGAGTCCATAATGTTTTCCATGCATCCTTGTTAAAGAAATATGTTTATGATACTAAACATGTAGTGGATTCGTCCTTATTACAGATGGAACCTAAAGGGGAGTTTTCCCCTGATCCTATTCATATATTGGACAAAAAGAGAGGTTCAGCTCAGGAAGCACACCATAGTCTTGTTGAAAGTGTAATGGAAGTAGTTTGAGGTTGATGAGGCTACCTAGGAGAATGAGTCCACCATGCAAAAGGCTTACCCCGCCTTCTTTCATGATGTCATTTTGAGTCCCTAGAACACTAGGGATGGTGTTGTTCTAAGCGGGGAGGGATGTAATATTCTGAATTTTGGACCTAACACTTATAGGCATGAGCATATTGATTATGATGTTATCTTGATATTTTATTTTCATATATTGGGTCGAGGACCCCACTACATATGAACATGGTGATTTTTTATATATATTGGGTGTAAGCTAATTATTGATGATATATATATGCTTGTTTATGTTGGGCATGGACCCTGAAGCACATGATTGATGATATGTTTTGTGTTGAGTGAGGATCGCTGAAGAACATGTGAAATTAATGTTTTGTGTTGAGTGAGGAGCTCTGGAGCACATGGGTATTAATATTTTGTGTTGAGTAAGAAGCTCTTGGGCACATGAGTACTTACATTTTTGTTGAGCGAGAACTTTGGAACACATGAAAAGATAATTGGAAGTGTTGGGAATAAGACCTGGATCATTCCATGTTGATGTTGAGCATAAGCTCTAGAGCATATGATCCTTGGCAATTGTATCCATAGGTGTATCGTACAAGTAAATCCTAGCATTAGTGTTGAGCGAAGAGCTCTGGGATTGCACTAAGTTTGTAACTCCCTGTTTAAGGATTGAGTATGGACTCTGGTAAGCACTAGGGGTTACTGAAAAGAATTTAATAACTTTCGAGTGAAAATGACTCGAGAAAAATATTGATCTCATCAGACTTATTTATAAGTGATTAAATGAAATTTTGAATTTCTGTATTCTCATCAAGTACTGAAGAACTACCATGTTATACGCGGGAATCCAACATGCAAGGATGTTTAGAGTTTCCTAGTCTAGTAGACCTAACCATATACCTATTTGACCATAATGAATAAGTGTCATTAAGTCTAGGTATCGTGGTATATGATGCTCAAAGACAAATGTTAACAAATTTTATATTTTTATGTATTTTATACATGGTATGTATAAAGAATATTTATAGAAATAATATTAATGATGAAAGAAAGAATTAAAATATCCATCCATTATTATTTATTTTTAAAAGATAATAAATAGTATAATACCTACAAAAGTATAATTAGGATGTAACGTCCCTGACCCTCCCACCGGCAAAGAGGACTCTACCATAATCCTTTTTACCCGGGAAAACTATCCCCATTAATAGCAATTGGAAATGCTTGAACTTAAAAACATACCCAGATGTATACGATACAAAATCTATAGCAGAAGCATACACATTCAAGCATTAACATGTTCATGACAATTTACAGAGAAAATACAATTGCAGATTTAAATGCACGAACACTTTTCTTGAGAAGAAGCTTCCCTGCAACTAGCTTTGTCACTGTAACATTCCACCCAACCATAGGCCAGTGTGCTCCTTACTCTCTCAGCATCACTCGCACCCTCGAGCTGGGCATGATTTTCATAGGGAACTAGGGGACACAGACTTACACAAAGCAAGGCCAAACACCTATTGTCAAGCCAATAACCACATCTAAACACAGTCGTCCCACTAATAGGTGGATTCTTGGACTTACTTAGCCAAGACAACACAGGAATGCTCCACACAGCACAATGCATCATCATACCAAAGCACAAATGCATACACAACAAAATACAAAATTATGGGTTGCGGAAAAATAATTCAGCAATAGAATGAATTACCAAGGTAGGTGAAACAATCCAGTAACAAAAATTTGTATCCTAGGGACGTTTTGGCCCTAACCTGGCCAAAAAAAAAACTCAAAAACACCCAAGAGAACGTGGTCTCTTCCTCAATCCACTGGGCATTACCAAGACTTAATCCCATCTTGGAAGATGATGGGGAAGTGCTGCAAAAATTGTGGGGAAAGAGACCCAACCGCAAATCATTACAAAAACAAATTGCCCATCCTAAGGAAAAGGAAGAAACAACTGCCCATGTGAGGTACAACACACACAACAAACCCAACAACATGAGTGCCACACACAGGAATTTCCAGCTGTTAGAGAGAGCTCCAATCATGGATGAATGATGGTGAGAGAAACTCCGAGGAGCCCAAAATTGTCAAGGTGAACACACACAGGCCAAAAACATGAAGGTAAAACAACCCCCCAATCTTCCACTACGTGAGGAGAAGAAGAATGTGGATGTATGGCTCAATGGGCTTGCATTTTGGGTGTTATCTTGCCCCAAAAGTAAAAAACATTTTTCCCAAGAAATGGGTTCTCCCCAAATTCGAATTTTTGACTTCCATACCTTGCCTATCCCATGCAATAACTACTTCAACCAATTTTTGGCAAAATTAAATGATTGGTGAATGAGACAAGAAAAGTGGTTGACAGTTTCATGGGTCCTTTTGTTGACATTTGGCTTTTCCCCATTGGCCCCAAAGGTTAAATATCCCCCCCCTTATCCTTAGGAAATCATGCCCCCATCTCTTTTAATGTTGCATTTACATAGCTAGGTGTGGGGATTTAATTAAATTTCACATTTAGATGATGTACAAAATTATAATGTGTCGGTTATCAAAAAATACCATCGCACCGATTTTAATCACTGAAACATAAAATGATAAATTAATGGTGGGTATTTTTCCTTTAGCTCCACACCATGATTAATTACAATATTTACATCATATATATTTAATACAAATGGGGTCAAAACCGAGGTGTTACATAGGAACTAGTTGAAAGTTCCTAAGTTAAAGTATTAAAAAATTACCCCAAATTAATTAAAAAGGGTTAAATCAAGAAATCAAGGTTCCTTGATTTAACTGTCCCCTTGACTAAAAAGTCTGTCTATAAAGTCTCAAACCAAGGAAACGCTTGGGGTTCTGATCTATCTTGTGGGAGTCATTATTCTTCCTGTTTTGCTCTCAAGTAAATTATTGAAGAATAATTTCCTGGAGGGAAAAGGAGAACTAATCTAGACTTGATATACCAGATAGGAAACCCTACCTTAGGATATCTAAGCTACTTGCATGTTGGAGTCTAGCTTGGGGGGATCCAAATTGAAACCAGGAATGGTTTTGGGTCATGGTTTGTTGGAACGTGGTAGTTTCCCAAGTGATTCATTCATCTAATACATAGGTCAGATTAGTCTATGAATTATTAATGCTAGTTATTTGAGTATGCAAGTTCAACCATTAAAAAATCTTCATATTTCAGGTATGAGATCCTACACTGACTATTCTACTTTTCTAGAATAAAAGTTGGCTGAATTAGGCAAGGGTTCACATTATATGTTCTAACCGTATGTGTTTTGCTTATGTGTAAATATTCTAGGGTTTACCATTGAAATTATAACCCTAGGCTGTACTTTACTTCTTCTACTAGATTTATCCAAGGTTATTCATTAGTTTACTTTTGCATATTTTAATTCATTTATAAATGTTGATCAAAGTTTTTTCACCCTAGTTTTATTCGCGTATTACTTTTACTATCAAAACTGTGTTAATTGTAAACTAAGTTTTATTTCATATCTATTGCCTATATGTTCTTTGGCCTATATACTCTAGTGACAGATTTCATTTGTCAGCGGAGCCATGTTTGAATAATTACTAGTTCATATCTATGCTTCTTTAAAACCTAGATTTAATTTAGTATCATCTACTTCTAATCACAAGAAAACTAACTAAGAATACTATTAGTATATAACCAGTAAACTATTTGAATATATATACTACCTGTTAGAAAATATAATTATAAATCTAGCTATTAGCGCAATATTAAATCTAAGATAAAAATCAGAGAAGACCTTTCAAGGTCTGTATAATTAAATGAACATTAAATAACAAACCATTTCCAATACAATAAACATTATTAAAAGAAATTAAATAAACAGAGTAAGCATAGATACCATTCATTGGTCTAAATTATAGTCCCATTTATTATCAACTCACAACCATAACATAATAATTAAACAAAGAACATTACAGTATAAAAAATTAAAACCATGTAATTACATTAAGGTTGTAGTAATGAATCCTGTAGCAACCTTTTCCATTTCTCTTACATAAACTACGATGTCCTTTTGTATTAAAATCTACAACAAGTAGTAATACACAGGAACCAATTTATAAACCTCATCATAATATTATAACAGTCTAATTAATTATACAAGAGATGGCAGGAATTGAATCCCGCAGGCACTTAAGCCCCAAATCGCAACCACCCATTTATTACAACTCATTGTATCAACAACGACCAGTATTTGAATCCTGTAGAGTCATTCTACATTTATCAAGGCCATGCAATACACAGAGTGTATGCGGGAGGTAACATTAAAATAAATTTTCTACAACGAGGTCATGAGAACCTCATCCTTCTACACGCAGGTTGTAAACCAAAACAAAAATCATTACATAGAGGTCGTAAGATCTTTACTAATCTATACATTGCATTTACATATCCATGACTTATAAATAAACTACAGAGTAAATATAAACAACTATCTTGCACTGTCAACAAATCCACCTACAACAATGATGACCTTCCAGGGTTTGCACCCATGACTTCTCTTCTTTCCACATTGGACGTTACAAAAACCAAAGTGTAAAATCTAAACAGTCTATGATTTCGCAGCTTCCATGGAAAGTGCATATGCCATCCATGGCATGGCCACAAGCCATACGTTGTCAACTATTCTATTTATCATAACTATGCTAATAATGGAAAAAATTCCACACAGTCCAACACCGAAGGAAAATGCCACACAAAACCCAAGTTTAAATAACAAACAAAGTAGCATAGATTTGCATACAAAAGATATTAAGTATTAAATCAAGTCTACACAGTCATCCAATGACTGTGGCACCATTCCAAGAAATGGTGCTGCCACTGTCTACATTATAAATCAAAACCCCGAAATCACCATTTACATGCAAATCCTATTAAAGGTCTCAAGTTTCTCCTTACAAATAAAACCCTCTTTACATTCCATTCCATTTCATTTAAATACATACCTGAAGGACAATGAAAATCCATAAACCAAACCCCAACCTCAACAAGTTAAAACCTAGGCTTAAGGCCAAGAGGTGGCAACTACGACTTGAATAGCAGGCTTACCATATTGGTGATGATGGACCATGGCTCATACTCACGCTACAAGCCATACACCATCTCTCCAAACATGTCACTTGCAATCACCAAAAAACAATGAGAATGAGAAGTATGATTACCCATAGTAAGCAACAAACCAATGACAGTGCAGTGAAGTCGAACAATACCATACCTTCGATGCCTTGGGGGTCGCCTTCACCCACTGTGCAGAGCCGAGACCAAACAACCAACAAACAGGGAAAATGACCAAATTCGATTGTGAGCCAAGCCCTAAGATTGGGCCTCCACAAACTTCAAGGCGCATTAATGGCACCAACCTAGTGTCCATTATCCATGCTGAATTCCACATCTCTATAGTTTGTAAATGACACAAAATCATTTTCCACCTTTTTCCACTGCATAGTATTAAACCCCAATGCATAACGTTTAGACCATGGTATATATTCTCTACCCCAAATTTTAATGTAGGGTATAAGGAATTATATGCACTATGTACATTAGGTGCTAAGCATTTAAACCCTTTCTTACCATTTCTTTAGGCCTAAGCATTAGACCATGGCATAATTATTATACCACAGTATGTTGTTTGTTTTATCAAGTCAAAGATTTAGAATTTGACCAAAGTTTGAAAACCTGCCAAGAATATAAAAACGTATGTTAATTATCTTAATAAAATAAATATGAAATACATCTAGCTTAAAATACGAACAATTGGTCAGTAACTCATAATGAATAATAAGCATCACTTAGACAAGCAGTCTAGGTATTAAAAGGAATAATCATGGTAATTACCTTGTTGCTAAACTAAGTATGTATGAGCTAATAATAATGATCTATAGGTGTCACTAGCTACGAGTGTAAGTACACCTGCACATAAACAAGTTAAGAGTTCCGTAGTTCAAACTGAACTAAGTAAGCCTGCTAGACAAGTAGAAAATTTACCTCTCCGTCAGTCACATGGGAGAACTAGTACCACCACTCCACCCACTTTAGTTCCAAAAGCAAACTTATGTTAGAACCATGTAAATAACAAGCAAAACCATGCAGAAATGAATGAAGTATATAATCAAGCAATTACACATACAGAACAATTTAAAACACATGGGAATAGCTTAATAATCAGATTTATGATATCATAATGTAAAATATAGTAACAAACATAACTGAAAGAAGGAAGTAAAATGTAAGAACAACTCATGATAAATAAGTGATACATTTAGTGTACATTATATTCCACAAGTCCAATAATGTCCATGACAAGGTAGTTTATACTAGCCTAATGATTTTTTTTTATTTTCAATTTTTGGGGACTTGAGAAGATTTCATGGCCATGTTCCTAATGCTGTTGAACAACACCTTAAAGATAAAAACATCCCTCTTTCAGGTCTTTCCCTTGCCCAATTGCATGGATTCATCATGGAAACTTGGCAAAAAAATTGTCTAGAGAAAAGAGTGGCTAAAGATTTCAAGCGACACTCTTCAATGTTTTCCCCGGGTTTTCCTAAAGATGTTTCAAAAATGCTAGGTTCGGGGTGTGGCACCCACAACTGAGGACACTTTGGGCATGAATCATGTAGTTGTAAGAATAAACAACACCCCAAATACACTAGTGCACCTAGATTTCATCTATATAAAGGCTATAAGCATAAAAAAGGAGAAATATTTCAAAAGAAAGCCTACTTTAAGAAAATATTTGAACCCAGAGATAAAGAATTTTTTTTTATCTGTGGTAAAAAGGGTCACTGGGCTAACAAATTCCCAAATAAAAATAAAAATCCTAGACTTGCTGCCATGTTTTCAGAAGACCTGGATCTAGCCTGGTGGGACCTAGCTTGGTGTGCAGTAGGAGACTACCCTGAAGGTGAAATCGTCTTCTTACAAGAAGAAGGAGATTCCTCTGATTCCAACCTTGCCTTAGATAAATTTTCTCCAAACTCATCCAACTCCTCTTCTTCTGATTCTGATGAAGAAGCAAATTTAGGAGGTTGCTCTAGTCCTCCTAATTTCAGTTTTTATATGTTCTCTTTCAACCCACCTAAGGTCTACTCAGAATTTAGGATTGCTAAAATTGACAAAGAATTGTCTGAGACCCCAGTCTATCAATATATGAAACGAAAAGATATGAAAGATGAAAGAAGAAATATTTTAACAAGAAGAAAAGCAAAAGAAAAAGTTTCCGAAGAAAAAGAGAAATATGTCTCTCTAGAAATTAGCAAGAATATAGCATTCTACCAGCCTGCTAATTTATACAAAGGTTATCCTTATCATCATGAGGATAGACAAAAGTTCAAAAAAGATAACGAAAATTTGCTAAGGCTACAGATCAAAGATAAGTAGTATTCCATAAAGAAGCTGGTAAAAGAAATAGCGGAATTGAAAAAAATGCTTGAAATAACAACAAGAGAAAGAGACCAGTCCTCTGTTGAAGAAATGTGCAGAGCCTACGCCAAATCAATACAGTCACCAAAAGCTGCTAAAAGTCCAAAACATTCTCAGCACACTAGTGATTCAGGAACAGAATACTGTCATAATGATGAACCATCAGTAGGATCTCTAGGAATATTCACTGGTCCTAAATATTTCATTAAAATAAATTTTTGTCCATCTTAATTCAAATCTTATGAGGTTGATTGTTTGATAGATTCAGGTTTCCAAATGAATTTGGCAAAAGGAAATGCTATACCATCTTTTTGTTGGGAAAAAACAAACGAACATGGTGTATCCATTGAAGGAACTCCTGTACAGCTCAAAGGACAAGTTCCAGTTTTTCCAATAAGCATTAATGGAATAAAAGAAGTTCTACATCTTAATAGTCTAGATGATCTAAAAGAAGATTGCATCATAGGATCACCCTTCTTGCATAAATTCAGCCCCATTACAGTTGACAAGCCCAATATGAATTTTTCTTGTACAATAAATGGCAGAAGAGTTTCGACCCCTCTATATTATTCTACTTCTTACAAATGTAAGAATCTTGTTGCCCCATCCAACCCCACTCTTAGTCTTGTAGAACTGTTCAAAATGGAAAGATGCATCGCCTATGTAGAAATGCACAAAGAATCTGCCCTCTCCGAAATTTCCTCTAAGCTAGAGAAGGATTTTCCCTCAGAGTGACCTAATGCATTTTTGGACCAGGGAAAAATACTTTGTTTCCTTACCTTTTAACCCCCTAGAAAAACCAAAAGCTCAAAAATCCTCTGATGCCCTTATGTCTCCCTCATAAAGAGAATTATGTGCAAATGAAATCAAAGAAATCTTGGACAAAGGCCTTATAGAACCTTCTAAGAGCCCTTGGGCATGTCGAGCATTTCTTGTGAATAAACAATCTGAGATAAAAAGAGGAAAACCCGGACTGGTAGTGAATTTTAAATCCTTGAACAAGATCCTTGAACCAGTCCGTTACCCTCTGCCTAATAAACCTAGTTTGTTGCAAAGAATAGCATGATGCACCATTTTTAGCAAGTTTGACCTGAAATCTAGTTTTTACCATATTGGAATTGAAGCAAAAGACAGGTACAAGAATGCCTTTGTTGTTCCTCATGGGAAGTATCAGTGGAAGGTCCTTCCATTTGGCATTAACAATGCACCATCAGAATTCCAGAAAAGAATGGAAGATATCTTCAGAGAAAAGGAGTGGGAATTAGTGTACATAGATGATATTCTTATTTGTTCCAACAATTTGCAAGAACATTTCAAACATCTTCAAGAATTTTATTCTTTGGCTTTTAAACATGGATTGGTTTTGTCAAAATCCAAAATGGAAATTGGAAAAAAGGACACTGAATTTTTAGGATATAAAATAAGTAAAGGATAGGTGATCCTTCAAGAACATGTCCTGAAGGTTTTTTCTAACTTTCCTGATCACATATTAGAAAAGGTTAAATTGCAAAGATTCTTGGGAAGCCTAAATTATATTAGGCCATTCTACAAAGGACAGGCATATGACATTCATCTGCTGCAGCAACAACTGAAGAAAAATCACCCAATATGGAATAAATATATGACGGATGTAGTAAAGCAAATCAAATAAAAAGTAAAACAACTTCCTCCACTCTCACTACCACAAGGCTCAGGTCAAATGGTGATTGAAACAGACACCTCCAATAAAGTTTGGGGAGGTATCCCAATAGAAAAACATGGCGATAAAGAAGAAATCTGTGGCTATGATTCAGGAGCATTAAAAAATGCAGAAATAAATTATCTGTCAAGTCACAATGAAATCCTCACAATCAAAAAGATTGTAAACCATTTCAAGCTTTATCTAAAACCTGTCAAGTTCATGATTAGAACAGATCTGAAAATAATGCCTGGTATATTCAAGAATGAAAATCTTATGGTAGAAAATAGTTCTAGTATTCTAAAATGGTTTCTTTGGTTGGAAAACTTTGATTTTGAATATGTATATAAACCAAGTTATTTGAATTGTGTTGTTGATATGATAACCAGAGAATAATTACAGGAGAGACCTAGCCTCAACATGTTTGGCTATGGAGCATCCAGATCGTCAAACAAAAAATCTAAGCTTCAAATCTTCAATGATCCCTTGTGAGAGGAAGAAAGGGAAGAGTTTTTGAATTGCACCAAGAAAAAGGAAGAAGATAAGTATCTTTCCCTCTCCTTTATCCAACAAGTAAATGCCTCTCCTCTGAAAATACAAATATTGGAGAGATGGGAAAAAAAAGTCTTTAAAGGCTTAGAAAATGCCATGCACCAAATTTAGAATCTTAATCACGTTTGGATTGATACAACTTACCAATATGGATGGGAATTGTATTATGTGGATATAAGTCCAGGATTTTTAACATGGAATAGTTATAACCTCATATTGCAGTTCTGTAGATAACAAGGAGAAATAATAATTTGTGGAGATCCTTCTACATTGGTGCAACAACAATGGTCTACATGGACATAATTTTTCCTTGATAAATTCTCTCCAAGAAAATATTGGGTTCAACGACATGCAAATTTCATCCTACGCCTTCAAGCAGACATGATCGTAGCACACCACAATCATATGTGGTTTAAATTTAAACTGCGACATCTTGGAGGAGCTTACTCTCCTCTTAAACCCCCTATTTTCGCTCAGTAGAAATTCAGAAGAATGGACAAAAATGGCTGCCTCTTAGATCATAAAATTCATACAAGAAAATTCCTTTAAACCTTAAAGTTGAATCCATTTTTCAAGGATAATTCTGATGTATTTTCTAATGAAGTCATGATCGGATCCAATGTGGAACAATTTTTCTCAAATTTCTTATTTTCTGATACCGAATTTGGTTTAGATAATGACTTTTAATCTGATAGATTTGTTCGTTGTACATGTGGGGAAAACCCATGTATTTGTAATCATGACAATGAATAATGGAAAGCATCATGGGCTGCTAACAACAACTCCACTTTGTAAAAATTCTAGTCTAGTTGTGAGTCTGTAGATTCTTTCACATGGCTTGGGTGACTTACCCAACAAAAGGTGCAATTTGATCCACTACGATGAGATCCAAATCAAGTATTTTTACCGATAGGTGTAAGTTTCGGGTCACCGGTTTACTAGCTAAATATGTATAAATAAGGTGCTCCTCCCCTCATTTTGGCACTGCGTGTTTTTGAGTCTACTAAGCTTTTTGCATTTTCTCTGTGTATCGAGCACTGTGTATGCTCTCCCTCTACACCTTGAGTGATCATGTTTCTGCATTTTCTCTGTGTGTCGAGCAGTGTGTATGCTCTCCCTCTGCGCCTCGAGCAATTAGCTGCAATCAAAAGCAGTGATCTCACTTGTAATGAGTCTGTAAAACCGGTAGCGTATGCTCTCCCTTTGCACTTAGTGTGATCAGCTGGGATAAAAAACTAGTGTATTATATTATTCTATTATCAAAAATATGGTTATTAATTAAAATATTGATGTCAAACTAATAAAATATAGTCTTTAATTAAAATAATTGTATTAAATTAACAATAAAGTAATAACATTATTTTTATGAAAATAATAATATTTAATTATTATATTGTATTATAATATGCTAATTAAGAAAAAGGTATTTAATTCACATGCTATAAACAAACGTAATAACATATATAATCAAAAATTCATAATATAACCTAGTCATAAGGTTCCATACCATATTATTGATGTACCAAGTCAACATATGTTCATTATTATTAGAATGTTGATGATCAACGTCACAATGCGACATAAACAATGTTTTTATCTAAGCTATGTATTGTGTCGCCAAACATACGAAGATGTGACATCAATTGTTTATTCCGTTTTGACATAAATGAAGGGTTATGTTGGATGAGAATGTTCATTGAGGGTTATGTTTGATTATGCCCTTTTTCTATGAATATATTGTATTGTTGGTATGGTCATTAATGTGGTTGATTGCATTACAACATTAAAAGAAATTTAAATATATTGTATTATCGTTAAGGTTTTGAAAGGGTTGGGTTTAGTTATTTTTGATACAGTCATTTTTTTTGTTTGCATTGTGAAATTTTTGAAGGTTTATCTTGGAATGTGAAATTTGTCCATGGGTTTGTTGTATTATGGTTAACATTTAATTAATTTTGGTGGTTGTAAGATTTTGTAATAGTTTGGTTAATTTATGTTTGCAATTATTTTGTTGAGTTTCAACATACATCAAGTTTTATCTCTTGTTACGAAAACCATGAATGTCCAATTTGCATTTTGCAAGTTTTTCATGGTTATGTTGAATTATGGTTATGTTTCTGAATTGGATTTGTCATTTTATTAGATTCATTTTGATTGGTTTTGTTGGATTTTGACATACATTATGGTTACGTTACGTTATGAAATTTGTTAAGTCTCATTTTGGATCGCGACTTTCATCGATGGTCATGTTGCATTATGGTATGTTTATAAAATAAGTTTTTGGAGATATTAGGTTTAGGTATGTTTGTTACATTCCTTGTTTTTTTCTTATTTTTTTTGCATTATGAAATTGATGAAGGGCTATCTTGGATTATGATGTTCATTGGTGCTCATGGTGTCTTGTGACATTCGCCCATGTTTATGTTGTACTATGTCTATGTTATTTCATGAATTATGTCGAATTAAGAGGTTTGTTGCAAGGATTTGGAAGGAATGGGTTTAGTTATTTTTTTAAATGGTGTTGTTTCGTTTAAACATACATCAAGGGGTGTGATGGATTACAATATTCATCCATTCATTATTGATTTTCGTCACATCATCACATTTATAAAAGGTTATGCCGGGATGCAATGTTCATGATGGTTAATGCTGTATTACGACATACCTGAATGGTTATGATTCAGTATGGTTGTGTTTTTTAATGTAATTTCTTGCAATTATACATAAATAATTACCGAAATAAGCATGATAATTAAAATAAAATGATGTAAGCATGTGGGATTGTGCCAATTTGATAGCATTCATTGGAAATCTGAGGTTGCAACATTACAATTTTTTTAATAAATAGTCAATATGTTGTTGAGCATTGCATTCATGAATATAATGTAAATGAACGTATGGATTGTAAAAGTTTGAAATCTGGGATTTTAATTGCAACAATTACATAGATTAATTAAATTGTTATTTGAGCAAGTGCAATATTGTATTTCCAATAGAAATGTCACGTTGCAACATTACCATTTTTTTAAGAAATAGTCAATATGTTGTTGAGCATTGCAGTTATGAATATAATGTAAATGAATGTATGGATTGTTAAAGTTTGAATTATGGTATTTTAATTGCAACAAGTACATTGATTAATTAAATTGTTATTTCAGCAAGTGCAGTATTGTATTGCCAATTGAAATGCCACATTGCAACATTACCATTTTTTTAATAAATAGTTAATATGTTGCTAAAATATTTTTGTAGACTCTAATACTGAAACAATTGTTTAATTGATATGGATTTAATGTGAAATTGAACTATTTTATAAGGAATTTGAGTTCCATATATTTTATGATTCATGATGTTTATGAAAAAAAAACAAATAAATTGTTAATCGTAATTCGTGGTGATTCAGTATGGTTGTGTTTTTTAATGTAATTTATTCCAATTATACACAAATAATTACCGAAATAAGCATGATAATTATAATAAAATAATGTAAGCATGTGGGGTTGTGGAAATTTTATAGTATTGCTTGGAAATGTGAGGTTGCAACATTAGCATTTTTTTTAATAAATAGTCAATATGTTCCTCAACATTGCATTCATGAATATAATACAAATGAATGTATGGATTGTTAAAGTTTTAAATCTAGGATTTTAATTGCAACAATTACATAGATTAATTAAGTCGTTATTTTAGCAAGTGCAATATTGTATTGGCAATTGAAATGTCATGTTGCAACATTACCATTTTTTTAATACATAGTTAATATGTTGCTGAAATGTTTTCCTACACTTTAATACTACAACAATTGTTTAATTGTAATGTAATAAATGCGAAATTTATAATGTTTTGTTTAGATCAAAACTAATCAAAATATTTATTTGATGCAAAAAATCAAAACATAGCTACTCCAAAAATTCCCTATGCCTATTGAACTCCTTTCTAAAAAGCTTCATGAACTTAAGCCATGTTTTATTTAAAACCAAAACATACCAAAATTTCCACATGAATATAACACGACATAAGAGGATATATTAGTGTAACTATCAACATAATTGGTCCACGATTGTCTTATTAGGTGAAATAAAAATATGTAATATTATTTATACTATCTAAAAAAATGTAAAATATTGTTTTCTTTAAAATTTCGATATAGGCAATAAATTTTGATATTATACACTAAATAATGTTCTTTTTTAGATCAAAACTAATCAAAATATTGATTTGATGCACAAACTCAAAACATAGCTACTCCAAAAATTCCCTATGCCTATTGAATTCCTTTCTAAAAAGCTTCATGAACTTAAGCCATGTTTTATTTAAAACCAAAGCATACCAAAATTTTCACATGAATATAACACGACATAAGAGGATATATTAGTGTAACTATCAACATAATTGGTCCACAATTGTTTTATTATGTGAAACAAAAATATGTAATATTAGTTACACAATTTAAAATATGGAAAATAATGTTTGCAATAAATTTTTGTTATAGCCAATAAATTTTGATATTATACAGTAAATCATGTTTTTTTCTACATCAAAATTAATCAAAATATTGATTTGATGCAAAAAGTAAAAACATAGCTAGTCCAAAAATTCCCTATGCCTACTGAATTGCTTCCTAAAAATCTTTATGGGCTTAATCCATATTTTATTTAAAACCAAAACATACCAAAATTTGCACATAATGAAAAAACTAAAACATAGTTGTGTTTACAAAGACTCTTACACCTATTGGATTACATTCCAAAATCCTGCAAGGACTGAAATAGTGTAGGAGGGAATGGGATAAGATCATTGAATAAAATAATGCTTGGAGTGAGAGGAAAGAAATTATTATACATGATAATGTTACTACATTGATTGTATGCTGGCATAGGTAGACGATGATTTACAAATGTTGAACTTTCATAAACTGCTAAATGAGTAACACGGCAAGTTTCCAAATCATCGTATAAGAATGGAATTTCATCATTCTTGCACATCAATATAGAACTTCCAACTGCTCGGAATGGTATATAGTATGAACAATGTGTATTTATATTTCTTGTTATACATTGTAAAGGGGCCCATGTTAACCCTCTACCATCCTCAAAATGACTATCTGCTTGTTGAACGCGATGTTGACCACGTTTGAAATCCTGAATTTCATCTATGCACCATATACTTAAAAAACCATCATTCACAAGACATATCAATTAGTTGCAGTGTAAGCTGAGACACATAGATCCTTTCCTACGTCCTATGTAAATTGAATGCACACCCCATTTATTCAATTCAATGTTCAGTGAGTACATTCTATACACATACAAGGCATCTTCTTCAGAAGTTATTTTCACATGAAACCAATAAATTTTTCCTTTATAAAAAACAACATATTTAGGAGTAGGTTCACCATTAGCACTAATTGTTTCTCTCCATAGTCTTTGGATATTGCTGTAGATAAAAAATTTATGACCGTCTTCAATGCGCTTATGACATACAAGTATCCATCCATTCTTCTATTAACCAGTGTCTCCTATCAAAGAAAACAAACCACATAATCCTATATCAATAATGCTTATATTTGAGAAATGCTTTATGAATGGATTTACGATGTAATAATCCTTATGCCCTAGTAGATGAAAATATTTTGAGAGAAAAATGATTGAACCAACTATACATTCAATAATATATCTATATTCTAGATAAGGGACATGCAACAAAGATGTATGTCCTATACGATTGAAAAACTTATATACAAAATGATTTTGATACTATCCCAGTAGTTCAATTAAAATCCCAATTTCTGTTATATTGTTCTTTTTCCAAGAACTAACAAAAGTTATCCTGGACAATAGATTTTCTCAATGTTTTTAGATTGATCAAAAGATAACCAATGTTGGAAATGGAACCCATAGTAGAATCATCTCTAGAAACTTGAGTGGCAGTAAAATCCAAATGTTGGGATCCATTTTCAAATAACTAAATAAAAACATTAAAAATACATAGTTATTGTCAAGATAATCATAAGATTTTTTAAAAATAATTTCTTTGAATGAACACACAAAGCTATTCAAACTACTTACAAATAAGGTATAGGTTTACAATGGATTGTTTATGAAGAAATCAAAATTCCAAAAATGGATTCAAAATTATAAAATATGTTTATGACATTTACATAACTACATGTAACGATATAGTGAAATAAATACAACGATGCGAAAAGAAAAAGAATGTAGTTTGAAACTATTTTTTCCTATATAGAGGATGAAAGGAGTGGCTAAACATTTTTTTCCTTGGCATGACAACACTAATTTTCTCTACTCTTTAATTAGTATTTTTTTGGGTATTTCTTCCAACATCAGAAATTTCATTCTTCAGCAACCTGTGGTTAGGATCATATTTTATTGCATCCTCAAGCTTGTCATAAACCAATCCAAAACCTGACGATCTTTGTCCATATGTACAAAAACCGTAAATAAATATTTGTTGTGTACCAGTAATACCGAATTTCTTCCCTATCTCCTTTTGAATTTCTGGCTTGTAAAGGTTTCCTCTTCCAGGATGTAGAACATTGATTTGAAATCAATGTATCAACCTTGGTTTTTCTATAAGGTGTTTGATGCATACTGTTGGACGATGGTTCATTTTTTTGATATCCATTTTTATTTGGATTTTAGGAAAAGATCTAGAAAATAAAAACATAAATGGTTTCATGAATTCGAACATTGTGATAACTAAATAATACAATAAACAACAATGGAGGAAATGTGGCATAATTAATAAAATTCCAACATATCAATAAGAATTAAATAATACAATATAACAAAATTTAAGTTGTATAACCCATAAAATGGTAACATGCATGATCATGGTTATCTATGTTCAAATCATTGTCATGTCATCTGCTACTCTATCATTCAATAATATTTATGTAGCACATTTCATCATTACATTCACATTTAATCGATATAACTGAATTAAAAAATATGTTTGGTTTTGATGATATTATGAAAAAAAAGAGATAACTAAATAAATATTTATTCTTTGAACACATAAAGAAATATGAGGAAGAACAAAAATCCAATAAAATTAGTAACCAAAAAAATGGTTGCCAATATTTTTTTTATCTCGTAGATTAAAAAATGGTTAGATATGGAATTTCAATTGAACATATTGAAATAGTGTAGGTTAACATATAGGAAAAAAAAACGTTTTTCTAGACAACTGCATGAAGAGACAACGAATAAATAGAGATAAATCCTATTATGTTTGGAGTTTGGTTTTCTCTCTTGCAATCTATACTTCTTGTTGCCAATGAAAATAATAAGATTGGAACATGTGAATATATATGTTTATACAACAAACAATCAAGTTACCTAATAACCTCATAGTTGTGATGTTTAAACTGAAATGGATTGCAACCATTGTTCTTCTTTCTTCCTGATTGTAGCATATGCACTTTTGACCATATGTGAATACCTTTCAAATGTAAGGGGAAAAGATATCCATATACCATCGATATATTTGACTCTTGAAATTGTTGTGAGAGTTAAACCTTGCCTCTCTGCATTACTGATATAGATGGTTTCCCTTTGTAAAGTCAAACCTTGTGATTTGTGTATGGTGAGAGCCCAAGCCATACTCAATGGGATCTACTTTCAATTTCCTCTAAGAACAGGTGTTATTTCACTACTAAATTTCGATCCAAAATCCGACGGTTTTTTCCGACGGCGCGTGGATTTTTTCTTTTAACCATGCCAAAAATCAGGAAGATAATTTTTTTTTTTGAAATGGTGGTGATAAGCGTCGCTTAAGTGATGGCTAGGATTGATAAGTGTCGCTTAAGCGACGGCTAGGCTTTCAAGCGTCGTTTAAGCGATGGATATCCTCCTAAGCATCGCTTAAGCGATGGCGCTTAAATTACTCATTCATTTAATAATGTCTTATCAATCATTTAATAATTTGTCGTAATTGGTTAATTATTTAAAATGGAAAGCGATGCTTAAGACATTATCCCACACACATTAAAATGGAAAGCCTAGGTTCATTTTTCATAGAAATAGATGTACGGCTAGGTTCATTATCTCACACACTGAGTCTCGCACTTATCTCTTGGTTAAGAAGTGCGAAATTCCTAAGGGTTTTTTTTTGGCGTTGCTCTTTTGTGGGGATCTTCCCACTTGGTCTTGGATTTTGGCGTTGCTCTTTTGTGGGGATCTTCCCACTTGGTCTTGGATTTTTAGCGTTGCTCTTTTGTGGGGATCTTCCCACTTGGTCTTTGATTTTGGGGTTGCTCTTTTGTGGGGATCTTCCCACTTGGTCTTGGCCGATTTTGGCCTTGCTCTTTTGTGGGGATCTTCCCACTTGGTCTTGGAATTTGGTCTTGCTCTTTGGATTTGGTTCTAACCCTTGTGGAAAAGAAGACTCATCATATACTTGGGTTTGCTCATACTTTGTTCTTAGGGTTTGAGTAATAAAATTTCACGTAACAATGATGTTACAGGTCATCAAGATCCGGCAGAACAAAAGCGACAATTGCTTGCTAGGTTGTGGGAGGGAGTGGAAAGAAGGGGCGATGGAAAATGTTATTGTCCTTGCAGTCGATGTAGGGGCTTTAATACGAGAAGGTTACTGATCAAAACAACTAAAAGACATTGTAGAGAACATGGACATGTTGAGGGGGGGCATGAATATCATCCATTGGTAAGTCAATATAATTCATGATTATATATCATTCGGTCTTTATATTGAGAGTTTTTGTAATTGTATATTGTATCATTTTTATTTTGGTTACTTAATCGACATGACTAATGTTTGTTGTTTGATGTTTTAATTGTAATTATAAAGCAAGGGCCTCCTAGGGCTGTTCCAAACATGGAGAATGTGGTAATTACGCAGGAGCAACTAGTGCAGGAGGAACGTCAATATGCAGGTCCTGCGAATACTGATCATGATCAAGTTAATGATGACATGGAATTAGACGATGATCATGATGATAACATAATTGAGGATGATGGTACAAATGCATTAATCAATGATGCATTTAATGTTAGAATGGACAATGATCAACCTCATGCGCCGCCAATTGATGACTTTGAAGATCATCATGATTTACCTACACTTGAGAAGGAAGACGAACTGCTTTTTGAAGGCTCCCGCATAAGTGTTCTCTCTACTGTGTTGTTGATAATGAACTTGAAGGTTAAGCATGGTTTTTCAAACACAGCCATCACGCTGGTGTTAAGGTACGTATGTGATTATATGTTTCATCGATCGCATATATATGCTTTGATTTATGTTTCTATAATATTTGTATTGTTATACGTACTTCATGATAAAAATAAATAAGGATGTATTTGTTGTCATTAATATTATGCTCTTCAAATATTTATATTAACCATTTTTTTAAAATTTGTTGTAACAGTTTGATAGGCAAGTATTTGTTACCGCCATCAAATAAATTACCTCGCACATACCGGGATCTAAAAAATATCATGAACTATGTTGGAATGGACTATCAAGCAATTGATGCATGTCCTAATGATCATATTTTATATTATAATCAGTATGAGTTTGCAACAGAATTCCCTATATGTCATAGCAGTAGATACCGAACAGATCAAGTAACCAAAAAGGTGTCTTGTAAGGTTCTTCATTATATTCCTATTATTCCACGCTTGCAACGACTGTTTAGGTGCAAAAACATAACACAATTTATGGATTACCATGCACGGAATAGAAGTGGAGATGATATTCTTCGAATGCCCGCAAATGGTTCTGCATTTAGAAACATAGAGGAAAAATGGCCACAGTTTAAAGAAGAACCTCGTAATGCTAGAATTTCTTTGGCAACGGATGGTGTCAATCCATTTAGAGAGTTGAGATCTACTTGCTCGGTTTGGCCTGTTTTTGTCATCAACCATAACATTCCTCCATGGATGTCAATAAAGAGGGAGCATATAATGTTGTCAATGATTGTTCCAGGTATAATTTGTACTTTAGAACAATGTTTTTTTAATGCATTAGTATTTAATTTGTCATGAAGATCAATATTGTTGCATACTCATGTCATAAATATATTTCATTTACTTATATGTATTGTATTTGTTGTTTTCTTTTAGGTAAGTACATAGTTAAAGATATGAATGTATATATCGATCCTCTTGTTGATGAACTAGTTAAGCTATGGAATGGTGTCACTATGTATGATGTCTCTAGACCAGTAGGGAAAAGGGAATTTCAATTCCATGCAATGCTTGCCTGGACAATTCACGATGCTCCAGGGCTAACACATTTTTGTGGTCTTCAAACAAAGGGAAAATTTGCATGTCCAGTTTGTGGTCCCAAGATGAAATCTCGTCATTCAAAGAGTTTTTCAAAGGAAGTGTTTGATGAGTATAGGCACTTCCTCTCTAAGAATCATAGGTATCGAACCGCCGAAAAACATCTTTTTAATGGGAAAGAGGAGACCGCATTAAAACCACAAAGAATGAAA
>LPNX010663318.1:0-14693 GCA_001517045.1 Pseudotsuga menziesii | reverse complement strand
ATCTGTCAACTTGGATAACCAGTCGAAAAGCTCGTTTCCATAGGTTGCAAAAAATATGGCGTGTATATCTGAAGCGATATGCTTTTGTAACCAGTCCTCTTTGCTCAGTTTAGGGCTCCGATTTTCTTTCTGGGAAAACTCCCTTAGGTTTGAATCCAGCCACTGATGAAACTCTTCTCTGGTGGGATGCCAACAGAACATTAGCGCTCAGTTGTTCAAAACCGGCAACGGAACCATTTGTTGGCTGCTATGGGCAGACCCGGGTTAACTATAATCAACCAACAACACCCCTAGATCACTGGCCCTTTCAGCCACAGACCGCAAAGCAGCCTGAAGTCTCACCCGAAGTGACTATAATGGGTTGGCCAAGGACTCAAGCGTCTTGGACCAGGTTCTGTGGCAATCCTACTAGTGGCTCGCAGCTCTCCTAGCTGCGAGGTCTCTTTTCTGCGCGTCGCGTGATCTCCTGCTCGCGTCACGTGATCTCCTCACCTCGCAACTCTTCTAGCCGCGAGATATTCCTTTATATCGTCGCGCGATCCTTTCCTGTGGTACGCACTTTCCCAGACTCGCGATATCTCCGACCCTATTGCATCGCCGCGCACTGTGCGACACGCAGTTCCTGCCCAACGCTAAGTCCTTAACCTGCGGTATCGCGCACCGCAGCTCCTCTGTCGATGCGGTATCCCCTCTCTGTGATATCCTACCTCTGCAGTTTAGCGCACTTAGCGTTGCTCATGTCGACGTGCAAGACGTAACATACAAGGCTATTCGATACTGCAATAGAGACTGTTTTACGCAAAGCATAAATGAACCATATACAGCATGCCAAAGACTTTAACTTATGTTTACCCTTCTATATTGCTGTGAATTGATTAACACATTCATTCATTAAACTGTAAACAAAGTCCATGAACTGACTGAGAAATGCATAATTAAACATAACACATAAACCAGTCGCATAACACTTAATTTTAACGTGGTTCACCTCCATGATGGAAGTTACGTCCACAGAACTGTGTTTTTATTATAGCTCAGGGGAAGGTAAAACACAGTTCTGTTGCACCGCATATGCAGCTTAAGATCTTCTCTCTTAGATCTATTTTCTCTTCTATATTGCTCTCCTACAATATACTCTTCCCTCTCTGTCGATCCCTGCGGATCGTTACATACATATTCTATAAGCCAGCTACTGGTTACCGTAAAATTGTGACCGCTAATAACAGAACCAGAGCAAGGCTTTTACAACAGCCTAATAATCTGCAAAACACTACTAACAACTGAATGAACCAACTAACTAACCAACAAAATGACTAGCTAACCTCTTTACAATACAAAAGATATCCTTTTATAGGCAGCCCGAAGGTCTTGCCATTACAACACTGTGGGCCTATCCCAACAGTAACCCAAAACCCTAACTAGTGACAGTCGGCCATATCTGTACTTGAGGTAGCCGCTTTCCATCACACCACAGCTCTCTGCAGTCTTCTATGCTTCCCGGCACTGATCATGAGTACTATGCACCGCTTCGCTTTTCTGTCCTTCGCCTTCAATGCTTCAGCCTCGTTGCTCCTTCTCCTTTATGAGGGTCGCTAAGCCCTCATGTCTTCCGCCGCTGCCTTCAATGTAGTGGTTGAGCTCTCTCTTCTCAGCCGCTCAGGTACCGTTGCCTTTCTTGACTTTTCTAGCTTAAAAGTCATGGTTTCCGGCTCTGCTCTCCAGCTGGAAACGTGCTATGGCGTCGTAGCTCTGTCTTAACTTCTTTCCACCAAAACTTATCTTTCCGCCAAAACTAACAGCTTCTTCTGTAACTGCGAAACCCTGCTCCAACACTAAAAATGAGGAAGAGCATGAAGAGCATTTGAGATTGACATTGAAATTGCTCAGAGAGCATCAGCTGTATGCGAAACTGAGCAAGTGTGATTTCTATAGAGATAGAATTCAGTATTTGGGTCACATTATCTCAGAGGAGGGTATATCTGTGGACCCTGAAAAGATTGAAGCCATTATGAATTGGCCTACTCTAAGAAATGTGACAGATGTAAGATCTTTTATGGGACTTGCAGGATACTACCGGAGATTCATTGAGGGATTCTTCAAAGTTGCACATGCCATCACTTCTTTGCAAAAGAAGGGGATGAAGTTCGAATGGACGTCGAGGTGTGAAGAAAGTTTCCAGAGGTTGAAGGATCTTCTCACCAGTGCACCAGTATTGAAGGTTACAGATCCAGAGAAAGATTTTGTGGTGTGTACTGATGCATGTGGACAAGGGCTTGGAGGAGTCCTGATGCAAGACAACCACGTGATATGTTATGAGTCAAGAAAGCTGAAGGAACATGAGAAAAACTATGCCACTCATGATCTAGAGCTTGCAACCATAGTACATGCTCTCAAGATGTGGAGACATTACTTGATGGACAGGAGATTTGAGCTCAAAACAGACCATTGTGAATTGAAGTATCTATTTGATCAACCTACTCTGAATGCTAGGCAAGCAAGATGGCTGGAGTTTTTATGTGATTTTGATTTTGAAATCAAGCACATAAAGGGAAAAGAGAATAAGGTAGTCGATGCACTCAGCAGAAAGGTGCAGGAAATGCATGTGGCATCTCTTAGTATTTGCCAATCATATTTGAGGCAGCAGATTGTTGATCATGTTGCTGGAGATGACTTGTATGAGCAGGTAAAAGACAAATTGCAACAGCAAAGTCTTGAGAAGAGGTATGAGGGATATAAGTTGGAAAAAGATGGACTTCTCACTTATAAACGTAGAATTTATATTCCGAATGTAGCAGACTTGAGGAGAGTTGTTATGGATGAAATCCATCAAGCTCCGTATTCTGGTCACCCAGGATATCAGAAGACAATTGCTACAGCTAGGAAGCAGTACTTTTGGCCAGGAATGAAAAAGGATATGGCTGAGTACATTTCCAGGTGCATGAAATGTCAGTAGGTAAAAGTTGAGCATCAACATCCAGCAGGTTTGTTGTAGCCTTTGCCAGTTCCAGAATGGAAATGGGAAGTTATTTCCATGGATTTTATTACAGGATTGCCAATGACTTGGAGACAACATGATTCCATCATGGTTGTGGTGGACAAGTTGACAAAGGCAGCACATTTTTTACCGGTTAAGTCTACGCATAAAACTGATGACATTGCAAAGATCTTCATGAAGGAGATTTTCAAATTGCATGGATTGCCGAAGGCAATAGTCTTTGACAGAGATGTCAAGTTCACTTCCAACTTTTGGAAAGGGTTGTTTGCAGACCTGGGTACAAAGCTAAACTTCAGCACTACATACCATCCTCAGACAGATGGGCAGACAGAAAGATTTAATCAGGTGCTTGAAGATATGCTTTGCATGTACGTGATGGACAAACCAACCAAGTGGAAAGATTACTTACACTTGGTAGAGTTTGCTTATAACAATGGACAACAGGCATCCTTGGGGATGAGTCCGTATGAAGCTTTGTATGGAAAAAGGTGTAGGACACCAGTGACTTGGGACAATCCGGTGAACAGGATTGTGCTTGGACCAGAATTGCTTAGGGAAATGGAGCAAGAGGTTGTAAAGATCAGGCAGAATCTGAAAGCAGCACAGGACAGACAGAAAAGCTATGCAGATAAGCATAGGGTGAACAGGGAGTTCAATGTTGGGGATCATGTTTACCTTAGAGTGAGGGCAAGGAAGAGTTCCTTGAAGCTTGGAAGTTGTGCCAAGTTGTCACCAAGATACTGTGGGTCGTTTGAAGTGCTTGAAAGAATAGGGCCAGTGGAATATAGACTTGCATTACCTGCTAGCACTAGAGCTCATAATGTTTTTCATGTTTCTTTGCTTAAGAGATATGTACATGATCCTAACCATGTGATAAATTGGGATGTGATTCAGGTGGAACCCGAGGGAGAGTTCCGAATCGAGCCAATGCGCATCCTCGACAGGAAGGTCACAATGCTCCGGAACCGGGCCATAGGACAGGTAAAGGTGCAATGGGAGCACTATCGACCTGAAGAGGCTACTTGGGAGCTAGAGGATGCCATGCAATTGGCACATCCATTTTTGTTCAATTTTGCGGAACACTGAGGCGATACCAGTGTAGCATTTTGTTCAATTTTGTAAGCACTGAGGACAGTGCTATTGAAGGGGGAGGGGAATGTAACACCTCGGTTTTGACCCCATTGCATTATATGTATATGATGATGTATATATTGTAATGATCGTGGTGTGGAGCTCAAGGCCAAGGCCCCACCATTGATCGGTTATGCTATGTTTTGGATTTAAACTTGTCACCGATGGTATATTGGGGCATGCGGCACATATTAAGTTTATCATCATGTAAATATGCATCTATAATTAATTAAATGAACCCGACCAGCTACGATCGCGGCAACTAAAATGAGAAAGGGGCATGATTTTCACAAGGATAAGGGTGGGGAAATTGTCAAATCTTGGCCAATAAGGGAAAATACCCATGTGTCTTTTTTCCTTTGTCTTACCCAACCACTTTCATTAAGAATTGTTGCTGGTGGTTGAGGCAGTTATTGTTTTTGGGAGTGGGGTGGCAGGACTGTCAGTCCTCACCCACACGCACACTCCACCACGGTTGACTTCACAATGGAAGAGGAACCACTGCGATCACTGACGCAGACATTCATTCTCTCCCCATGACTATGCAAAAAAAAAAAACGCTCACGCACCCTCCACTAAACAGGCCTCACGACTGTTCTGTTTGTTCCTCACGATTTGTTGCTCGTCCTCACGCAGGAGTGGAAGTTGCTTACGCTCACGCACTCCCTACTCGCATCTATCCATTGTCTGTTCGTGCCTCACGGAAGTCTGGTTGTTTCCACGCACAGGCCTCTTTCTTGCTTTGGTCTCACGCAGCCAAGAGTGAGGAGTCGTCTCCACTGTCAGTCACATTGTTCCCCAGTGAGGAAATCGGGTGTGTTCTGGAACCGCATTTGGAATTGGGTGTAATCTTATCTCATGCTCTGTGTTTTGTGTTGTTGTTTACTCACGCAGCAAGCTGGGAGAACGGTAATCTCTTCCCCATTGTGGTCTGTGTAAATCTTCCCCAGAGGATTCGATTATGTAAAACGGGCTGTTGTTTTTCCCATGTTGTGAGTTGTGCTCATTGTTCACGTTTTGGAATTTCCCCACGTTCACTGATACGTTTGGGACTGTGTAATTGCTTGGGAGTCGTTTTTCCTGTTTAAGCTGTGACAGCTGATTTAATTGCATATGTGCAATGGTTGGCCTTCGGACCGTGTAAGGAGCAGGGATGGGGGCTTGGTTTGCTTGATAAACCTGGTGGCTGGAAACCACACAAACAGAGCTAGAGGGTTGGCCTTCTTCTCCACCACCCTTGAATAGCACTGGAAGGGAATGCAGGGCCTGAGGGACTGTGTAGCAGAGAAGGGACTGATTCCTTGTGTTGGGTGTGTGTGGGTGTCTTAGAGGTCAGGCTAGTTCTGATGTAGGTGTTCTTGGCTCTATAATGAGCTCACCAGCTTAGCATTGAGCCTTTCCCCAACTCCTTGATGGCCTGATAAACCCAACTGTGTTGGCTTGGTTGTGTTTTGTGTATCCTTGGCTATGTGTAAGCCTGCTTGTTCCCTTAATCCTTGGAGAATCATGCCCAGCTCGGGGGTGGCAGCGCTGCTGAGAGATTAAGGAGCACGCTGGCCTATGGTTGGGTGGGACGTTGCAACGACGTAGCTGGTTGCGGATTGACTTCTTCATAAGATAAGTGATCTTGTCCATTTCTCCTTATGCAACCATGTCTACTGTTAATGATATGATGAACATGTTGAATGCATGCATGTATGAATGTTGTTGGTTTCCACTGTGTATGATGATTAATTGCATATGTGCATGTTTTAGTTCAAAGTCTTTGTTTAAGCATGTTGTTTCAGCAATTTTGTGCATGCATATGTTCATGGGGCTCTTAACCCGGGTGGTTAACGCCATGGAGTCGCGTCCTCTTCGTCGGTCGGGGGGTTGGGGACGTGACAGGGACATTCTCTTATACCCAAATCCTATACCAACATGTGATAAGACCTTTGACTTACATGTTTGCCCATAATCCCAACACTTAGAGTGGAAACCTATTATGTTTGTCAATTCTACATGAAAAAACTCAGCACCACGCTTTCCTTATGGCCCATGAGCGGTACCTTGCTCGCACCACCTGTATCCTATTTGCCATAAACGGTGCCACCGCCTATGGCCTTTGGTCCATAAGTGTTTCTCATCTAAACCGCTATGTCGTAAGAGAAGAAAAGCGGTACCCTGGGTAAAATGGGAAAAAGAGAAGTTTCTCGAGGCGTCTAGATCATGAGCCTCGTGTCCTCCCATATCCCTATCATTGTGGGTCAGTTGAGCTCGAGATCCCCCATCATAGGATCTTAGAGGCCACTTCATCCACAAATATCTCAACTATTCCTATCCATTGAGCCTTATAAATACAAGCTCATGCCCATGGTTGAGGGGGAGAACTATAGAGGTATTGTTATGCTGTTGGATTGACCACTTAGCCCAAGTCATTGGAGAGCATAGAGAGCAAAGTTGGAGCTTATGGGGATGAAGTGTTTGTCTCATGGAGATGCTTGTCGACACTAAGGCAATGGTTGCAAGCTTCTCCATATATCTTTAATACAAAGCTGATTTCCGTTCCACATTACTATTGTTTTTATTTCGCATGTACATGTTGTTAGATTCCTTAGTCACTAACATGGATAAGTAGATGATTTTCTGGTATCTTTGATGTGTTCGCATGTTTAATCTGTTTGCAGGTACACAGGTTCACTATCGAAGCAGCATTCCAGGTGTCTACGACATCTAGGGAAGGTCTTCATCCTTTGTCGTTCACTCATTTGTTCTAGATCTGAACCATTTAGACTAGAGGAACAGCTTCTGTTCGCAGAAGGTGAAATATTCCTGGTTACAGCTGTAGCAATATTGTCAAATGTGGGATCCAAAGTACCAATTGCAGCGTAGCTGGCTATCATGGTTTTAACAGCATTCGATTGATTAGATATCCACTAAAGCCAAAATTAGGAGAACATATATTTGGAATATGTGGACTCTAATACTTCCATTGGAGAAATCCCCATTAGACATCCCCGCAATTGATGTGGCAACATACAAATTGGGTGTAACAATGACAGATTGTTGATTTAAGCGGGAACCACTAACTTGATATTTGGAATTCATGGAGGTCATATTCATGCTTTTCAGTATTCTATTGTTTTGATTGAGGCGTGAGGACTCTCGTTGTGCCTCTATCAAAATGGGTGACTTGACTAAATCAGCTTATGATTTTGTGGAATATGAACGTTGTGGATTTTGGTTTAAAGCAACTTGGCTATGGAAATGGTGATTTTGAGATACTGTAATTTCATGCTCTTTTTGTTTCTTACCATGTTTTTCCTCACCAATGGAAGTTGTTCTATCAGATAATAAACTAAGGCCTGACAAAGAAGTAGTAAGCTCTATGGATTCAAAAGAAAATCCATTAAATGAGTCCTAGTTAACAATGATTTCTTTGTGAGATAACCCAAACTTTGCAAATGGGAAAGGACTAGTTAACCCTGCCTTGACTAGCTGAGGATCTCGAGTTGGATTCCTTGAAAGAGATGCACCTACATATTATACAAATTTTTTTGAAGACTGTGTGCCAAGGCCCTAGACTCTTGCAAGACCCAAATTTTCAGAACAAGAGTGCATGCCTTCAACTATTGCTACTTCTGATGTAGAGAAAGGAGACAGAGAAGTATCCTGCAAATGTCCAAGTTGTTCTTCGGCGGAAGGAGTTATTTGATCAATGTCACTATCATAAGCAATTCTACATGGAGGTCTAGAAAAATGTCCAGAAAATGTTGTAGACCTTCCAAGGTCTTCCTACAAGGAGATACAATGTTTCTACATGAGGTTATGCTAGCTATGTTACAAAAATGAAGTACCTGTGAAAAAATCCATATTTTCTAAAATACCTAAGAACTACTTTATTATTATGGATCATTTTAGAACTTTAACTTTTGCGTGGAGTCTTCAAGTATTCATCAACAATGACAAACTCTTGAAAAAAATGATATCAAGAGATATATTAGCCCCTTCATATTTAAAACCGACCTTCATCTACCTTTGAACTTGTGACAACAAAGGTTGGTGAATGTCAATTGCTCTATGTAAATTGACATTAACGATACTAGATTCTTAACAAGTATCAAAGAAGGTAAAAAATCATTTGGAGGACCAAAAGGATTAATCCTTGTACTTACACGTGTATATATATATATATATATATATATATATATATATATATATATATATATATATCATTACAATGAAAATAAACTTAGATAAATGTAACTAGAAAAAGGTCTTGCAACCAAGATTTGTAGAGAATCTGTAGTACCCATAGATCAATTAAATTTAGAGTCAATCCCAAAAAATTTATTTAAGATTCAAGTTCAAATTGAGGAGAAGAAGTGAATGGAGAAGATTTAAAACAACCATGCTTTCACCAATGCCATGGACAAAATTGAGGAGATTAAATTTTAATTCAAATGTTAAGTTCCACAAGTGAAAGAGCTCACTCTATAGGAAAACAAGAAAGATCACGATTCACAAGTGAAGACCTAGGGATTGATGTTGGCAGCAATATAGATAGTCAGAGCAATATGTGGGAATGTGGTTATGGCAAATCATGATTACACATTGGATTTTCTTTGTTGAGAATATCTTTATTATCAAGGGCCTCTTTTCAATGGTTGATACCATCATAGATCTATCTTAAACAAGCATCTATCAAGCACCGAGAAGGATCCAATTATAGAGGTGTAATTTATTCTTTTACCTAAGTGTTTTACACATCGAGAAAAAATTTACACATGGAGAATCCAATTTCGAGAGGTGTAATTTTTTACCTAAGTATTTTACACATTGAGCAAAAATTTACACAGAAAACTTAGATCCCTCTTAGTACTTTTATTTTATAGGTCGACATGATTTTATTATTATTTTCATTTGGTTTTAACTTTTTATTTTATGAACACACATGAAATTATTTTATTTTTATTTTTGGTAATGTATTTAATTATTTTTATTGGTTTTAATTTTTTATTTTATGAGCTAACAAGAATTTTTTTATTATTTTTTTTTTTGGTACCCTTAAGTTACTTTAAGTGACAATATCTCCCCCATAGTGGGCTATAGAGCACCTTGCTCCTCTAGGTGCAATCATTGCAAAACATACAATTTCACTCTTCAAGACTCACTTGTCCTGAAATGAATTTGGAAAAGATGGGAAAATTTATTCATCCATCCAATTTTCCACACAAATTGCTAGAATAAACTCTTGGGGCCATTTTCGAGTGGGTCATTAATCTATCGTAACCTAATAGAATAAAAATATTGTACCAAATAGATATCTCTTCATTATGTGCTCTCTTTAGTTACAGAAATAAATCCTATTTAGGTTGTAACATCATCACCAAATATGGGAGAGCATAATCTCAGAAGTAATACAAATCTCAAATCGTCTATTAAGTGGGGAAGAAAATCGAAGGTTATCCCTAGAGCTATAGATTATTTTAGGACGCCCTGAGTGCTAGTTCTTAATGATTGATTGAGAGTGTCAGTCCTTTTCGATCGAAGGGAAGAAATGAATAGAAGTTATTCCTTCACGTTGCAAGGGGAAAATACTGAAAAAAGTGACTACGATTTGCAGTCAGATGGATAGTTCCATTAGATGGGAAAGGGTGAGTAGTTCACGCACGAGTGGAGTTACGATGCATTGCTTCGCAGTGAAAACATAATGGTTGAACGAATTATACTTATTGACCTGACCTAATGACTAGGGATGAGCATTAGATGAGTTGAGAAGGACCTGGGTCAGGCACTTTGTTCGTTAGGGTTCCCTTTTTTGCTTTCCTACTAGGTTCCCTACAAAGAATCGACCATATATTTAGGTTTTCTTGGTTCATAGTTTGTATACAAATGTAAGCGCATTTAGTTTAATCCACCAACGATCTCGTCCTAAGGCCATATTTTACATATGCGATTCCAGTCGACATATATGTTTCCAATAAACCTGTTAGTCAAGTCATAGGATCTCCCATTTCACTTTGGTAACAGGCGGCTGTAGCATATCATCATCCACTAAACAGTCATTTATCTCTCAAAATCCCTCGGACACTAGGTATTCTCCCTCTACATAAAATCTTTTCAAAATTTGATGGATGATGCCTTATGGTCGAGCGATGGAAGGTATACTAGATAATCAGATAGGCAGGTCATATTTAATTCAATAGGTAAGTAAGAAAGAGATTTGCTTGACCAACCCTCACTGTCTTTTCGACTCTAATGCTTCTTATCTTAGAGGCGAGGCCCATTTCCGTTCCCATTTCAGTTCCCATTTCCATAGGCCAGTTTCCCTAAGCCCGTTTCTGGTGAACCAACCCAGATATATCTCCTTTAGTGCCAATCCCAAACCCAAATATATCTCCTTTACGATTTCCTCTCCCTCCAACCGAATCATGCTTTTAATAACATCCGAAAATCCCAACCCATTACAAATATAAGACGTTGGCTGCTCAATTCATTTAGATTAGATATGTATATATGTTGGGAAACGCTTGCTTATATATGCAATATGATACCTCGACCAGGCATTGAACCATAAGAACCGTCTATATTTTACCGAGACTTTAGAAGGTTTTGCTTAACCCAGAAAGATATATTAATACGGCATTGAACCATACATCCTCACCGGTCAAGGGAAAGGACTTTCAAAATCATTAAATTGCAACGATAGAGAATGTTTTGTGGGTTGTTCGGAAGATTGTCTGAAAGCAGTGTTACTGTCGTGTCCAGGGCCCCGGCCTCTACGTGCCTAGGTTCATTATTCCCAACATCACCACAACAAGTAGCAATACAACAAGAAGCAACATCACAACTGACATCATTCCCAGCCAGGATCAGAATTCCCCAGGAGGAGTTTAACGACCAGCATTCCCAGCAGCAGAACAACCAACTCTCTGTCTTAATTCATGGATCGTATGTGCTTGGGGTCCAACCCACCCGGCCCGAAAAGAGAAGGATAGTGTTGTTACCACTCACTCACAAAGCATTATTTCCTGAAGCAAGTGGTTGGGGCATTCATTCCTTCCTTACTACGAAGTCTAAGTGAGGCAATATTTACGAAATCCCAAGCAGTTCCAACGATCAAAGACTAGTAGTAACTGTGGAACTAACTGTTTTGTTGTTCAGTTTTTCATCTAATTTGTAATCAAATTGGATCCACACATGGCTGGGATCTTGGCAGCAATGTTCAGTAATTGGAATTTTTGCGTCTTTGGATTGCTATTGTCTCTCTTGATTCAATTCAAAGGTTAGATGGAAAGTTTTTCTCAAGAAATAAGGGTTTGTAAATGGAATCATATGCTCAATATGGATCTGGCTAGATTGATTTACATTTCAGGAACTTACCAGAAAATGATTCTTAGTACAAATGAATAAGCCTGCCTACCCTGAAATAATCAACATGATAGAAACTTAAAGAAACCTTCCAGTAGTTGAGCCAAGGTGCTAAGAATCTACTCTGGATTATGTTTTGCTTCCATATCAGCCTCAAGCCCGGTATCTCTAAGAAGATGAATTCCAGATAGTTGACTATAGAGGTTGAAAATCAATTCTCAAGAACAACCAACACTATTACCATGTGTTTTCACACTTTTTATAAGGCAAGATAATTGTATTAGTGACTAACTAATGACCACTGAAGTAGGTCAAAGGGACTGCCAAATGTCAATACAAAGTAGGAGACCAAAAAAGGCTTCTATAAAAATTAGGATGCAGAAAGTAAAGTGTTGATCTAAAATCTAAAATTACAACAGAACTCCAGAAGTGGAGAATAGAACTGAGAGAAGGGTGTACAATGGGTATAGACGCAAAATCTGGTGTGCCTATGTAAGAACATCGTAACATCCGAGGCAGAGTGGAGTAAAATCTGAATAGAATATTGTCTAAAGGAGAACCTAGAGGAGGATTTGGATTGCATGTTTCTCCACTCCCTCGAAGAGGTCGAACACCACTAGGGCCTAAGTCACCTTGTCTAACTACTAGTTGTTAAATTTTTATATTTTTGCAGATCTTGTTAGAATATAATCCGTAGGGATTATATATTTTGTAAATAAATAAATAAAACTGATGTAGGAAGCCGAAAAGGCTGGGCGGAAGGTGAAACTCAACCGTCCCATGAATTGTATAAATATATGCATTAGTAAGGGAATAATATTGAATCGGGAGTTATACCTGTCAAGTGGTATCAGACCCTGGCTATTAGCCATAACTCCTGCCTGCTGCATTTCAGTCCTGGCATCTGCTTGCCAGTCCATTGCCAAACTGCCTGCTCCATCAGTCTGCCAGTTGCATGCATTGTATGCGTTACTCCTCCATCTGTCTGCGTTTATTCTCTGCTAAAACGTTTGAATTAGCTTATACCTAACCCTAATTCTCTCAATAACGTATAGTTTGATCTCACGACTTCCTCCAAAACTGCCAGTGCTTCTGAATATCTCCTGATATCTGCGTTGATATCTATTGTTCTGGTTTCTCGGCATACTGTGTCCTCCTCAGTCCTCAGAGCCGTGAGAGCATGAAACGCTTCTACAAGCCCTAATTTTTAACATACCTTTCTCTAACTCTGGTGCGCCTTCATACCACAATTCGCTGCAACCTTTTCTGCATGTAATTGTTGCGTCTTTCTTGTTCTTGATTTCCATTGAAATCGATCCAAGATGATTACTGCATTCTCCTACTTACTGCTATGCGAGCTGTGAATTGGTATGCTGTGATTTCTGAAGACTGTCCACGACCACGTGAAGTGCATATGAAGAATTCCTGAGACTGCTGAATACCTAAATTAACCCTAGTTCATGTATCTCTCTCTTTTGTGATCCCACGTTTTTGTGATCCCATTCTTTGTCGTGATGTGAAAGACTCAATGTGGAGATCCCGTGAATAGTTGTGTTTGGGTGTTGAGGCCTCCCCTTACTTGTTGAATTTGCTCTCTCATTGCTGCGAGCTGCGATACATTTCTATTGCTTGATATTGGTACATTCAGAGTTGATGAAGATTCTGCTTGAGCTCGTTGAACTATCAGTGAGCTGTGAGCTATTGTAGTTGAGCTGTGAGCTATTGAAGTCTTGTTGATGGTCGTTCACTTGTGGTGATTGCTTTCAAATTCCTCGCTGATCTTTGACTGCGTGAAGATTCCTCCATCTAAAAAAAAAAAAGGATTCTCTGTCGCTCGTCGCGGCTGGGTGACTGCGTGTGATTTTCGAAAATATCGACGAGTAATATTTTCTTTTGGGCTTTTGTTGGAGTCCATCTTGTGGTAGCTGGACTTTTCTCTGCACTACTTCCATCCATGGCTTGTTTCGGTTGGTCCCCTTTTGCCTGGATCGATGGAAGGTCGATGAACTGAAGACCAGCGTGAAGACCTGTGACATTTGAATTAATTTGAAGGTTATTTTTCACCCTATAAAAGGGCTGCATAATAGACCACGTTTACAGCATTTGAGCTATCATTATTTGTGCGGGAAAAGACAAACATTGAGGCTGCGTTGGAGGTAAAACGTTTGACCATTGGAATAGAACCCTAAATCTACCCTACAACTGCTGCGTTGAAGCACCAATGCTGCGAGCTGTAAGTTTGTACCTGCGTTGAGTATATTAGCTGCTGAATATTGGCTACATATGAAGAAATCATTCTGATATGTTCCTTTGAAAACTAGCACTGTCATGTGACATGAAAATATTGTTGTAAACGGTTGCAGAGCTTATTATTTTTTATGTTTGTACACCGCCATATAAATTGTATTGCTGCAAAATTGTCTTAGACTGATGTAAATACCATGACAGAGACATAGACTTGCATAGTGAATAGAGCTTGTCGAAGACATTGTTTATACTAGCTAGTGTATATGTAATTTTACAAGGACTGTATTGTAAAAAGTAGCAAAGACTTAGACCTGCTTCTTTCATATAGCTGAGATCGTTGACTGGTGCTAAAATTTGCTTATGAACTTGTTGACACCATATTAAGATTGTAAATCACCTCGGCAGAGGCTGTAGACCTGCAAGGTTTTTTTTTCTATTATCTCATTCTCTTTGTCATATTAAGTTCATTACACTAGCTATTGCAAAAGATGCAATCTTTGGCATCAATAGTTGGTGCCACTCTCTCTGGAAAAGATCATCCCAAAGGAGAAAGCAGCAAGAGAGGTAGAGGAAGAAGATACTTCAGAAGTAGAGGGGGTAGAAACAAAAGATCATATTTGCAGTGCAAGCGTTGTGGAAAGACTGGGCACACATCATATCAGTGTTGGGCTTCGTGGGACTCCATCAAAGACAAACATAACCAGAAGAAAGATGACCAAGATGCTAGTAAATCTTCTGATTCTTGTATTGTTGCACATTGTAATCTTGGAATTAATGAAATGACTTCACTTTCATCTTACAAAGATTGTTGGCTGCTTGATACTGGTGCAACATCACACATGACATTTAAAAAATACTATTTTGAAGAACTTAATAAAACAATAGATGGCATAGTTTACTTTGCAGATAAGTCAAGTCTTAAACCAAAGGGAATGGGCACCATTCGACTGAAGATGCCTGGATTCCC